>JAJEKV010000187.1:0-475310 GCA_021234155.1 Isoetes taiwanensis | reverse complement strand
GAGGAGCACGCCCAATGCTTTAAAGCATGCTAGAAGGAGAAAGAGCATTTACTTGGTTTTCTATATGGAATATTTAAGAATAGAGGTGCATACAGTAACCAAATCACGACCACAATGAATCAAGCAAGATTCAAAGCGTGGCTTCCCCGAGTAATCTTGAGATGTTAGAGCTTGGGACCGGCTAAGATAAGAGTATTACAAAGCAGACATCTCCACGCTGCTGTGGACCAATAACAAGATCACTAGTGCATGAAGGAATGTAGACCGATTATCCATTCACACAGAATGTGACCGCCGAATTGAGATAAGCATATATACAACAAGATCTTTCAGAGATGTGCTCTACCAATGTCGCTTAACCGAAGTCATCATAAAGAGTGCCACACTTTCAAAACCTGCAGGCTTTATCTCTTATCGTATTTAACTCACCAACCATTGCATGTGATGCTGAGGTGGCTTCTTTATAGAGTTCTAACATCATATCTCTCGTGAGATTCGGACACGCAAACCTCAATAGTCCCTCAATCATTATATATTGAGATGTATGTATAAAATGCATAGGTCATCAACAAGCCTATTATTGCCAGCTTTTCTTGAAAACCGCCGGACTCTTTGATCTCAAGGAAAAATAATTTCTATTCTATTAGTTCCTACTAAATATCATTTAGTAATAAGTTCTTCTATGTTCGTATAGGATCCTCATTTTTCAAAAGCTCTATCCATTCTTTCACAAGGCTTCCATCAAACATGCCACATTTGCCATCTGTATGACCTATAATAGGATCTTTATGCAATGTAATCTTTTCTACAGAGCAACAATGCATATCATTTATTTTCTTTGAATGTGTCAATTAGAATGTGAGAATAACCAAATGGTCAATTGTGAAGGTACATGATTGAATATATTAGAAACCCAAGAACATGACTTGGATGGGGCTTTTGATTATCATTTATCGGTGCCGGTTCACTAAGATTTTTACTTCAATTGGTTGAGTGGAAATCCCTTTGATTCAAATGGAGCTGTTAATTGAAAACTCTATTTAGGCGGGTGATGGATACGTGTGTCGGTTATTGCACATGTTCCTTGGTGGTATGTCGTTCGATTAGTCACATAGGGGAATGAAGTTGGAAATGTTGTTTCGAGGTTTTATGAGTGGGATTGCAATTTGCATTAACTAAGAGGCCCGGATCAAAGATTGCAATCTAGCTAATGCTGGTATCGGGACCCATCGTGAGCAGGGAATAGAGGACTAACCCCATTCCATACAATGCGAGAAGTTGAGGAGGCATTTTGATCTGAGTGTTTTTATGTATGATGATGTTGCGTGAGCATTCTTGTGAGGATCCTAAGTCTTTTCTTGTGAGTTTGACAATAAGATCCAACATTCTTTTGAACAGAAATAAATTAGATAATGAGCTTTAAAAGGAATCCAAATAGAATCGATTCCGTGGAAAGCTTGAAACTTTGAAATTCATCGGACTATAGAATAGGGATGCCACAAATAAAAGGGTCGTAAAATGCAAGCCCACTAAAGTGTAACCTAATTCTAGCACTTATCGGTTCATGACATGTTAAATGGAATTGGTATGCCAATTTCTATTCTCACGTGGCATAACGAAATGCATATAACAATAAAATGTCAACCCAACAATATAACAATTGGGCCGCATTTCGTACTATAATTTGGTGCAGTCACATTCACTACATCAACTAGAATCAATTTGCAAAGGGCAACAGATTCAGAGAAGGCTCGCCATAGCCATATATTAGAGCTAATAAACTCAAAACCATCACATCTTTATTGATGAAAGAGATCAACGACAAGCATCATAGAGATTTAAGATTTCACCGGTAAGACTTACTTAGAGACCTCTTGTTAACCATAAAAGAACAGCGTGACATGAAAGTAAGATAAAGTGCTTTTCCCCTTCCAACGAGTACATCTACAGACAAAGCATGGACACAAACACATCCAAACTGGAACTTGGTTATGATACTAGAAGTTAAAAGGCCAATAGGCTACTTTTTAATTCAAGATGATTGCACCGGAAGGATCCCAAGCGTCTGGCGGCGCAATGCTGAACTATCTTCGGTATTTTGATGGACATCTAATGTGAAATCCAACATGAAGAGCTTAAGCTGCTAACTATTCTTGATTTAAACATATGATATGCGCCAATCCGTGTGTTGCATCAGGTGGCCCTCGACATCTTTTATGTGTGTAAGACATGCAATATGCGGACATGCACATGGTATGACACGAATATTGAGTATGTGAAGGGTCATGTATATTACCTTATTCCACCAAATACCATTGAGGAAACATAGTATGTGCCACCTCTTTCTTCTTTGCGTATGCATTTATTAGCGCACTATATGTAAATTCAGGGCTTGACATTTGCATTGTGCATCTACAAGATATTAAACGACAAATCTCGTAAGTGGTCATCCTTCAAGAATTAGTTTATATAGACACAATTAGACCCATCAATTGCTGTGTTGCCATGCATTGAATATGTTCTGCTCAACCAAATGCAATTCACACATATGACATATAATTGAATGAATTTGCTTCCACTAAGGCCTTTATGAAAACATCTGCAATCTACTTTATTGTATCAATGTACTCCATTTGAATGTAACCTTTGGCTGCTAAATCTCTAATGAAATGGATATTCAGTTCAACAGATTTTGTCCTTTCATGGTCAGCTGGATTTCTTGCTCTAGCCATACAACTTTGGCTATTTGTCGGGATTCTGGTTGGCTCTGTCTGCAAGCAATTTAACTCATCTAATTGTCGTCTCAACCAAGTTATTTCCTAAGGATGATACATGGCAATGGCACTCTGTTGTTTACACCTCCATGTAATGGCACCATATTCTAAATATATGATATATCCTGAGGTTGATTTCCTTTGGTTGAGGTCCCCTCCCCAATCTGCATCACTATAGACTTGCAATCTTAAGTCTACATTGTTAAAAGAATGCCACGGTTCTATTGCGACAGCAATAGAACCGACATTCCTTGGATGGGGACGTCCCTTTGTCACTCCTCCTATTTATTCAGCCTCTCTTCATTGTTCTATCATCGGCGTTCTCTTGAGCTAGATTTCTCCTTCTTCTCTATCCTATCAGTTTTATTGAACTGCTTGTCTCTGTCTAGCTTTCTCTTTAAGTTCGTTTCTTTCTATTCTAGCAGTTTCTCATCCCTGTTCAGTATGTCTCATCTTCCTTACACCTGCGTAGCTCTTCTTCCTTGTGCCCTAGTGCATCTCATCCTTGACGGTGGAGTTTTCGCTCTGCGTATTGCCGCAATCGTGATCTAGCCTTATAACGAGTTAATCCATGGGGACGGCCCTTTGTCGGCGCTCTTTTACCAGGTACCATCGTCTACGGAGCGACCTCTATTCAGATAAGTTGTTATCACAGAACTGCGTTTTTTCTTCTATTTTTTGGTGGCTCTGTTGTTTCAAGATTTGGGGCTTTTTGTCTTCTGTTCTTTGCCGTTTTGGTGATCTTTTAATATGATCGTTTGGTAAAAGTGGTTCTTTCTTGGTTGGCTTTAGAGGTAGGCTTGCATCGTTTGCACAGAACTGCGTTTTTTCTTCTATTTTTTGGTGGCTCTGTTCTTTGCAGATTTGGGGCTTTTTGTCTTCTGTTCTTTGCCGATTTGGTGATCTTTTGATATGATCGTTTGGTAAAAGTGGTTTCTTTCTTGGTTGGCTTTAGAGGTAGGCTTGCATCGTTTGCTTCAGATTTGGTTCTTGGTATTTTGGTCCAGGGTTTTTTCCAATCTGAGCAGTTTAATCGGTGTGATTGAGGTCTTGTGCTCTAATAGAGGATGACAGCAGGTCTGATGTGTATATTCTTTTGTCCACTCGGTTGGTTTCTGTCTGGCTGGTACCTAGATGGGTCTAGGATGGTTCTTCATAGCTAAAAATTAGATTGCTTCTGTTTTTCGTGATGCTTCTAATGTGATATTTATCTCTTGGTCCAAGGAATCGATTACAATTATGGGTCGTCCACCAGGCCTCTGTTGTGGCTTCAATCCCTCCGTTTCACTTGTGGGCTCCTAGAGGCTCCATCCTACACCCTCTCCAGCTCCGGATCTTGGATCGACCCGGTATAGGCAACAGCTGCCGGATGGGTATTGTCAATGATCGAGACTTCGAGGTATTGTCCGCCATGTCTTGTTTCAGATTTATTAATCTTATAAATAAAAATGTATTCCATTTGCTATAACATCCATTTAGATAGCGCATTGGTAACATTGTTTGCCTGTTAGGGTGGGAACTTGGGTTCAAATCTTCACAAGCACACGATGGGATTATGTTTTGTTTTATATAAACGATATGCATTTTGTTTGCAAAGGGACTTGGGTTCGAATCTTCACAAGCACACGATGGGTTATTTTTTGTTTTATATAACGATATGCAGCAAAACATATTTTTGCCGTATTTTTGTTTTGGATGGATGATATGCATTTCACTAGCATTATTCTGCAACAAATATCTCGTAGGGTTCCTTGTCCCTTCATGATGCTAAAGAAGTAGAAGGGGTTATTTTTTGCTATAGTTTTTTGAATGATATAAAACGTTTCTAGCATTGTTTTGGACCAATCTCTCGTAGGGTTCCTTATCCTTATCCCTTCGTCATACTAAAGAAGTCATCAGCCAATTTGAGCCTTTCTTGTTGTCAATCAACGTGCCCTCCAACCTTGGTGCCTCAATTTCCGCTGGACCCACCTAAGTGCATCATGGTCTCTTTTTTATCATCTGCCTCTCATTAGAACATTTAAGTGGAGGTATGTCTAGATTTTGGCTATTTGGCTATTGTTTTGGGTTTTTAGAAGTATGATGTCGATGAAGATTCTTGGAACATTTGCAACCTTTACTCCTATATCGACGGCTTTTCACATGATGGTGTTTACATCTTTTGGCCCCATATAGGTTTCTTTGTGTCATTTTAACTCCACATGGTTGGTTTTTAGTTGAGTACTTTTTTGTTTTGTTTAGCTTGATTGCGCCATTCACTTCATTCCACGTAGTCTTTTTGACTTTTCATTAGGTTCGTTTCTCCCATTCATTCCGTCCTTGTTGGCTATATTGTTGTTGTTTCTTTTCATGTGGTAGGCTACATTAGTGGAGGTTCCATAGATTGTCGGCGCTCCTTCATAGCCATATTATCTTATTTGACCCGTTTGCTCCATCTAACTTTTTGCCTTCTCGTTACCTTTTTATGATCCATTTACTCCATCTAACATCTGCCTTCTCTTTACTTTTATATAACCCTTTGATTCCATTTGCTTCCTTTTGCCTCTTCCTGATTTGCGATTTCTCATTCGTTTTGTTGCCCTTTTCTTCTCTTTCTTTTCTTATCATATGTGTCTCATCCTATCCACTCCTGGTTGTAGTATCAATTATTGTTGGTTCCTTTTACCATATGTATTCCATTATGTCCCCTTTGTTGTCTTTAACTCTTCTATTTCTTCCATTTGTACTATGTTCCTCTTGTTACGATCCCATTTCCTATCAGTTTCACTTTGTTTGCTTGTTTGATGGGTCCCTTCATTTTGATATTGACACATTGGGCATCCTGTTGACCATTGTAAACTCGTTATTGCGTTTTGCTTCTATATTTCATGTTCATTTGCTTTTGCATGTCCAATTGTCGCCATGTTAACCTGGTCACTGTTTGTCTGTTCTTTCTATCATTGACTCCTGTTTGCCATGGTTGGATCGAGATCTTTTTACGTACTATGTTGTCATTTAGATGACATTGAGAGTGATAGCTATCTTGACTTAAAGGTAAGGGGTGTGAGAATACTTGTTTGTATATTTGATTGGTGATTCGCATTAAATATTTTCACTTCGTCGATTCTTATATGGTTTTATTCATATAGTTTCCGTTGACCTTCGACATTTTGCGCTGTTTGTTTAATACATATTTTGGTTATATGCATCTGGTAGATAATGCTTGTACTGCATAGTTTTATGGTGCTTTAGGAGTTGGACATGTGCCTATCTGGTTTCATCTGATATATGCTTCTCCTCCATAGATCCATTCTTAGCATTGGTTTTATAACTCATTTGTTTTTTAGGGTTTCATCTGATGCATTCTTCTTCGCTAGGAATGTATGGGCATTGATTCATTCTTAGCATTTGTTTCTTATTCATTGGTTTCTTTTTGAAGACTGGTGCCATGCTGGATATTCTGTATCTTGTTCGTGGACTTTGTTGTCCTAATCATCTTTATCGTCTTTTGGAAATACCCCCACCAGGCCTTGGAGAACTTTCGTGGTTTATGGTGTTATATTGCTCCGTTTGTGCCATTTACTCGTGGTTGGTTGTTTCACTCGGGTCTTTTTGCATAACTTTTTCTATGCTTCGCTGAAGTTGTGCACCTTTTTTAAAGTCGCTAAAATTTTTTATGCTTAGTCCGGTTTATCACAGTTGTCCTTTTTTGCTCTAGGTTCTGATATCATTATTCCAGTTATTATGTATTCCCTGGACATGTTTTTGCTATTCTAATCCATCCATTTGCCATTGCTTCATTATCTAACTTTTTTCCCTCCTTTGCTCATCTCTTTTTCATATTTTCCCTTTTTCTCAGTACTTGGTGCCTTTTTCTCCATTTGTTCCAGTCTATCAGTCGATTTGTTTTATATTGGGTCGCTTGGGTCACTTGGGTGTTTGTTTCTATGTCTTTTGCATTGATCCTTTGTTATCTCTATTTGTGAATTCACTCCACTTGTTCCATGTGTCCCATCAGCTTCATTTGTGCATTCTATTTTGTTGCAGTGACCTTTGTAGACTCGTTCCTCCCTTTCTTTATTCCCCATTTTCAATCGCTTTTATTAGATTCTGCGTGCTCCATTTGGGTTTGGTGCGCTCCATTTGCTATACACTCCTCATTATCTTGGTAGCTCCATTTTGATATCATTTCTCTATTTTGGTTGTGTTTGTATTGTTTCCTTAATTTATTTTCTTTAGCTTATTGTTTCGTTTAACTCTAGTGACATTATTACTATATTAGTCACATTGGTTCCTTCTTTGGTTTCTTTATCTTCTTGCTCTTTTTCTATTGCTAGTTAGGATAGTTTGCTTTTATAGTATCTTTGTTAGTGTAGTATTTATTGGACATTAGTTATTTGAGTTTATTACTTTGATGATGACATCATGTTAGGGGCTCTCCTCGATGTTGTCCCATAAGTTCCTTCCCTCATCTCTTACTGCATTTTTCCATTGTCTTCTTCATTCTTATGTTCTCGTTTCCATCTCTCATAGCATTCCTCCATCGTGTTCTCCTTCATTTTTATTTATTCCATGCATTAAGGCATTACTTGCTTTTTTCTCGCTTCTTCATTGTTCCTTTGTCTCTGTCTTCTCTTTATCCCTTTTTCCTCCATTTTTTCTTAGTTTCCTCTTCCTTCGTTTTTACTCGACGATTCTGGTCAATTTTATCTGTGCATTCTTTTTTGGTGACCTTGTAGACTCGTTTCTCCCTTTCTTTATACTATATTTCTCTTTAGCTTCTTCTTCTTTTTCAGTTTTCATCTTTTTTTTTTTTTTTAGTTTGTTCCTCTTCTATCGGCCAGTATATGCTTATCATAGGACCCATCCTAGGAATGCCACGGTTCTATTGCGACAGCAATAGAACCGACATTCCTTGGATGGGGACGTCCCTTTGTCACTCCTCCTATTTATTCAGCCTCTCTTCATTGTTCTATCATCGGCGTTCTCTTGAGCTAGATTTCTCCTTCTTCTCTATCCTATCAGTTTCCCTCACCCTCCATCCCTTGATGGTTTTTTCATTTGATCGTGTTCGTTATTTCTTTTTCTATGTTCTTTAAATTTGCATTCTTTATTTCCTCAGCGTGGCTTTGTAGCCTTTTGAGCATATTTATTGGTTTACTTTCTCGGCATGGCACTAGTATTTTATTTATTCATTCATGTTTTCTCGGTGTGGCTTCATGTTTTTCTCATACCAAGCTATTTGCCTCTCGAGATCATATTTATTGTTTTTTTCTCGGGTGGCTGTAGCCTCCGGAGGCAAAGACTAATCGGTTGTTTTTCCCGCGATGGTCATTCCGCGGGCCGGTCCCGATTGGTCGGCTGTTGTTTCTTTCTCGGCGTGGCCCTGGAGCCTCCGAGTCTTCTTGCCTATGGCATCTAACTCATTGATGTGTTATTTTTTTTTCAGCCTTGATTCTGCAGGTTTGCTTAAGGCTTTGTGGTTGCCATAGTGCGTGGGGTCGTGCTTCAACTATTTGCTTGGGTTTCCTCAAAAACCCAAGAAGGCGTGCTTCTTCTTCCCGATGAGGAGCAGTCACCGGGTCTTCTCACCTTTGCATCGACCAAGTGGCGGAGTAAACCATTTTTATGTGTATTCTTCAGTTTCATCATGCTCTCGATGATTGTCTAGTTTCGGAGCATTTAAAGTTCATATTTCCAAATTTATCTATCCCTAGTGAGGGATCCATTTGTACTCAATGTTTTACAAAGCTCAATGAGAACACCACTTCACTGGCCAGTATATGCTTATCATAGGACCCATCCTAGGAATACCATGATGTTTGTACCCTTTGAGTACCTCGATACTCTTTTTCCAGTCAACCAATGTTCTTTGCTTGGGTTGTGGTTCCTCCTGCTCAAATCATTTACTCAGGACAAGTATTATTAGCCAAGTGTAATAGACATCATGTGAGAGCCCTATATGGAACTTATTCCATTTCTGCCTTTTTTTCTGTTAGGTGATCATCTGCAATTAACCTATCACCAGGTGTTACAGGGGATTTCACTGGTTTAGCATCTTCCAGCCTAAACCTTTTCAACACATTGCCTATGTGTGAGCTATGTTTCAACCTCAAAACTTTCTTGTCTCTATCTATTTCAACTTCAATTCCCAAGAATCTTCTAAGCTCTTCCAAATCAAACATTTGAAATCTGGCTTTGAGTAAGTTTTTACAGTGTGTCAAGCATTTAATATTGTTGGCTGCCATTATGCAATCATCAATATAGAGTTACAAGTTTCCATAACTATGAGTTTTCAAAACCTTGCTCCCTGAGGAAATTGTCCATACAAACGTACCCTTCTCTTGGTGATTGCTTGAACCCATAGACTGCTCTGTTTAATTTTCAAACTTTATTACTACCAACCTCAAATCCAGGAGCTTGCCTCATAAATATGTTTTCTTCCAGTTTTGCATTCAAGAATGCTCTTTTAACATCCATATGATGTAACTCGAGGTTAAAACATTTTCTAGACTGAGCAATAGTCTTATGCTTGTATCGCTTGTTTTCCCTTATCATAAAATTGTGTCCATTGATTTACATAATATTCCCACATATATTCCCTTTGCTTCATTCCCCACTATCTGCTAAATCCGTGATGGGGTCAAACTCCATTTTCCACCTCAACATATGATTCTCTAACCATTGCAGCTAGTCAATGTGGAGGTCAAACTAATTATCATCTTGTTAGCATTGAATGACAGCTTCGCTTTCAGAGAACAGTTTCTAAGAAGATTTGAACCCTCCTGCCACAGTAGGCAGCAAGATAAAGCTTCAAAGCATACTTCATAGCAGCAATACATATAACAGCAGCATGGATAAGGGATGATGAATGGTGAAGCCCTACTGGACATGCGGGTCTGTTCTACTCCATACTTCCTGCCACTAGATCAACTGAAATTTCCATTTGAAATTATGAAATCCATATGTTCAATGCCATCTGCTTTATCTCTGCAGATCGGCTGCTACGATAACCATGCAAGTAAACTAATTAGGTATAATAATATAAAACAATGCCCATGGGGCGGATGGAAAAATTTTCTTGGCGCCTTCACGGCTAGGGCGGCAGCGTAGAAAGGGGCCGCCCTCTATTCTCTGCTTTCGGCATTGCAGTAGCACCAAATTTGTCCAAGATCTTGTTTTGGTTGCTAGCAGGGGTTTTGGTTTCCTATGTAATCCAGATTTGCTTCTATCTGGCTGCTAATTGACGATTCTTGGAGCGTCTTCATGGCGGTCTCTTCAGCTCAAATGATTCTTCCACTAACGTGGAATTATTCTGATGCTTTTACTCTGGGTAAGCATAGTGATTTTCATGAATATAGCAAAGATCTAGAACAGTTTTGATAAGTTTCCAGCAGCCCAAGATCCTTGTTTCTTGGTTATTGGATCTTGGAGAATAGGTTCTTCTTTATTTATTTATGGATAGACACACCAAAACGGTGCATATGCCTATAAGGCAGAATAAAATCGAAACAGGCTATGAGAGGAGATGATTCAAGATTTCAGTTTTATTGGCAGTTTAAATATTTTTTACAAGTCTATTTTGCTGGAAGCTTTTTCCCTCCACTTGCTCTTTCTTTCTAGAAGAAAGATCTAGATGCTTTCTTGGAAGGAGCCAGAGTAAATTCTTGGTATCAATTTTCACAGTTTTATAACAGGATGTCTGATTATTTGAGATTGCCGAGCTAGGGACCTGATTGTGTCCAGAAAAATGCTTCCATATCAAGATCAGGTATCATGAACTAGAATTAGGGAGAGTTTTGGCAGTTGGGTTGTGTGTCTAGCCTACTATAGGTTGGCTGACTGGTACATCCCAACAATGTAGTGTCTCTTTTAGTTTCACATTTGGTAGTAAATCTATTGATTTAGATTAAAGATTGAAGCATGTTGCTTCTCTGTGTAGTGCAGGAGATTGTTCAGATTACTCCATCTTTTTCCTTTTCATTTCTATCTTTGCAAGAGGTTTCTTGGAGCATTCAAGATTTATCTGCAGCCTGTGGAAAATGGGCATTCGACTCCTATAGTATTCGATTTAACTGAGAAGATGTTCATACTGTAGTACCAGTTAGATAGAAGAAGAGGTTGAGAGATTCTTATGAGTACTATAATTGCAGATATGATTCAGTTCCATATGGGATCTTTTGTAAAATTATATCTGATCCACGAGGAATCTTTGTATCGTAATTCTACTTAAAGCATAAAGAAAATCCTAACTATATACATTCGCTCCAATGTTCTTCAAGCCCGAAAAGGCTTACAAACGCCTCCTAAATCCAAAGGTTATTCTGCCACCTTTGAATCCAACAAAAATAAACTAGTCAAAATGTTTGATTACTTTGCATAGCAAAAATGTAGGATACGGTGTGGGTGGTGTTTTGTAATATAAAATTGAAGACTTAGGGCATTAGATAGTACAATTTTTGCAATCAAATGCATGTAATTTCAAGAATGTGCAAGTAGTTCATGAAGGGTTGTCATCCGGTTGTCAATATTTAGGAATATGTATGTATCGGATGATAAGTAGAAGGCAATATCAGAAGTTTAGGTACACCTAGTATTGTTCCTTTCCCAGTTCTAAGTTAGCTTAAAAAACTGAGAGGACGCAGTATTTTCGCATAGATTAAGGGCAGTACAATATATATCATTTACAAGTTCTCAACTTATATCCAAAGAACGCCGGGCACGTTTCCTAGTAGATAGTATTTTTATGTCATGCCACATTGGGAAAATGTACCAGGAAGAAATGTGCAATGGCGGAAGAACAGTTACCAACTTGCAGCAAGTAATGTGTATTAGGCCTCTATTTAAATTTTAACATCACATGGCATGAAAGGCTTATTTCTGGGATAAGGCCACCAAGTATAGCCTTTGTATTCTGCAAGACAAACATTAGGGGAAAATTTTTTCCTAGGGTCTTTTTGGTTGGGCACTTTGGTTTTTTTTCTTTAACATTGTCTGTAAACCAATAAACCTCATATCAATGGTTTAAGATTGTGGGGTCAACTAGTGAAATTTCAATGATTTTTTGTGGTGTCAACTATTACATCTTTTAATATATAGAAATTAGGTTAGTGTTGTAATGAAATTAAAGATAAAAGAAATGCCAAAAAAAAAAACCAAAGGCATCTTGAGATGTGCTTCCATGCAATACAACTACAGCAGTATAGCAAAATATGTAGAAGTTCCAAAAAGTATAGCTTTATGTAAATGTGCATAGTAATATATAAGGAGATCTAATAACCACGTAAAAAGTAACACATAAGGAAGATTATTATTGTTGGAGAAGAGACCAAAAGACAAGAACACTAATCAACTATAGCTTCATCATCTAATATGTAGCACAATAACAGGGGGTTTTTTTTGTGTTTTTGTACGCTTTTCACAAAGGTTTTCCTAAGATTTCATGGCGTATTCGAATGGATGTACTAATGCGTACATCTAGAGTGCACCATTTCTTAGTCGTTGATTTAGGTTTTTTTTTCAATGGTCCAACATCCAAGGGCTCACAACAAAAGCCCTCTTTTTATTTTAGGGTGAACATGCAAGCCCTTTAAGCACAAAATTCTTTGCCCTAAAGCTTGGACATGAACCACTGTTGGGGTTGGCCGACATCAGGGCACATCGGATTTGAAGCAGCAGATTTGCAGCATATTTGAAGCAGCGGATTTGTCAAGGCAGATGTCAAGTTTTGGGCCTTTATAAAAACTTCTAGGGCAAATCCAGAGTTCGGGGGTGCTGATGAGCACGCCGGATCAGGTGATCCGTGGCACAGCCAAAAGCATGCTCAAATCTGTGATGGATCATGTCTCTGCTATGAGCACTGAGCAGCAGCAAGAGCACGTCATCAGCTTTGCGAACTGTAAGCGGTTTTCAGTAAACTGTTTTGTTCTTATTCTAAAATGGCCCTTTTGCAGCTCTCAAACAAATGCCCATTGCTTTGGACGTGGACGCCGCCAGCGAGGAAATGTACGAAATGCCTCCTGAGTTTTCAAAAGCTGCTCACAGGCAAGAATCTAAAATACAGTACTTATACTCGACTTAAACCTCTTGAAAAAAAACTAGCTTAATATTTATCTATATGTTATTAATTCCATTTTGTTTGTTTCAGCTCTACGTACTTTTGCGAGAGCTCCTTAAGCGGCAAACATCTGCTGAGTCCCAAATGAGCAGTAAGGCGGATGCTTGAAGAGCTTTTCTCCGATAAGTTCTTTAATGGACTTGGCGGATTTGGGACGAATCTGTCCCTAGTTGTAATCGGGGAAGCTAACCTTAAAGCTTAGTCAAGATCTGGAACACGTTATTTTCTAGGATGTTCTTGTTACCCTGATTGTGCTTATAAAATGAACGTTCTTCCTCTCCCCGATGATGATGAAGAGGAAGTTTCTGAAGCATCAACGTTGCCATGGTCACCACTAAAACATTCTGCTGAAGATAGAATTCTTGGAGTTGTCAGTCATGGTGAGCATTGGTCAGCGTGGTTGTTTCATTAGGCATCGCATGACACTAGTTTCTTTAGATGGTAGATTAGAGGACCTGACACTGGAAAAGGCAGCTGATTTACTTAAAGGGACAACTGCTAAACAAATGGGGAGGAAAAAGGGATCAACAAAAAAGAAAGTTACTGAAAGAAGGCAGAAAGGGGATGAGGAATCTGTTGAAGAACGAGATGTAAAAGAGGATGCTCCTGAAGCATGTGTTTAGATTGAATTATCTAAGGTTCTCGAAAGTGCAGACCCTAATGATGTAATGATGTATTATCATCTAAGAGGGCTAACAGATCCGAAAATGGGCTTTTGGCAGAGATACAATTAATCTGCAGCTATTCTTTCAGAATTTGCAATAAATCTGCAGCTATTCTTCCAGAATTTGCCTGTGCTCTGTTGGTCATTGTAACGGACTTTCCTGAGTGTTGCTAACAAGGGAACAGTGCCCCGGGTTCACATTTAAAATCATTTTCCAAGCGCTGGCCTTGAATGAAACTTCTTTTTTTGCATACTAGAGGTGAGTTTAATATTGAGTTTTGACTTAATATGAATCTTTGGCAGGTTAGAAAGAAAAAGAGAGAGTTGGCAACTGATAATAATTGGTTTTTTTGGAAAAAACGTACCGCAAATTCACGTGCCTATGTTTGCTTTAGTTAGGGCCCGAAGGGCCCAAAATTTTTTTTAATATAACAATCAACACACAACTACCATTAACATTATTAACACAAACCATTGCATTTAACACATTTAAATTAAAATCCCCCTTAAACCCCCTTTGGTTTGGGTGCATATTCACACGGGGGGTTACGTAGGGAGGCGAGCCCCCAAAAATATTTTACAATACATGTACAAAATTAACACTATTAAGTACATTCTCTCAAACCTTATAGTATTTTGCAAACCTTAATATCAAGATATAAAAAAACTTGTACATGCATACCCCACAAGCGAGGATCGCTATGTACGGTCCAGATCTTGGAATAAAGGGCAAATATGCCCATCCAATGCTCTCGTTGCGGGAGTAACCCCGTGTGAATATGCACCCAAACCAAAGGGGTTTAAGGGGATTTTAATTTAAATGTGTTAAATGCAATGGTTTGTGTTAATAATGTTAATGGTAGTTGTGTGTTTTTATCGTCGGAGAAGAAATTAATGACATCCTCTGAGCTATGTCCTCTGCATAAGATGGAAGGACACTGCAAGAGTAAAGGTATGAAGTCATTCACGAGAGGAATTTAATATAAATAACATCCATTATGTGAAGGAAAATTTTTAAAGACAATTGTGACGCTCCCTGCTAAATATCACGGCCGCCGGGCAGTACACTCGGCAGAAATCCCCATCCGCTCAACAAACGCGACAAAGTTCCCTCCTACCCCCGCACTCTGGGGTGACCCTAGTGTGGAGGGGACTGAAAGGTGTCTTTGGCGCCCTTCCCTATGGGCTCCTATAACAGCGGAAGCGATAAACATGTCAGAACTAGCATCAACAATACAAATACTACCTCGAAGGGTAGTCCATCACATATCCAAAGGTGCAAAGAACATGAGCCACATACCATAAAACGTGAGAGCTCCTACCCGTGGATCTGACACATAAGGAAGTCGAATGACTGGATAGGCCTCAAGATAGAGCAGACCGAGTCATAACAATGGCGGGGCTGGCATAAGACAATGGCTAGGGTTGACCACTCCATCCGCCCCTCCTGTGCATACTTTGCAGATGGGCTAGATCAGGCTCTGGCATGACTCTAACCTTCCGGATACGCAATCCCATGGCATCACCCATCGGGACTACTCCAGGTTGCATCTCCCTGGTCCGTCGAGGTAGGAAGGGTTGCATCTCCCCTTCCCGGGGTCTAGAGGCTCCACGGGCGGTGGCTAGAGAATCGCGGCGACGACTCCATTCGGAACCGGTGAACCCCCAAAACAAGAGCCAAGCCGACACTTGCAACTCTTGAGAGGCAGGGCAACACCTTCGCCCCAGGAGGTGTCGGACCCATGCCCGGCCCACACGAAGTGACCGGCCATAAGCCTAGCCCACTATGGGATCCCTCGTAGTCCCCACTCGGCAGGGATCCTCCCTCCATATTGCCTCTAGCCCGTTGTGTAGTCTTTGGAGTCACATCATAGCCTCCATAGCCTGGTGGGTTCCTATGCACAGGCCGCAATCTAATAGGAACTAAGGGATCTATACTAGGAACATACTACATATGGCCCTAGGTCTCTAACCCCCTTCCCAACACAAGAGGAACAAACATGATCAACCATCATCCCATAATCATCATGAACAATATCATATGAACATCTTAACCTAATCATACATATCTAACTATTAGTTAGGGTTCATTGATTAGGGTTCAAGATGTTCAACAAAGGATCTAGGGTGGCTCTACTCTAGCTCGAAATACTAACCCATGCGGATTGCTAACTCCCGGATGAACCGACATGGACTCTACTCAACCTACCTCCTCCAGGAGCGCTTCCTCCCATCCCTGGCGTCTCCATGCTCCTTGACGTGGCTCGAAGACTTGCTCCCTCTACGATCATCACACACACCTTCCGGGGCTCTTGCTCGAGTTTAGGCTACGACGAGCGATGCTCGAAGCGGAGTTTTTGAGCATGGATGGGGGTTTAGGTGCTAGGTCAGGGAAAAAGGTCTAGGGTTAGGGTTAGAGCTAATATAGGTGTGGGTCCACATGGGATGCCACGTGGCACCACTAGGATGAGGCCGTGTGGCGGTTGCCCAATAGGATAAGGCCATGTGGAAATGGGTCTTATCCTAAGGTTATCTAAGTTAAACAATTAACTTAGATGTGCACCCCTTGCCACTTCCCAATGCATACAAGGCTACCCAGGTAGACTTGTATGGTGACGGGTCCAGGAATATACATATATATAGCGTATATTCCCCTGGAACGTCACATTCTCCCCCCCTTAGAACAATGCTGTCCTCAGCATTGCGCTAAGGTGACGAGGCTACTCGATCCTGCAAAACAACACACATATACTTAAATTCAACGATCAACTTGTTATTAAAGAGTTAAATGTCAAAATTTAGGCTATATTTGTACTTATACAAAATTATATAGCCTTAACAAGGTTACTTCTTACAATAATTCAAAACATTATTATAAGAGTTATTAGGGTTCATAATCTAAATTATGGTTCCCCCATCTTCTCGTAATGCGCTCCACCTCGATGCTCCTTCTCACTTGCACCGCACATGGAGCACATTACGTTAGTCTAATTAATAAAATTGTGGTTTTGGGGACCACCCCTTACCAATACCTTGCACTTTCGATCATGGCCCTTAGGATTTGAGCTTAAGGACCATTTAAGATGATCCCATCATCGCCCATGATCAAGTGCTACCTTGTACTCGGTTACCGGTGCGAGTACCCTAGTGCATCATGCCCCAAAGGGTTTCAAGCTAGGGAGCGTCTCACGATCCCATCATCGCCAAGCGTGATCACTTTGACCTTCACCCATGACCCTCCTACGGCCCGGTGTGCGACCCCACATCGTGGCATAGGGGAGCATATCCCGATGTCCCATCATCGCGCACCATGCCTTTCCTTCTCTCTCGCGATGACCCTATTGGTCATGCGCACCTCTGGTGCATGTTGGCCTAGAGCGCCTTAAAGGCTTATCTCATCATCGCCCACCGCGTTTCAAGATTACGGCACATGTATTCTACCAACTAGAGGACATGAGCCGAACTTGGAATTAACTAAGAAGCATACTAAGCTAACCTCACGGCGAAGTCTGGTCGACCAGGTCGGAGGCGACTCGCCCATCAAACTCCTCCTTCATGAACTCTCGGGTATTGCTTCTCCAAATCTTGATTTAATACCCCGTCGCGTCTTCAGCGGCAAGTGTTTCCACTTAACCAAACATGGAGGAGGCGAGACCTCCTAGTCTTCTTGAATGACTTATCAAGAAGTAACTCGAGCCGCGATTTCCACTTGCTCTTAGTCATTTCCAACAAGGTTGGAGTATCCAAAACCTCCTCGGGATTAGGATTGTGTCTTTTTAATAAACTTACGTGGAAAACCTTGTGAACTTTGAGATGGGCGGAAGATCCAACTTGTAGGCTTGGGAGCCCACTCTCTCAAAATCTTGAGCGGACCAGCCCACCTAGGGGCAAGCTTCTTGCAACTCCCAATCCGAAGCTTAGCTTGCTTGACCTTGATCTTCAACCACACGCTATCGCCTACTTTGAACTCTCTTACGGTCCTGTGCTTGTCGGCTACACTCTTCCGCCGACTTCTTGCTGCTAGGAGGTAACCCCTCACCTCTTCCACCAACTGCTGCATATCTCCTAGCATTTGTTGGGACACCTCAACCTTTTGACACGGGATTGTGCCAAGTGTGGGGGGTTAAGCTCTTGGTACCCGTAATTTACCATGAAAGGAGACATCCGAGATGACTCTGTTTGGCACTATTGTAGGCGAATTCCACCAAGTGGATGTACTCTCCCACTTGGACTGCTTATTCCACACAAAGCTTCTAAGCATATCTTCAATGATTCGATTCGTCCTCTCCGTCTGACCATCTGTTTGGGGATGATAATTTGTGCTCATGGAGAGCTTAAATGCAGAATAGTCTTTGAAGAGATCACGCCAAAAGCACTCATAAACTTGGAATCTCTATCGATATTATCTCCCGAGGCATGCCATGGAGCCTAAAAATCTCCTTCACAAATAGCTTGGCATTATCTAATCTTTGGTCGGTAGTTCTACAAGGCACAAAATGTGCCATCTTAGATAATTTATCTACTACGACCATCAATGCATCCTTGCCTCGAAGAGTCTTGGGGAGTCCTGTGATAAAATCCATACTTACCACTTCCCACTTTGCATTCGCTTTGCTAGAGGTTCCAAGGCACGGAATTGAAGCTGCTCCGCTTTGGTTTTCGGGCACAAACCGACACTCGCGAATATATCTTGCTATACGCTTCTTCATTCCGGCAGAAGTAGCTGCGCCGAATCTTGAAGTAGGTCTTCATAAACCCCGTGCATGCCCGCTATTGGGCTGTTGTGTGTGTCATGGAGGATTAGCTTCCTTACCCCCGATGATTCGGGCACACACAACTTATGCTTATGATACAACAAGTTGCCTTCCTTCTTATAATGCTTGAAGGCTTCTCGTTCCTTATCTGTTCTAGCCTCTCTAGAAAGGCTTTCCCATACCTCCTTGAAATCACCATCAGATGGTAAAGTCTCCTCAATTCTCTTGCCATACCCGCTCGAAAGAGTTGATATAGCATTACAATGAATTCTGGTTTCAAGAGGTCTTCTAGAAAGAGCATCGGCGACCACATTCGACTTACGGCTTATAAGCAATCTCAAAGTCATACTCTTCTAGGAATTCCATCCACCTCCTTTGCCTCGGATTCAGGAGTGGTTGGGTAAAAAATGTATTGGAGGCTCACGGTGATCGGTATCTAAGCTGAAACTTCCTCCCAAGCAAATAATGCCTCCAAATCGAAGAGCCCGACAATCGCTAGAAGTTCCCGATCATGGGTTGGATAGCATTTGCTCGGTGTCGTTCAACTTCTTGGAATCATAAGCTATTACCCTTCCTTCTTGCATAAGGACTCCACCTGTTGCTATCTTGCTTGCATCATTTGCTACTATCTTGTCCTTATGCGGATCGGGCGGAACCAGCTTGGTGTGTTTGTTGTTAAAGGCCTCCTTAAGCTTTTCAAATGAAGCTTGAACATTTTCTAACCAATGTGTTCTCCAATCTTTCACCTTAACACTCTTAGTGAGGTCCGTCAAAGGGGACGCCCACTTAACGAAGTCCTTCACGAACTTTCTGTAATAACCTGCCGGACCTAGAAAGCTTCTTACTTCCGCCACATTCTTTGAGCTGGCCAATCTACTACCGCCGATCTTTTCGCGGGGTCGGTGGGGATTCCTTCGCCGATATGACATGGCCCCAAGTACTCCACTCTTTTCGGTAGCAAAGTGGCATTTGGAGAGCTTGCCATACAATCGATGGCGTCTCAGCTTCTCCAAGACTTTCCTCAAATGCTGATCATGATCTTCCATGGACTTGCTGTAGACTAGAATGTCGTCGAAGAAAACAATGACAAACTCATCTAGAAAATCCCTGAAGACGTCGTTCATGAGGCGCATAAAAGTTGCTGGAGCGTTCGACAATCCAAAGGGCATTACTGTAAACTCAAAGTGACCATACCGCGTTCTGAAGGCGGTCTTATGGATATCCTCTTCTTTTATTCTTATTTGGTGGTACCCTGACCTCAAATCAATCTTGGAGAATACCTTTGCTCCTTGGAGCTGGTCCATTAAATCATCTGCCCTTGGCAAAGCATACTTGTTCTTTATCGTCTGTTTGTTGAGCTGGCGATAGTCTATGCACATTCTTAAACTGCCATCTTTCTTCTTCACGAAGAGTATGGGTGCTCCAAAAGGAGACACACTTGCTCTAATAAAACCCAGCTCAAGCAATTCCTGGAGTTGCTTCTTGAGCTCAATCAACTCCGGTGTGCTCATCCTGTATGGTGCCTTGCTGGTAGGCTTAGCATCGGGGTGCTAATGTGATCTCACCTCCACACCCCTATAAGGTGGTAGGCTGCGGATCTCATCAGGAAATACATCCTTGAATTCTGAAATAAGCCTAGCTCTTGGCTTGGGCAATTGCTTTCCCTTTTGATCGTTTTCCCTCCTCGCTTATTGGGCTCGATTGCCTCCAATCTCAAGATGTAATCCACCTTATTTCTTTTCTATACTTTTCCTTAATTGCTTCAAAGAAATACACTTTGCATAGAAGAAGTTGTCTTCTTACCTCTCACTATGAATTTGGTGCGTTGTCATGGCATGACTTCATTTGCGATCTTGATCGATCATTAGCTTTTGCTGGCTTTAGGAACTCCATTCCTACTATAAGGTCATACCTTCCAATCTCCATGACCTCTGCCCCCATCGGCCACTTACTTCCACTAAGGTCTATGTCGAATGTGATCCTCCTCCCCTTAGTGTGCCGAATGGCGCCGTTTGCCATAGCAACTGGCCTTGGCTTAGACTTCAATACCTTGTTCTTCATTAGGGCAGCCAGCCTAGGAGAGGCAAAGTTATGAGAGCTACCTGTATCTATCAATACTAGATATGGACTGCTATCTATGATCCCCTCAGCCGCAATGACTGTTGACTGACTTTCAATGTCATCTGACTCAATGTTTGCACATATGTGGCACTCACCATCTATGAAGTCCTGGGCCTCATGCTGGTCGTCGTCTTCATCTGCTTCTGTTGGTGAATCCCAATCCATAAGTTCTGCCAAGGCTGCCTGCATGACGAATGGGCAATCATGGGTTCGGTGCCCTGGCTGGAAGCACCTGAAACAAAGCTTCTTCTCAATACATTCCTGTCTCTTCTCTTTCGTCAGGCTGTCTAGAATACGCTTTAACATGCTGCCCCCTGATGCATTCTGCGGCTTACGGTCCCCAAAGTTCTTACCCTGAGCTCTCCCTTGCTGCTGGCCTCCTGATGGCGTGGTTGCTGATTGCTTACTCTGTTGCTGCCCTTGGTACTGTCCCGTTGACCTTCCTTTGAAGGCCGATTGTCTCTCACCTGGCGTTGCTGGAGCTTCTTCCAAACTTATGGCTTTATCCTCGGCTTCTGCCACTGACTTAGGGTTGATTGCTCGGACTAGCCTTTTGATATTGCTGTTCAATCCCTCAATGTAAGTCTCGACCGCTTGCCTTTCAGGCCTCGGGGAACATGGAGTCTAAGTCGCATAAATTCCTCTGTATACTTTGTAACCGACAATGTACCACTGGTTCAATCTATAGAAGCTCGCGGATCTGCTTTTGCTAGTATGTGACCTAGGCACATAATGTCTGCGAAAAGCCTTGCTGAAGGTCTTGAATCTGCAACCGTTCCTTTTGAGCTTGTTAGACTTCGCATAGCCTTTCCACCAGATTCTAGCTGCTCCTATCAAGTTTGCTGTAGCAACTTTCCCTATGTCCTTATCCTTCATGCCATAAGAGTTGCCGAACTCTTCCATCTCAAATCAAGCCGGGCTTCGCCTCCATACGATCTGTCCTTCCCACGAGAACTCCTGACCCAACTTCCTAGTCTTCCACACATTGCTCATAGCAATTTGTCAACTTTCTTTTGATAATCATCTTCCTTCCTTGCCCTGGCTCTTACCTGTGGAGTGTCGGACTCACTTTCTGAGCTAGAACTGTCATGACTGTCTGAAGTGTCTGATGAGCTGGAGCTAGGTGGTGTTGGAGATCTTCTGTTTTTCCTTTTCCTCTTCCTGTCTCTGACATTTCCCTGGTTGTCTTGCCCCTCCTGCTGTGGACCTTCCTCAATGCCTTGCTGAGGTAGTGGTGGAGGTGGAGGTGGTGCAGGTGCATATTCTTGGGCATTCATCAATGGGGTGGCCCAATGGATCAGCTGATGCATCTGATTCCTCATCTGTACCAGCCTTGCGTTGATTGCCTCCGGCGTCATTTCCTCGTTGTTGTCATCCTGATCACGTCCGAATAGGTTCCTTGGTATCCACTGATGCTGTCGGCCCTGGCCTTGGGAACCTGAGCCGGTGTTCCTTGCTGCAAGGATTGATCATCAATGCTTGTTATTTGTTTTACATATCAATTATATCCGTTTACAATTAATTCATTGTTAGATACAAAAGAAATCATGTGAAATTTCCACTTACAAGTCAAGATGATACTAAGTCATTAATATATAGAAGTACATTACATGATAATATCAAAGAGATTACTCAATACAATTTAAAACTTAAAAGGAAATCTTATAGCTGATCAATGGCCTCCCGAAGCCTAAAAGAAATTCTTCACATCTCTGAATGGGAGGCCTTTGCCGAGGATTGCGCAGGATGTTCCTTGTCGATCTTCCCTCGAGTGCTCGCGCCATTTTCGGTTCGGGAGTTACGTGCGATTGCCGCTACTACGTAAAGTGATGCATCCACGAGGTGGCCCCTAAGCGAAGTCGAGGCAATGGAGCTTCTGAGACCTCTTGAAAAGGATGGCGTGATCTTCATGGGCGTATATCTTGAATCTTTGCCCGAAGCCGAAGAGTGCTATGAGAAGTGCCACCGATTCTTCCCCTTGGACTGAACTCCTTGTGGAAGACTACCATTTGCCCTTGGGCGAGGGGCTGGAAGATAGTAGCGTAGTGCCATACCCTTACACGTTGCCTCGGTGATCCCGTGCCTTTCCTTTGAGCGGCTCTCCCGTGAGGCATCTCGCCATAAGGTCTTCATGGTCTCTCCACATCTTTGGTTGCATTGTCCAAGTTGATGCTCTTTGGACCCTTCCCTCATGCTCTGGCTCGAACCGCTCGGGCTTGAGCTTGGGCCCCCTCCTGGTTTGTGCGATTGTGCTGCATCTCTGCTGGAACTCCTCCTCCGAAATGCCCAGGTTCCCGCGTGCCGATAGATTTCCCTTATCTGGCCGATAGGCGCTATGTCGGAGACATTGTCTCCCCAGCATAAGAATGTCTCCTTGACTCCCTTTGGAATCTCCGGTATGAATAGTCGATGAGGTCCGTGCTTTTCCCATGTGCTATCATGCCTAGAAGCTCGTCGATTCAAGTCCACGTTCTGGCGGTATGACAAGTTGAGGATGTCACTTGCTAGAATGTACTCCTCTTCGCCGATGACTATCGGCGACAGGCTGTGATGCCGACCGGGGCTCGGTGGCTCTTCCGATGTCGTCGTCATGCCTCGACATGTACCCTGCATTCTTGTCGCCTCTCTGCTCTCCCACTCACGGGTTTTGCTCCCCTAGCTGCTCCTAGTCTTCATGGATCTGGCAGAGATGGTGCCCACGGCGCCGTGCCATAGTATTCGTGAGCGGGAGGACTCTATATTCGGGATTTGATCCCGGGCCCTACGGTATCAAGTGGAGCTAAGTCTAAGGGCTGAGCGGAAGTTCCCCTACTTTGTTGATTGACTTATAATGCATGAAGAGGGCAAGGGCTGTCTGAGATGAAAGGTACCTATGCCTATTATGTCTGCAGGTCATGTAATCTGGCATGGTCCTAGTCCTATCCCATAGCTGCTTCTTGCCTTTGGATCCTGCCATCTCTCGACCTAAGGCTTGGGTGAGTGTCTCAAGAGAAACCCAATTCCCTTCCCTAGGGGGTAGTCTAACTTCCCAAGGTAGGACCTGTTGGTCATATTGGCACATGATATCTGTATAGTATGGTGTTCTAGACAGAGTTGCATGAAGATCAAACAAGTGGTCAAACACAGAGAAGGCTTGGTCAGCAGGGAGCTGATGGATATGGCTTGCAGCATTGTACCATCTCTCAAAGTTGCTGGGCGCCATTGAGCAAGGAAGGGTGCAGAAAATGACTTGCAAGGATCAGTGAGGAGTTAGAAAATCGCCTAAGTGGTTGGGAGCAGTTACGTGGAAGGAAAATGACAAATGAGGCCCTTTTATAGAGACTATGGTTGACCTCGGGATTCGTGCAAAAGGTTCCTAGATGGGGAAGACCTTGGTTCTCTGACTCACGGGTGTCCAATTTGGGTAAAAGCATGAAAGGGCTACCATGAATTGATGTACAAATATGGATACTTTTCAAACATTTTGGTTATTTTTATTTGTATAAACACACAGCGATTTTATGTACATATACTAAATTTCGGATATGTTTTGGCTATGCATGTACTTTTTTGGTACTTTGGGTGATTTGTGCTAATTTACCAAAAGGGATACATTTATAGACACCCTTTCATGCTTTTACCCAGCTACCATGAAGTGCAAGTCTAAGCAAAGCAAAGCAAGCAACACTACATGGCAGTTTGTTTGGTCGAATTTGGCTAATTTGGGTCAAAAATGGGCTGATCCGGGTGAGTCCGCGCGGATGGCCTCGCGTCCGATGGGGCTTAACGCAGCGTTGGCGCGGTCTCACCCGGTTGGCCTATTTTGGGCCAATTTTTTTGGTCATTTTTGGGAATTTCAAATGCTAACATGGCTAATTGGGCCGATTCTAAGCTAACTAGCAACTTATTTTGAGCAAAACTGACATCTAAAAGCATGTTTTTGGGCGATCGGGTGAGTCCTTCAGCGGATGGCCTCCAAGGTCGCTTTAACGCCAGACGCGTTTGTGATCTCACCCGGTTGGGCCAAATTTTGCTTTTTTGATGATTTTTTTTGCCAAAATTTTGTTGTAGTCATGATTTCTAGGATATTTCTGAGGGTGCTATGAAGAATTCTACTACAATTGGGTTCTATTTCCTAAATTTCAAGCATACAACATTTTTCTAATTCTGGGGAAATACTTTTATATTAATAAGAAAACATAGTACATGAAAATTTAAACTTTCTAACAAAATTTACAAAATTAGGGCCTAGGGCCTCTCCCCCGCTAATCCTCAGGTGCTAAGTGAATGTCCTTTGGCATAAGGGTGACTCTCTTAGCATGGATGGCAACCGAGATTTCCTTCCTCAAAGAGCTGCACCAGCTCGCTTCGCCGCCTCTTGCGGGGCGGGGACGTTAGAGGAGTGATCCTATAATCGGGTCCGAACTCCCGGTGATGACTTCCTAAGGAGGGCTCGAAGGGCGCCTTCCTTATGAGGAGATTTGTGCACATTTGGAAGTGCTTGATCTCCCTAAACACCCGGGCGTACACGCTGTTCGGCCCGTGGTGAACCCTTTTGGGTTTTTCCGGTCTAGGTGGGGGTGGCTTCGGCTGATTTTTTCTTGACCTGCCGCCTCCACGGCCCGGCTGCACCTCTTGACGGCAATACCAATCGTTGTACCTCGGCCCAACGGCGGAGGTACTCCTTATACGCCGCCATCTTCCGCTTTAAACTTCAGCGGTCTGTCGAATGCCACGCTCCCCTACCTTTTGCTTCTTCACCACCTTGGGTGGCTCAGGCCACTAGGGTAGGGTGGTCTCGCATCGGGGGTCTGCTCGCGGCTCCTCCTCCTCTTCTCGCCACCCTCCTCTTGCACTTCCTCCTCTGCCGAGGCTCTTCAATAACGGCGGATTTGGCGAGGTGGTCGTTTCTTCTCTTGTCCTCGCTCTTGCTTTGCTGAGCTCCCTTTCAGCTCCCTCTTCTTCTGGCGGCCCTCTCCTCCGGCCACTCGCGACCTTTTCCTTACCCTTCTTCTTGGGCACGAAGGGCCCGCTTCCTCGGTTTGGTGGTGGTGCTGCTCTTCCACCTGTTCTTCAACCTGTTCTTCCACCTCGGTGTCTGAGGCCCCGAAGTGGCGAGATTCATCCATTCTCTGCGTGCCTCCTGATGACGAGCTGCTGCTGGGGCTCTCCTCGGCATCATAGAAGCTCTGGTCGCTGCTGCTGCTGCTGCTAGGGAACTCCTCGTCGCCTCGACCCGGCCGAAGGTGTTGGGGACCTTCTTGGCGGCGTGCTGCCCTCTTTGCGCCATGGAGAGGGTGGGCCTAGGGCCAGGCTTCCTGTAGGGTTTGCTTTGGTGCGTGCCATGTCTTGTGGTTCAAGAAATGGGTGACGTAAGGCTGATCAAGAGAGAGGTGAAGGTGAAGGGTTGGAGAGAGGGAATGAGGTGTCAGATATTTAAAAAGGAGGGTCCCTAGGAATATTCTCCCACCATAATTACCCCTATTTATTATGGCCTCCCTTATTAATTACACCATATTTAGTAATTATTTAATTATTAATGTATATATTAACTTTGTATTAATTTTGTATTATACTTTAAATTTTCGAATTTCCTAATGGTTTGATGTGTTAATTATGAATTCGCGCCATTTTTCACTCGGGTCTCCGATTGGCATGATTCTTCGACCCATTTTATGTGAAATTTGATGCAGGTACATAATTTCCACACCAATTTACTAGAGGATGAATTCGACTGATTCATTTCTTCGTCTAACACTTAAGCTAATTTCGGACCCACTACCTAAGAGAAAAATTTTTCCCTTATTTTCGAGGTTCTATGGTGGAAATTTTTATTTCACACCCCTATAAGCTTGTTAGACTACTTTCAAGGTTATGGTCAGTGCTAGTTCCTGGTCAACCAAGAACATGGCTCTGATACCATTGTGACGCTCCCTGCTAAATATACGGCGCTCGGCCGTACACTCGGCAGGAAATCCCCCATCGGCTCACGGCCTCCAGGGGCCCTCCGCCTACCCCCAAGACTCTAGGGTGACCCTAGTGCGGGGGGGGACACTGAAGGTGTCTTTGGCGCCCTTCCCCTATGGGCTCCTATAACAGGGAAGCGATAAACATGTCAGAACTAGCATCAACAATACAAATACTACCTCGAAGGGTAGTCCATCACATATCCAAAGGTGCAAAGAACATAGCCACATACCATAAAACGTGAGAGCTCCTACCCGTGGATCTGACACATAAGGAAGTCGACCGACTGGATAGGCCTCAAGATAGAGCAGACCGAGTCATAACAATGGCGGGGCTGGCATAAGACAATGGCTAGGGTTGACCACTCCATCCGCCCCTCCTGTGCATACTTTGCAGATGGGCTAGATCAGGCTCGGCATGACTCTAACCTTCCGGACACGCAATCCCATGGCATCACCCATCGGGACTACTCCGGTGTTGCATCTCCTCGTCCGCCGAGGTAGGAAGGGTTGCATCTCCCCTTCCCGGGGTCTAGAGGCTCCACGGGTGGCTAGAGAATCGTGGCGACACACCCATTCGCACTGACCCGAACCCCCAAAACAAGAGCCAAGCCGACACTTGCAACTCTTGAGAGGCGTGGCAACACCTTCGCCCGAGGAGGTGTCGGACCCATGCCCGCCCACACCTAAGTGACCAGGCCATAAGCCTAGCCCACTATGGGATCCCTCAGAGTCCCCACTTTCGCAGGGGATCCTCCCTCCATATTGCCTCTAGCCCCGTTGTGTAGTCTTTGAGTCACATCATAGCCTCCATAGCCCTGGTGGGTTCCTATGCACAAGGCCGCAATCTAATAGGAACTAAGGGATCTATACTAGGAACATACTACATATGGCCCTAGGTCTCTAACCCCCTTCCCAACACAAGAGGAACAAACATGATCAACCATCATCCCATAATCATCATGAACAATATCATATGAACATCTTAACCTAATCATACATATCTAACTATTAGTTAGGGTTCATTGATTAGGGTTCAAGATGTTCAACAAAGGATCTAGGGTGGCTCTACTCTAGCTACGAAATACTAACCCATCTGGATTGCTAACTCCCGGATGAACCGACATGGACTCTACTCAACCTACCTCCCTCCGGCGCTTCCTCCCATCCCCTGGCGTCTCCATGCTCCTTGACGTGGCTCGAAGACTTGCTCCCTCTACGATCATACACACCTTCCAGGGGCTGCTGCTCCAGGCTAGGCTACGACGAACGATGCTCGAAACGGAGTTTCGGGCGCGTGGATGGGGGTTTAGGTGCTAGGTCAGGGAAAAAGGTCTAGGGTTAGGGTTAGAGCTAATATAGGTGTGGGTCCACATGGGATGCCACGTGGCACCACTAGGATGAGGCCGTGTGGCGGTTGCCCAATAGGATAAGGCCATGTGGAAATGGGTCTTATCCTAAGGTTATCTAAGTTAAACAATTAACTTAGATGTGCACCCCTTGCCACTTCCCAATGCATACAAGGCTACCCAGGTAGACTTGTATGGTGACGGGTCCAGGAATATACGTATATATAGCGTATATTCCCCTGGAACGTCACAACGATGAAGTTAGATGCCAACTCACTGACTAGTCTGAAGGTTCATCCACATCTTCAACATGCACATCACTAGATTCCCCATCAGAATCAACATTATGCCATGCTTCCTCTCTTTTCATGCATCCACGAAGTGACCTCACCAAGTCCACAAGCTCATCGTCATTCTCCATTCCATAGTAATGTGCACCGCGAATTGCACATGCTTCCATCATAGAACCTGTGCCAGCAAAAAGATCTAACACGAAGCCACCGTTAGGACAAAAACAGTGTAAGAGGAACTCCATGAGTCTAACAGATCTCTCCAATCCAAATCTAGAGTGAGCTGTATCGGGTAATGTTAATCTCTCTTCCCGATGAAGCACATGATGCAACAAGCTACTGTTTTGATTCAAATCCTTCATAGAAAACACTTCTGCATTGAAGTACCCAAAGTCAATGCCCACTCTACTATAAACTGCAAGATAACACCAATGATGTGTCATATTTCCCATAACATCCTTTGTTGTGCCAAGTGGATCTTTGTTTGTCAAGCAATACAATCGGTGTCTTTCCAAACTATATTTTCTGGCATGGCTATCCACCATGCTCAATTGGCCAGGTAAACACAAGCATACAACAACCCCATCATCATCAATGCATAATGTAGCCAATGTAAAGGCGTCTCCAACTAGCTGCGTTGTACATATATTCCACGTTGGTAGTGTGGAGTGCCCAATAGTTGGCATCTCATTCGTTGGGAAGTCTAATAACACCAGATGTGACCCCCAATTCCTGCTCACTCCTCCTCTTTTATAAGCATGTCCATTCATAGCCACTCGTCTTGCAAACTCCCTTATTTTCTTGAAACTAGTTTCACCCTTCATGTTAATACTTCTGGCAATCTCAGAGACATCCTGAGATACCAGAGTCAAAGAAACATTTGCATATGTCACCTTTCCAGCAGAACTTGATAGTTTAATATCCGTAAACAAATCAATTTCCACATCAGGATCTCCTTCTTTACCTTTCAATGTTTGTCCATAATCTTTTCTTTTCCTTTTCTTTTCTGGCAATGGCTCATCATCTTTCTTTGGTGTTGTAGATGAAACCATATTCTTATGCATCTCCTCTTCTTCTTCTGGAATTTTTCCTTGTGGAAAATCAATCCACCATGGGCAATTACATATCTCAAATTCAGATAAGCCACCTGTCCTATCCAAGTTTCCCTTGCTAGAATACATAGACTCAACACCTTTTGATGTGGCCCATCCAGCTACCAATAGAGGCATAATAGCAATGTACTTGTTCTTCACACAAAAACTCAAGTATCTACATGTATAAAAAAGACATGAAATGAATGTAAGTATGTTAAGTAATATATTAACTGTAATAATATATATGAAAAGTGAAACAGAGAAATGAGAATTCTTGCCTGAAGCAAACTCGTTGCGCTGCTCTTTTGATCTCAATAGCATCCTCTAACTTGGAAGTTATGGACATGCTTCTTTCATAAGCTTTGAACATCACTTGCCTATATTTTAGCTTGAACTCCCGAAACCATCTAGCTAGATCCTTGCCACCATGGTTGATGACTAAGTCATCTTCTTCAAGGATTGAATCTAGTGTGTCTTTTGTTTTCACCAAAAGATGCTCCAATCATGAAAATCTTTGTCATTGTTAGGAACCTTAAAGCTATGCACAATAGCTGTGTTTGCAGTCATCCAACTCAACCATCTAACTCTTACAGGTGGATCAACTTTAGCTCTAGTAAGATCATACAGTTTCTCAACAGTCAAACGCAAATATGAGTTTTCCAATTCCTTGCTAGTGACCAAATTAATCCAATCATTACCAAGTTCAGGATTCAGTATTGCCAAGTACTTTCCCATTTTCTTCACCCACTTCGTCTTCACGTCCTTTTCTGCTTTGGCCTTTGCTTCTTCAAGGCTAAGGCTCGTCTTGTAGTCAGATATGGCTTCCTCAACTTCATTCTCAATTTGAGACTGCAAATTCAAGAAAATAAAGATTTTGTAAATAATATTGTAGTGTACAAGAATCTTACATAATTTGGAACCTTTACCTGATACAAAATCCTAGCTAGTATGTAACGTGTATGAGGATACCATGGTTCCATCCCCATTGCTTTGACCTCTTGTGCTCTCATTCTCTGAAGCTCATCAACAGGAATATGTTGAATGAAATTTGACAAATTAGACATCGTCATTCTGTGCACTCCGTATAGAATGTCTTTCAGCTTTGTACGCACAATTCCCGCTTCATTGAGCCTTTATCATAATCATAAAATTATTGATAATAAGTACAAACAAAAATACACAATTTAGCCTCACACAAAACAAATAAATACTTACTCGTTAATCCTGCTCATTGCTCTAACAAGTGCTGCTTCTTTTTGTGCATCAATTTGAACAAATGTTGCTTGGACCGAGAAATGCATACTACGCACAAGTGAATAGCGATCTTTAATCTCTTGCATCCAAGCATCGGTTCGGTGATTCCCATCCCAGCATAAAAACATTTTGCCACTTAAATCTTTCCATTCTTCATTTTCTGCAAGCTCACTCTCGAAGCGTTGGTTTTCCTCTAACCAATATGCATCCCAAGTGCTCATTATTTGCTCTGTGATTGGACAATGAGTGCCTACTGCAGTGGTGACAGACAAAATGAAGCTCCCCTTCTCCATTACATAACCATCAACTCGTAATGTTTCTCGCAATGATTTAGCTTCCTTGTTGATGATTCTTACTGCCTGATTCAACATTATTCTACACAGAGGAATTAACGGTGGAGCGGTCCTGCGTACAATTCTTAACTCCTGGAGTGTCTCAGAAATCATCTGCATTGTGAATGTCTTGGGAAATTCCAGAGTCTCCAAATCTTCATCTTCTTTTGCCTTTTTTTTTCCTTTCCTTCTTGATTTGGAAGTATCTTTACTTGCTGGCTTGTCATGCTCAGGTGTAATGACATTCAGGTCTGCCGAATCATGCCCTGTAGTATCATGGCAATCAGAGTCTGTTTGCTGGATAATAGTTTCATGTATTTGCTCTTCATGTGCAACACCAGAATCTGCATCAGCCCTTGGACTTTTAGCACCACTATCACTATCATCTGTATTAGAATCAGACATCTTCTTTGATGAACGTCTCTGTGGCTCCTTATCCAAGTACTTGTACACAAAAGAGGAAGCTCTATTTCTGGTCTCTACCATGCCAATAGTCTACATAAATTAAATTAGAAATGTGTAAATTGGAGTTTGAAATGAACAAAGCAGGAAATGAAATGCACACTATACATACAAAAGAAGACAACTGCTAGTAGAGTGATAAATATAGACTCAGAATCATCATCTTCAGACTCCCTAAAAGGTTGCAACTCAACCTTCAAAAAAATGTTGTTACGGAGTGGCAATAGCAAGCTAAAGAAGATACTCATGGAAGTAAAGGAGCCAGTAAATGTAACATGTTTGCCTCCTTACTATGATGGCAAAGTAGTGTTCGAATTACCAAGCCAACAGGAAGCAGGAGGTAGCATGGACGGTATGCAGCAAAATCAAGATCCTCATATGTGGACAACATATAGCCATACGAGTACACCTGCATTAGATGGCACAGTGAGGCTTGCATATTGTGGAGGCCATCTGCAATGCCAAAATCCTTGTTGTGATTACTTTCTTAGTAAAGGGGAGCATAATTCTGTTCAATGGAGGGGCTCTATGAATATCAGACCAGATGTTGGGCCTATAAGTGATGAGCATGGTTCAGTAAGTTGCGCATATTGCAAGGAGCAGCCATATTGTATTGCACTATGTGATGCTACTATATATTATTGTCTTCCAAAGTGTATCTTAGACACTAGACTTGTTATACACACAAGCTCCCACTCCCATCCAATCAGGCGTGCACTTTCAAGATTGGAAATTAAGAGAATGAAAAGCATTATTGATAGTACTCCTACTTCAGTTGTGCACATGGGTCCAAGGCAGCTTCAGAATAATATTGCTATGGAAGAAATATGTAGAAGCATATTGCTGGAAGTGGATGTTGAAGACATAAACAAAATGACCACTGAACAAGTAGATGTTCTATTGCTACGACTGGAACCACTATGCAATCAAAGAAGGTGTGATTTAAGGTGTGGATTTTCTCCATTGTTGTAAACTAAGCTTCCTTTTTTTGTATGTGCTAGGTTAAGAAAGTGGATTGATGATGCAAGAAAAAGAAATCGCCAATGCCAAGATGAGCTAAGTAGCATATTGTATTTAAAAAGGAGATGTTGTTACGAGTTCTTCCATGGTTCAAAGTTTCCGGACCAGTTGCATAATGCTCAATATGAGAGGTGCTATTTCTTTAAGATGTCAACTATTGGGGCTGGTTCGGGCGTGGATTTGGTGAACCGAATGCGTCCGTCAGGAGATCTGGCAAAATCATGGTTGCATTTTGATCATGTTAAGCGAATAAATGGGTGGACAACAATGGCCTGTCATGTATATGATCCCATGTAAGTATACTTTCTACACCTAATTATAAAATATATTTATTGCACAAAGATATCCATTGTATCTATATTGTTTACTAGGATACGAGGTCTACAAACAATTGCTATATGCGAAATGAAGACGGAGGATGTAGAATCTCAAAAGAAGTTTTGGAGGAAAATGAATAAAGTGTTAAAAAGTAAGGGCTTTCCACCAGCACAATTTCATGGATTTATGGCTGACGAGGCCCAGGCAAATTGGAATGCCATCCGAGAAGTCTTCTTCGGAGGCGAGCCAAATTTAGAAAAGGAAAGATCATGTGTTTTCCACTTTGAACAGTGTTTGCAAAGGCAAACAAAGAAGCATCTAAGCCCAGAGAGTAGACAATATTTCCTAGACCAATGCAGAAGCTGGAGGCTCAGTTGTAGCCATGAAGATGCAGAAAATCAATATCAGTCTATTCTTCAGTGGCTTCCTGGAAATACAACAAAAACTGATGCAATGGCGCTATCCTCATGGTTATCATGGTGGCATCAAAGGGTCAGTAGATGGGGGAATTTTATGAAGGCCAAACAAAGTATAGCATCTGCAATACATATTCCAGACACAAATCTCTCTGAATCCAGACATGGGACTTGGATGGCTGCAACTGGTTACAAGAAGACCCTATCATTGTATGATGCCAGTTTATTTGATTTGACAGAAGCTATTTTACAGAGTGCAAAGTACAAATCATATCTAGATCACAATTATGTAGGGACTGGTCCTGGACTCTCTACGTTATTTTCAAGGCTACAAGGTAGACTTAATAGTGGTATAAAACCTTCTGAGGCAAGCTCTTTTGTAAATAAGGAAGCTATGAGGCAAGGGATGCCCATACATAGCATGGGAACAGGAGGAAACGATCAAACTATACTGAAAAGAAAGAATTTGGACGTAGCTGGCAGTAGTCACAGTGAAAAGGGAGCACATAGACCAGATAAGGAAGCCATTAACATATCTCGTGTAGCTAGGGATGATCCTGTTGTAAGAAATCTGTTCAATAGTAAAGACATTCTAATAAGAGAAAGGCAGGTTGCAAACACTAACTGGGCTATTCGAAGGACTACAGCAGGCAGTAAAGTCAGATGTCAAGGGAGGACAAGCATAAATGGAAAAAAATGTGACAAGCTTGTCAACAAGGGTATAGCATCTACAACTGCTCCTTCATTTTATGGTATCAGAACATTTAGGGGTGGTAATTGTGAGCAGTTCTTCTGGTTCTGTGGAGATAATTTAAAGTGCACATGGTATCCACATCCTAGTTTACAAGAGGTCCCACCAAGACCTATTCTATGGCCAGTTGCAACAGATACATGCATGACACAGGATGAACTTCAAGTTCTTCAAAATGGTGGGTATAACAGGACTGTTATGGAGCCTAGCCCTGGATCCTACACAGAAGAGGCAAGCATCATGCGTTCAGGAATATCAATGCGACGAGATGGTAAACGGATTAAGAGGAGGTCAAAATTAAGTAGGCAGTGTGAAGTGAACTTGGAAAGAAGCAAAGATATGGGTAACATTAGTGTAACTCCGTATGTGCTACAGGTAAATCGGCATGTTGACTTTCTTTTGGAGAGGGAGTCGCAAACATATACTGTCAGCATCAAGAAAGAGCCTGCTTGCACTTGCCCTGAGTTTCAAAGCAAGGCATTGAAGAACAATTATACTCCATGCAAACATATGTTCTATGTTCTGATGAAGATATTAGGAAAAGATCCAACGGCTGATTTGACCTTGATTCAGCCAATTCTATCTGATACTACTTTAGCAAAGTTGCTCGCATAGTAAGGTTTATAAAAGCTTTATGTTCATTACAACTTCGGTATCTATATGAAAGGCCATTCTATGTGTTTGTGTATTCATGATACATAATGACTTATTCCTTTTATAATATAGTTATATTCCTTAATACCAACTTGTTTATTATTCTTAACTTCGTTCAAAATTTCGATATGGATAAAAAAAAACCAAAGTGCCCATGAAAAAAGACCCTGTATAAATTTACACTCAAACATTAGGTCCTAGCTTTTCTTGACCAAATGCATGCCATAAGGTAAAATTTAGATGAGGTTATCGTAGTACAAATGTAGTGCAATAGAGGGCTGTCTTGCAGACGATCCCGAACTCAGACCCTAAACAATGTCGCCACTGCCAGGTCTTAGCTTTTTTTTTCCAGACAACAAGATGTCTGTTCGTGCTTTTACTCAAGATGAGCTTCTCAACCAAACTGCGGCTAGATTGGATTGCCATCAACGTAGAGAAGCTGCTTGCGACATGTATGATGCTGATTATGACATTGAAGGAGGCCGTTTCTGCTCGCATGCCCATTCTGCACCTCCTACCCCTCGCCCTATTCCCGGCCGGGGTCCCCCCTTACTTGCAAACATTGCTCTCAACTACAGTCACTGCATCACACTCCCGTGCATCAGACTCCTCACTACTTTCAAATGCCAGAAAGCACTTATATTTATATTCCCTCTGGACCGATGCCATTACCTGTGCAACCATCTTCCCCACAGCATAGTATGGGCTACACTCAGTCCCAACCATGTCCAAGAATTCCAGTCTTCTCCATCCTTTCAATCTCCTATAAATATTGGTGATCTCAAACTGCATGAGGATGGCCCACAAGGGATCTTGCCTAATGACACCCAAATTTCTGGACCTCCCGGATTTACTGTTCCCACGCAAATGCCTTGTTCGCAGCCCTCAACTGTGCCCCCCAGGACCTGTTTATTCTTATTCCCCACCACTTTACACCACGGTTGCCATCACACCATCAACTGCTCACAACTTCAAACTTACCTATCCGAATTTTGAGAATGCGAAAGGGAAGCCCTTCCTCGATTAGAGTGCTCAGGCACACATGGAAGAATTTGAAGCTCTGGCTATCTTAAATGTCCACTCTCAGCCACAGTTCAAGTTTCACATTTTCTCAACCACATTGCACGGAGCACCTCATCAATGTCTCATGGCCAATAAAAGTCATTGGAAACAAAACTGGCATGAAATGAAGACAGCCTTTCTGTCACATTATGGTACCACTGATGATGATCAATAACTTCTCAAGCAACTCAATGACCTTCAACAACCCCGAGATGCGCGTGATTTTTTGCTGATCGTCGCATATCGTTTGGTTAGCAAGCTCAAAGGAGTATCCCATGCGAGAATCGGATCTTAGTTTGGTTTATCTGGGGGCCTCCCTCGCTATTCGTCTTATGACTGAATACTTGCGACCCAAGGCGTTAGACCATGCTATCGAATTGGTCAATTATTACGTCAATGTGTCCTCCGTGGTGTTCAGCTCCACAGATCTCCCGTTCTTTCCTCCTGTTATGGTTCCACAAAACACGGTTCAACCTCATCAATCTGCTCCACCACAAAGAAGTCAAATTTGGTGCCACATTTATAAGTATCAAGGCCATCTGGCCAATGAATGCAATTCTACTAATGGTCCTCCTCACTGCAAACATTGCAATATGTGCAATCATTCTACTGAAGAATGCACGCGCTCTCATCCCACGCATTTTCGACAGAAAATGGTCTTCCAAGTTCAGACGACGCCTCAACTATATCAACACCCTCAGCAATATCCCCAACAACAATATCCACAACCTCAGCCACCTCAGCAATCACGAGGCCAAAGCTCACATACTCCTTTTAATCCTGCGAAAGCTCAATCTTATCACTGCCAGGAGTGGGGCCACACCACTATGGCAAGCCTACAAATCCCCCAATCAACTTCCAAGCACTAACCAAATTGCCTCAATACGCCTCACCGCTTATCAACTCTGGATAGCCAATGGGAAACAAGGCCCCCCCCACGTTGAAAAAACCACCTTGAGCGCCTCAACAGCAGAGGACCCAACAAGCTCCTCCACCTGTTATATTGGACCAACAAGCTTAAGAAGAGATCTGTCAAGCTCTCATTCCTCCAATACAACAATCCAACTGGGTTGGTCTGCTCTCACGCCAGCACCTGGGTACCCATTTTTTGACGCTCACGCCTCAAGACACGCAGCCTGCTTTTGCAGTAGACACTGACCCTCATGAGGAATGTAAGACGATACATTTTGCTCCTGATCTAGACAAGCTCATGCGTCATGTTATGCCCAAAGTCCATCACAGTATTCTAAAGCTCATGCAAGCTGCTGAAGGACGCACACTAGCCAATGTTCACACTACCACTCGCACTCAACAATGCCAGAAGGCGCCCTCCACGTCCACGACCACTCACGCGCTCAGCCGTTTTCCAATATAGCAGTTGAATTTGAACTCCTCAAAGAAGTTTCAGCGACACTGGTACATGAATTGAGGACAATATTGAATGTAATATTATTTAATTCTGCTTTATCTCTAAGCATTTGGTGGCCTCGGCAAACAGCTCTTGCTCGGTACAAGCTGAAATCATATCAGTCTACATAGCGGTATCATGTGGCTGAAAGTTATTGAACATCATATATGCAGTAACAAGATTGCACATTTACCATACATTCTAAAAAAACCAATTCATACTTGAAAGAAACTGCAGTTGGCTGGGATTCTTGTAGCCACATTTCCCCAAAGAGGCCGCTTCATGATCACATTGTGTATATGCAGTCATCTCAGCATTCCAATATATGATATCATTGTGACTAGTTGTGATGTGGAATCTCCTAAACTATTGCATTTGCCATACATGTTAAGCAACACATTTCTCACTTGAATATTTGAATCTTCTCACTCGAATATTTGAATCAAGTTGTACACTAATTATATAAGCATGTATCGCCTTGGCCCCTGCTAATGCTATTGGACAACAATACTTGCTAAGGCACCTACAAAAGTTAACTCAGAAGGTTCCGTATTTTCAAATTTTCTCCTGGCATTTGTTGAAATAGCCTCGTGGCTTCTTTGACATATCCATGCTGAGCATATGCTGCAATCATTGCATTCCATTATATGGCATCTAAGTGATAGAAATGCCTTAATGGCATCATTCAGGCTTCTATTTTTGGCATACATATCGAGAATAGTGGTTGCCATTGGTATATGTGCCAAGAATCCATGGCTTATAGAAAAAGCATGGAAAATATACCACAAGCTAAATTCTTTGACAAGGAACACGAATTAAGTCAATATGACACTGTTTAATGTGTTTTACACCAGCCAACATCATATTCATATGTCTAAAGTGCAAAAGTAGCACTTTGTAAGTTGGACATGTGTTGTTATCATGCAATTCCATGAAACCAGGTCTCAAAGTTTTTTCTACTACTACAATAAAATCACCATGGCTTCGTCATACTGCTAGTGTTGCTGCTCTTCATATTAATGTATGCTTCTGCATGATGAAATAATTGTCTATATTTTGACAATGGTTCCTCATATAATTTCCTTCTTAAGAAAAGAGAAAGTTGATCCAACTTTTGAGGTGTTTTTGAAGGTAGTAAATACGCCCATCTTTTAGTAAATATGCCCATTTCTTAGACATATTTCTGGGATACGAGTTAATCATGTTCCCAATGCAACAAGTTCTTGCAGATTTTGGAGTAGCTTACGTTCCTTGTATTCATGCTGGCGCATATCCAAATCTATTTGTGTTTACCACTCTAGCATGCTTGCTTCGGCCTGTTAAACAGTTATAGAGTAGAGATGGAGCGAAACCATAAGGAAGGCTTTCCATTAGAGCTGCTTTCACACGTTGATCATTTTTCGTGTGAACATTCGTATCATCTGCCACTTGTTGAAACTATTCAAACGCATTATCTACCACTTGTTGAAACTATTCAAACTCATTATCTACCACTTGTTGAAACTATTTGAATTCATTTACGGTTGATGACTAACAATTTGAAACTGGTTTCCTTTTGCTTGTTGTGCAGATTCAGTTTGAAGTTAGTAAAGATTGTAGAAAGTTCAATGTTTACTCATGAGGAGGCATGGCAGTAAGTCGCATATCCATGATTTAATCTTATAAAGGTTATGTCACTGCAAGTTTTTGTTTGAACTTATTTGTGTGAAATTGAAGCCATAACAGAAAGCTAATCGAACCTCCTATGAAAGCTAGGAGCTGGATGTCTGTTGAATAGTAAACAGCTCACGCCAACTACAGACTTATGCATTTTAATCCATGGACTCGTCTAGCCGTTGCAGACTTTTACACCTTTGCATTCGCTCGCTTCATCAGCTCCTATGCTATATTTGCTCTGTGTGTACTACTACCAATTATATATTGCTATATAAAGTAGATATGATGCAAGCAAGCAAGTTCAAACCTGGCATAAACAAATGACGATGAGTGATAAAACTTGATCATGTTTATAGAGGCCCTTTAAGTCAAGGAATGACTTGATTGTAAAGGGATTTTGGGGACGGCTTCTGTATTAGGTCTTAGAAATGTTGGAATTCTGTGGTATAGAAAGTATGATTTGCCATGGATTACCTCCATGAGGTATGGAGAATGAGGGGCAATATGCCTGTGAATGAGTGGAAATATAATAGAAGACAACAACTAGCCAAAGTTTAGGGTCAAACATTCCTAGAGATGTTAATCTAGAAGAATAAAATTACATAAAACAGAATCATAGGCTAATTTTCTTTAAAGTTAAAAGTTGAGCCTGCTGCAAGTGCCAACATAAGCATTACATTTACTTATGCTGACATTTATTTATGATGTCAAATATTGTACGTGTAAAATAAAATTGTTGAGATTCATTGCAGACAAGGAACATGCTTATGGAATAGTATAATCTACTTACATTCTAGAGTTCTTGATCTGTGTAGCTAGGTTTATAGAATTGACTAATCCAATGCATTGCAAGCACGCTTATAAAAAATTTTATAACAAAAGTACTTGGTATCTGTAATTTGGGACTTTATTATGGAAAACTAGAAAATTGCCCACCCTTGGTGGGCATTCCATGTGATTGATCACAGAAGTGGGGTATTAATATGTGGGGTAGTGATGTGTTATAATGAAACACGCAATGTTGTTTAACACGATGGAGAAACCACAAAGATTTGAAGTTGTTTTGGCATATTGAAAGTGTGCAACTATTATTTTGGCAATTGTTGTAAGTTAATAACGCCTTGAACCTTGATTCCAAATACAACTAAGATTGTGTTTCAAGTTTTGTAGTCTAACGCCACGTGGCACAATCTAGAGTTTGATGATGTGGCATATCTAAGATTTGATGACGTGCCACTTTAAATGATGTGGCAATCTAGGATTTGATGCGTGACGCTTTAAATGACGTGGCAATATAAAATGCCACATAGCACAATCTAGGATTTGATGATGTGGCACGCACAATCTAGGGTTTGATGACGTGGCACTATAAATGCCACATGGCATAATCTATCGGTTTGATGATGTGACAACACAAAATACCACGTGGCACAATCTAGAGTTTGGTGCATGACTACACCATAACTTCATAAAAAGTGCCACATCATGATGGTGTGTGCCACATCATCAAACTCTAGATTGTGTTGATGATGTGGCTGGTGCAATCTAGGGTTCAATGATGTAGCATTAAAAATGCAACGTGGCTTTTATGTGGCTACATAATGATGTGGCACAAATCTAAGGTTTAATATGTGGCAATACAAAATGCCACGTGGCTTAATCTCGAGTTTGATGCATGACATACACCATAACTTCATGAAAAAAGTGCCACGTCATCAAACCCTAGATGGTACATACCACATCATCAAGCCCTAGATTGTAGAGGTCACATGGCACAATCTAGGGTTTGATGATGTGGCACATAAAATCTAGGGTTTGATGACATGGCAATACGAAATGCCACATGGTTACGTGCCACATCATCAAACCCTAGATTGTGCCACATGGCATTTACAATCTAGGGCTTGATGACGTGGCATGCACAATCTAGGGTTTGATGACATGGCATTAAAAATGCCAGGTGGCATAATCTAGGGTTTGATGGAAGATGGACATACATACAGGATAACTTTATCATCAAACCCTAGATTGTACCACGTGTTTACAATCTAGGGCTTGATGATGTGGCATGCACAATCTAGGGTTTAATGACGTGACATTAGAATGCCACCTGGCATAATCTAGGGTTTGATGGAGAATGGACATACAAGATAACTTTATAATATAGGATAGGATTATCAATTGCCTCGGTTAAGCAATTAACCAGCAACAATTAAAATGACCAAATACTTTAAACATATGAAGACAATGCAAAACAAGGGTATCGAATATGGGATGTGGGTTTCTTAAAGAAGCCAGTGGCATTTTAAAATTTCAAGGTTTGTATCACAATTCCACGTAACCCTAAAGCAGTCACTAGGGCAAGGACCCACGTCATGTTCTTTCTAATTGTCGTAACACCAACTTAAACGTTAGCCTCACATTCTTTGTATTCTTTGGGAGATTAGCTTTTATTCAAAGTATATTCTGGTAATGTACGAGCCTTCACGTTAGAGTTCCAACAAAATGGTATTTCTACAACCAAGTCTTGCAATATATGCACATTCTGTGCATCTTCTTTTTTATTTTTGGATTGGGTTGGGTTCGTGCCAGGGAACGCCGCATGTTACGCCGCATGCGGCGTTCCCTTCCAGTTTGTGTTTCCCTTAGCGGGACGCTGGTGGCTCGAATTGAATGCCAAGAATGCCCAAGATTTCAAACTCAGGCACCGGCATTGAATGATTTATTTCATACGAATTTGAATGACGAAATTTGGATGGCCTAAGTGCTCTACGAAATTCCATCGACTAGCATTCTCTTCGTCTCATTTTTGCCGTTTTGGTCTCATTTTGGCGCCTCACCTGGGTCGAACATAGCACTTTTCTTGCAAACGTGAGTAGAACATCACATTTTTCTGCTCAATTGAGTTGGATCTTCCCGAATTGTTTTGATCAGCTGGGCCAGATCTTCCTGAAACTACTGAAGCTTTTTTTATTCCAGAATTGAAAGCATTTGAAGTTTCTCAGCTGGGTCTTATTTTCGCCAAGACTGGGTCGGTTCTTGGAAACGTGAGTACATTGCATTGGTCGTCTCAGCAGGGCCTGATGTTTCTAAAATTAATGAAGACATTTGTAAGGTCCAGGGCCTGGCATTTGGAGTTCTTCACTTGCTTCTACAGACCGTTTGTGAGCACATTTTTTGTAAGCACGTTTGAGTTTTATATTTTTGTGGGCACCTTTTTCACTGAATTAGATACAGAAGGCCTTTCGAATTTTGACTGTGGAGTTATATTTCTGCAACTTCTGGAGCCAATATTATAAGGTAAGATTCTTCACCAAGTTTTTCATCTCCATGTTTGCCTTTTTTAACAATTTGACATGCAGGGGATTATCAAGAGTTTGACATTCAGGGACCATAGCAGTCTGCATTGTTCAACTTGCATTGTTCAGCCTGCCATTAAACATTGAAGCAGGTATACATTGCACACCATATCATATAGTTTTCTGATGTATTTCAAGCTGAATTTCGTAGAGGTTGAAAACTGTAGTTGTGAACAGATGCAAACAAATGGAACATTTGATAAATTCTCAAATTGTTTTGCCAGATTCTATTGTCCGGACACAGCATTAAGCATCAATCCGCTGCAGCTTATTATTTCTGATAGATAAGATCTTGACGATTAGCTTTTTCATCTTTTTCCTTGAATACACGAGTTCCATAATGTTTTAGTGAATAGGAATTTCCAGGGTTTGTAATAGTGTCATCATTTTGCATGAAAAACTTGAAATTATTATCTCAACTTAATTCTGAAATTTTACATCAATGTAGGCAGTACCTTGAGCTGAAAAGATATACTGCCTAATAATATATGCATAATACAAGTTGGACGATTTCTTTCATAATATTAGTGGCATTAACTTGGGTGACATATTTCTACTTCTGCATGCTTACAATGAATATTGCATTTCCATAATGGTATGCAACACACACGAGAGAATTGGCTGTCAATCCTTTTACTCAAAAAGATTCTGCAATCTGACTTCTTTTTTGCAACAAAAAATAATGTTTGGATCTACTCCTTCTTCCTGTATGCAAAACATCAATCATGCATCAAATCAAATTTCCAGGGATAATGTCTGAGTGCACATTTGCTAATTTAGAATAGCATGCCATAGTTCGTAAAAGCTTACGCGTAGATTATGCAGAGTTTCTGTTCAAGCGAATGGGTTCTCAAATTATTTTCTTCGAGAAGTATACAAGGTATTTTATGTAAGTAAGGCTAATTAGGATGTGCATTTTGGGCACACTCTGATATACCTGCATTTATTGAGCATTCTGAAGCTATCTCTCTATCTACGTTTTGTTTCTCTGTGTTTTCATCGCTATCTATGTTTTGTTTTCTGGGTCTATCTATGTTTTTTTTGGGCTTTTCATCGAACACGTTTGTTGCATCCATAGTGTTTGCTGTTATATTAGAGCAGAACCTACACATGCAAAGATAATCTTATTTGTTGAAGCACTTGCATGTATCACATTCCAGTAGGGGATGTGCATTGTTAACCACCACTGATGTGACTTAGTTTGATGAATTGCACTTTCATTGTATTTCTTTCCTAAATGTTTATGACCAATTGGAGTCTGCCAAGAGACAAGAATGCAAAGAGATATCATCTGCGGGAGCTAATTCTAACAGCTTTGGCCTACTTCTTGAACATTGTAACGGAAACAAGAAAACTAGCCACATCACTTCCCTCTTTAACTCCTCAATATGGGCTGGAAAATTTAATAGACATTCTAATATGTTTTGTATATCTCCTCTTTAAAGCAGCACTAAGCTCATTTGCGTGACATGTTAACTAATCTCCCTAGCAGCTTTGTGAGATCCACCATGTAAAAGGCTGATGCATTCTATGTACTCCATTGCGTATCTTTGCTGCAACAAAAATAGGATATGGAAGGAACTTGAGAAGGAATTTCAGCAGTTATAAAATTAACTTAAGATGCACTTCAAGGTCCTTCTTTGCCTCCCAATTTTGAACATGGATTGGTAACAACGTATCTGATAATTGAGCACATTGAGTGCATTTTGGCCCGAATTATCACATTGGCCAACCAAATTTCATTAGTGTTTGTGAGCACCTACATTGGCCACGGATTGCTTCAATATCTGCATATGACAAATTCAAAAAGAAAAGATTCCAGTGCGATTCTTTCTTTTTGGCATGTTTACATGTGATCCTTGCCATTTTGGTATCTACAGTTTTTGGAGCTACTGATTGCTAATTGTGGCATAAAGTAGGTGGAAGAGATGTTGTTGTACTTTGTTTGTTGTTAACAGTTCTGAGAATTTTATGCCTTTATTTGTGGCCTGAGTTTATATAGCTTTTAAAATATTGACAATGTTTATTCTTTGTTCATGATGTGCTTTGCATTTTGCAGCTCAAATTAGCAGTGACTAAAGGGCTAGCTGTTTTACTCTTTTGAAGGCGCCAAATTGAAAAGCGCAGTCGCAGCATGATACATCATGTAAATATCTATTTGAGCCTATAAGTTTGTTAATTGTTAACTTCAATAGATTATTTGCAAACAAACTTTTGGATTGTTATCTTCCTTTGCCAAGTATCTCACATACACGGGAAGTATGCTTAATAAGATAGATAAATAGTAGATAAGGAAAAACCAGCATCTTCTTTTTTAAAAAGTGAGGGCTTTGAACTTTGTGCCAGGAATGCCGTTGGCTTTATGGAATCTCTGATTTCCACAATGCTTATATAGGAATGCGGTTTTTTTATTTTAAAAAAGGGGAAAACAAATCTGGAAGAAAAGTTATACTTTTAGCTCAAATCGTTGACTGGCCGGGGATCTCTTCCACTGATGCCGAATTAGGTATGTCATTTTGTACTTGATTCTTGCTTGAAGAATTGTCCCCAGTCTAAATCTTTAAATCCTTTTTAGACTTGGAGGAAATAAGGTAAATTTCAATTGATTGTAAGTTCAATATCCCAATTTATAAATATTGTATTTTTTTAATCTTATTTGTTTGATAACCATTTGGTCTGTTGAGGAAAGCGCACGTGCATTCCATATTCAACTTTGATCACACGTACCCATTACATCCATTCACTTCTGCAAGTTGTTTTACAGTTGTTGTCTACTAATAATTGTACATGTTTGAGCTACCCCCTAGATTGTCCTTGTAGGTGTGGAGTTAATCCATGATAGTTCTTGCATGTCTAGGGCCAATTCAAGGCGATAGGTTGAAGGTAAGAATATTAAGAGAATTTTGGGTTTGTGCTGAAACAAAAGTTAAAATGTGATGTATAGTCTCTTTAACAGAATCGTATCAGCTTTGGGATGGATGTGCATTGTTTTTTTTACTGGAAAAGACATGTAATTTTAGTGCATCTAATCTACTAAAAACTTTGGACATTGTCCAATGGCAACTATCAAAAGTTGCAAATTTAAACTGACTCGAAGCTAATATCCCAAGAAATACTAATGGCATCTGATTTGTCAAAACAATATTTTATTATCATCTAAGCATCTTTTGCATGTTGAACTTGATTCATTTACATATATATAAGTTTTTTCTCTTCTCTGTTGAGGGGCTAGGGCTCCATATGTTTGTTAAAGTACCTTTTTTCTGTAAAATATTATTTGGATATTTGATTTGGTAATCAAATGAGCACTTAAAATATCAACCTATCGAAATGAAATTGAGTGAGACATGAATAGTTAAATATCAAACTTGCAAGAATAAAACAACTCCATAACTTCATTGTTGCAATTGATAATTTGTATTTATAATGTTATTTCAACATAATGCCTTAAGTTGGTATTGTTTGCACGAAATCCAGCATGTCTTAAACCCCCCTATGCCCTGCATATTGTTGTAATATGCCAGGAACATATATGAACGTACTACTAATCATTGATCCACAGATGTTTCGAAAGATGTTGGTGAAAGTGGAAACTTGAATCACCTTTGTTATTCTACATTACATTAAATGTATTGGATCTCCATGCTAATCACAAAATTAAAATGAGTTGCAGAGAGTGTTCTATAGGGTTATGGTTTACGGTCTACGGTTAGAATTTATGGGTTTAGGGTTCAAGGACTTAGCACTTTATGAATTATGGAGAACTTGAAGGATTGTACATAGATGAAGCACATAATTCTATCAACTATGGCTTTAGAGTTTGTTTAAGGTATGCATTCATAAAGCAGGTCATTGCATGAAGAAGCAACATTTTTTAGGCAAGTAGATTGATAGGACTATTATATTGAATTGAATTAATTTTTATTGTCTACAGATATCAGAAGGCATGTGGAGCCCATTACAAGAAAGATCACAACAAGACCACTACTGTCTAGCAACAATACTCTAAACTCTATGCACCCATTATGTTTGCCCATTCAATTCCACCTTATATTTTCCATTACCCCCCTCACCACCCAAAAAAAAAGGGCTAATGCCTAACATCCTTAGACCCTAAATCCTTTCACACAAATCCTAAACCCTTCACATTTCACACTCCGTTGCCTCATAGACATTTACTATCTTTGTATTCCACATGCAAACTCCGTTACAACTACCCATTCAAGTCGTCCATGATTAATGCCCGGCGCCGCGCCGGGCACAGGTTTCTAGTCCATTTTAGAAAGCTAGGACTATCATCACTACAAATCTCACTTTGCATCAGTATTCGGCTATCATCTGCAACACACCACGGAACATTCCGGAACAGGATCTGCATTTGAGCCTAAGCTCTGGTATTACTTTTTCGATTCAGCTTATGTGATTCCAAAAGACCTTCGATCTTCTTCTGGTTTTATATCGAAGCTCTGGCTTCAAATAAGCTCTGGCTGAAATGTTTTGGCGTCTTCAGTCTGTAATCGAATACATTCTTGTGCCACGGTCTGTCTGCTATTGATTTCTTTCATTTACGTGCAGATGCTATAACAAAGCGTATCCTAGTGGGCCTGACAAGAACAGTAAGGTGGATTACATGGCCAGAAATGCTAGAGACGATCTTGATAGAAAGCAAGGAGCTATGGATACAAGACCAGATGTTGGCATGTGGAGCGAACCTATTCAAGTTAGCTTATGAGTGTTTTAAGCTTTAGATACACGAAAAATCTGGTATGTAAATTGATATTATCTGCAAGATATTATAATGCACTCCTTATCATTGTGCTGTTAATACTTGTGAGTAAGATAATTTATTTGCTAAGTAGAATCACACGATGGAAAAAAAATCATCTTTGGTTTGTACTAGGTTATTGTCTAAGGCATGTAGGCAGATTCTCTGATGCTAAATTTTGTTGCACTTGTTTTTGTAAGGCAAGCTTGCAGATCAGCATCATCTTTTGCTTTGATTGCTTGAATGATAGTTTCAACTGATAAATACTAATTTGGAGCCTTTATGAATCCCAATCTGCCAGTACTTGACATAAATCTTTTAAGGTGGTAATTGTTCCAATGGAATCCTTAATTAAGAAATCTAAGATGCTCTTATGTCCTCATCAAGATTACTAGTTCCTAATGTGGATCTCTAATGTGTAAGTTGCTCAGCAAGTATAATTACTGTAACTTATTCACCGTGCAACCATAACTTATTTCATCGTGCAACTAGAAGCACACAATGACTCGAAAAATCTAATGTCCTTATGAACTTTTTAAGCCCATCAGGATCAGGATATTTGACACTTTTAACCAACTTGACTTGACAATTTTAGTACTTCTCGTTTTTCAATTTCAGTGATCTACAGATATGCTTCATGCTTCATGCTAGAGCGATTGCATTCCAAGTATATATTGAATCAAGTCCTTTGTTGACCATATGAAACTGCATCAACCTACATGATTATACTACCTTCTATTTTGAACATTCTGTGAGTAGGCAGAATGCAATGTCTAGATATATTGCTCCTTGTTTTTATATTTGATTTCTTGATACTGAAAGAAACAAGTAGAATGCTCCAACTAAGTGAGAGATACAATGTCGGAATGCATCTATGAACACAGATGGAGATGTTCGTATATTATAGGCTGACATGCATGGAAAATCTGCATAGATAATCTTGTAACTTCATAAACCTTGCGACTACTGTGAAAAAAAGGCATTTCACCAATGATCTCTACATTTCACTACTTGAAATAAATAATTTCAACAAAAGTCCTTTCACAAAATGACATGGCTTCGCACATGTGAAACATACAACGTCATCATATAACTTAGATGTTTATTTTTGTAAGGGCCTATTCGCACCCATAGTTAAGTTTAGTTAAGTTAACTTTTACCGTTAAGTTAAGTTAATACTAACCGGGTGATTGCCTTGGCACCAAAGCTAGTTAAAAATTTTAGTTAGGCTAACTTAACGGAAAACTATTTCGCACTCGTTTAGTTAAAAAATTTGGTTAAAAAATAACTTAACTAGCTAACTAAATGCTTTCGAACATGTCTAGTTAAGTTAGGCATAAAAAATTATAAGCACATTTAACTAAACTTAAAGTGATCTCTATAGGTCATTTAACTTTTAGTGCTAATTTTTGGGTTGCCCCTAGGAGGGCAAGCCCTCGTTGATGTGGGTTTATAGCATATTCTTGGTATGTGCCAGTATATGCTCAGAATATACTAATGACTGCTAAAAGCCTCCTATAGGGTGTAAACTGGCGGTGGCCGCTGTTTCTGGGCAGCCACTTTGAAACTGGCTACTGTTTCGAAGAATGCCTGAACCAAAATGTCATCTCCTGGACTGCTTTCATTTCATCGTATACGCAACAAGGGCTGCTTGAGGAGGCCCTTGAAATAAGAACATGCCTAATCATAATGTTGTTTCGTGGAATGCAATCATATTTCGTGGAATGCAATCATAGATGGCTATGCCCAACAGGGGCATTTTCTTCTGAAAGCGGTAGAAGCTGTAGCTGTAAGCTTTGGTATTGTGATCAACCCATCTGGTCTGCGAAGTTTTGATCCACCATTCTCGATACGGTTTTGCCACCAATCTTTTTGAAATATGTCTGGCAGAGTACTGTTATCCAAAACGTATACTGGCCCATGAGTCGGTGCCGGATCAGAAGACTGCTTCGTTGCACTGCAGACATGGGACTGAAGAACTGGCCTGTTGATTTTCTTACAAAAAACAGTGACAATCGCTTTTTTATGAATCCAAGGGTGTCCTGACCTATGTTACTGTGAGTTCAAATTGGAAAATACGTTGTTTAATGGAATACAAGGAAAAATGGAAAAAGTAGAGGAGAAGGGGAGATGGACAAGTCATGTAGCCCCAAATAATGAAATGCTTGAAAACGGTGGAAAGACTGCTCTGCAGAAGAAAACTATAACCAGGCCAGCAGCAGTAATCGATCAATTAAGTGTCATTGGTATTCCGCAAGAGCAAAGGTTTGGCAAGGTAAATCGCTTGATGCCCATGTTTTGCGTAGTTCAAACACAACTGAATGGTGTAAGCACTTGTGTTGTGAGCTTGGAAAATGCTGTTAGGGCGTTTAACACATTGTTGTATCTGCTTCTAGCATTTTGGGATACCATAGTTTTACCATCTTTTATTTGGGAAGGCTGCCAGCCTTAATACTGGCAGACGATGGAGCCAACATTAATGTTACGAATGCATGTAGGCAGATCCATCCAGGCATTTATTCTTCATAGTGGGGTAGGCTTTGATATGATTGTAAAGAATGCATTCATTTTCATTATGGAAGGTAACTTGGTGTCCAAATAGTATCGAAATTTAGCAACCTAGCCCTGTTCTTATCTTCATCAGTCTTCTTGGTGCAAGGTCAAAATTAGATGCCTAGGAAATGGCATCATGCGCATGTATAGCAAATATGGTAATGTGGAGGGTGCAGTAAAGGCATTTAGTAAGCTGCCGGGGTACCCCATATCCTGGAATGTGATGATATTGACATACATCAGCAATGGTGATCTTAGAAGAGCTTGGAGGATGTTCAGCCTGATGGCTGGGAGGGATCTCACATTGTGGGATTCCATGATTGGAGCTCATGGACACCAGAATAACATCATTCAGCTTCCTCACCAAATCTGCAAAGAAGGCATGGGTGTACATGAGACGATGTGCACTAGCCTTTGCATCACATGTTGCAATTTAACACAAGGTAAGATTATGCATGCATGCATGATTGGATGTGGTTGTGATTCAAATGCTGCTATTTGCACTAATATTCTGAAAATGTATGGGAAGTTTGGAAGCATGCGTGATGCTCGTGATGTATTTGATCTTGCACATGAACAAGATTTGCTTTTATGGTCTGTTATTATTGAAGCTTATGCTCAATCTGGCCAGGGATATGTAGCATTCCAGCTTTTACAACGAATGCTGGCAAATGGCATGGTACCAACTGCTAAGGTTTTTATTGCCAACATACTGAATGTGTGTAATAGCTGGAGGTCAGACTAATACATGCTTGCATCTTTTCAAGTGGGCTTAACACAGACGTATTTTTGGGGAACTCTTTTCTTCAAGTATACCGAATGTTCAGAACTTTAGAAGACATAGAAGTGACGTTCAAGAAAATGTCTGATTGTAATGCCACGTCTTGGAACGAAGTAATTGCAGCTCATGCCCAACAGGGGACATTAATCGGTGCATGTAAAGTATTTGAAGCTATGCCTCAACCAGACCGTGTATCATGGAACTTGGTTATTGCAGCACACGTTCAGTATGGCTTTCCCAAGGAGGCTTTTCAGCTTTTCTGGCAAATGGTGGTGGAATCTGTTGAGGTAGACAAGATCACCTTCTTGAATCTTCTACGTCCATGCAGTAGTACAATGCCATTGGCAGAGGGCAAGCTTATTCACGCCAGTATTGTCACCACCAATAGCATTGATCTGAAAACCATGATCGGTACTGCAGTTTTTGGAATGTATGGGAACTCTCAAGTATATTTGCTGGAGATGGATCGTTAGCAAAGCGATTGGAGGACACTTTTGCAGTTACATCAATGAGACAATGCAGACAATTATAAACCACCAACAGATACTAAGCCATGTTACCATCACAAATTCATGTTACCATTTCTTAACCAGAGGCATTTTGTAGTATATGTGTGAAATGAAGCGGTTTTTGCTTTTGAAGCTGTCCTTGGCCTACAGTTTTGGCTCAACCATTATATTGTGGTCTAGTGAACATGCTAGACATTTGCGTACACACTGAAGAATTATTTGGCACTTTTTGTGAAGACAGATAATTTATTAGGTCTTGCGATTAGGCATGTTTAATCGTTTGCCGCCATCGGGGTCACAACTCACTTCAACTTGCAGTAAAGACGTTGCAGGTTGGTTGTGTGAATGCCCCTTCAAATACAGCTTTTGAATGAACTTCCATGTTCCATGCCTTGCTAGCGGCATTATTTTCTTTCTTGCAGGTAATCTATGTGGAATTAAGAAGTGAGCTTCAGCTAAAGGAGTTGAAGTTCTTGCAGGCTATGCATGCTATCTTTACAACATATATGCTTGCTGTCTACATGTGCTGTGGTCATGTATGATATAAGATGGACCAACTTTTCACATCTTGAACCCACTACATGCTGCAAATGTAAATGCTCAAACGTGGAAATCCAATAATCGCAAGCTAGAGTAAGAATCTGATTAGTGGGCTTTTGTTGCAAGGAAGCCAATTAAAAGGAAAGGAAAAAATGAGCTAGCCAACTCGCATTAGTTAAAGAGCACAAGTTATTATATGGAATAGCAAAAATAAGACTACACACAGCATTCCGGAATAGTGAGGCCTTATGCTAGTTTTCTATTCCAAATAGGGCGAGAACACAAATTCAAAAAAGTAGTACCATAAATACATGTTTCTACACAATATTATATGCACCTTGTCATAATGTATTGTATTCCGTATACAAGAATGTCTGCGTGGAGCAAATTCCGGCGTAGAAAATTGGCCAATGCGCGGAGGCCAATTTTCTGGTTGGGAGGCCAATTTTTTGGCCGGAATTTGCGATACGTGGACATTAATGTCACATGAAATTTGTAGTGGGGTATTTTCTGTGCCACGTCATAATTTTACTCTGGCTGGCCGAGCTCCGACTATTGCGTCGTCGTGACGGCAGAGCTCTACGCGTCATCGATTCGGCCATTGTTTACATTTTCTGAAGCGCCTCATTCTGCTCTTTCTTTTAATGTGATTTTGAGAAGAGCGCCTGAGATTCTCATAGTTTTTGAAGGATCTTTGTTTTCTTGTGTCTTTCTGGACATTTTCGTCGCTTTTTCAACTGGAACGCCTTCTTTGAGTAAGAATCTTTTATTCTTGCACTAGATTTTGGTATTCTTGGTTCTGACCTTTTATTTTTTGGTTCTTTCAGCAAGTGCACCTTCAACTTCAACATTCAGAGTCCTAGGACGAGTCTGACGACCTGTAGGAGGAATTTCTGAACCTAGATTCTAATCTAGGTAAGTATTTTTCTTGCATGTTGTTTTTTATTAGATTTTTTAGTGCCTAATGTGATTTATTTGTTGCATGCAGAGTCTGAAGTATGTCAATAGCGTGTAGTAGTGGTATTGTCATTCTTGTCTTATTTTTTAGAAGTATGATTGGAAATCTGGAGTATACAGGAATGGCAGATGTTCCGAGCTTCACTGTTTTGTATGATATTACCAATGATCAGAATAAGAATGGTTGTGACACTAGCAGATCGATGTTCGGCGGCAATTAGAGTATATGATATGCTTTCCTTAACTAAAGATTAATTCTTTTTTGGTGGAAAGCACTAAGAGGAGTTAATTTGTGGTTCTTTTTAGACTGTGGAGTCTCGACCACAAGGAAGAGATTTCATGTACGCTCAAACAGCTAGAATGGGATATGAGAACTTGGATAGACAAGAACTGGTGCCACGTCCTAGCAAGCGGCACCCACCTGTAGACTAAGCTTTTGCTTCGGGCAGAGTCAATATGGAGCTTATGAAGTACCATTTGCATCCTCCCCTATTTTGTCCCTAATAATATTTTGGCTTTAAGTGTGTGAGATTTAATTGATGTATAATTACATTTTTAAACTGTGCCCCTAGCATACCCAATCCCTGATTGAGATGCCAACTTAAGAGCATTTACTTTTGATTTGAACTCAGTTTTTGAAAAGAAATGATGAGATTTCACGTTCATGGAGAAAAAAAACTACTTAGTAAAACATCATCTTAAGAAAAAGAGAAGCAATTTGGTGTAGCTAAATAAATTTGAAATACTTTCCATGTTCCTTATGTTCAAGTAGCAAATGAGTCCTTAGGTTACTGAGTAAGATTGATTATGCAGGGTTTTATTCCATTCAAAAACAATCATGTGCTTTCAAAAATAGCTGGAAGAGCCTCTGAGTTAGCACATTTAGCAAAAGAAAACTTAAAGCGTAAGATGAATGCAAGCTCACTTCCAGAACTTGTTGACTGTGTAATTCTTTAGGTGTACACGGATTAGAAAAATAGCTTTGTTGTTCCTGACTACAAATGATTTCCTGTTAGGGAGGCGTTGATTTGTATGCACAAAGTAAAGAACAATATCAGATGGAGGAAAGTAGGCCTATATTGCTACACACGGACAAGGCACGTTTCAACGTGCAAGTCTTTGAGAGGAGACCTGATTATAAAATTAAGGAGGAAATTCAGCCTGATATGAGTGAAGTTATGCAAGGCAGCCATGCTGTGAACGGGTCAGTGTTGTTTACGTACCCGTATATTACGTTTACATACGTCCCGTACCTTCCTCACAGTACTATACGTACTATACCTATAAGTTGACAGGTCAAATTGAGCTCTTGTTTTATTAATACCGTACTTAACGTATTAATATGTACAGTACGTATGATACGTACTTAAAAAAAAAAAAAGCGTTCAAATGACATTAGATCAATAGAATTGGTAAAATTATACATTAGAAAAAGTACATTATTATATATTATAGAATAGGAGTGAAAAACACATTAGGAGACTTTAGACATTAGGGAAATTATGGAATTGTAGTGTTTAAAAAAAAAAAAAAAAAAAAAAAGAATCTTCTTGCAAATAAAACCCAAAAAAATCAAGGGATTTTCCCCCCTTTCTTCTTATCCCCCTCTTTCTTCGAATCGAATAATGGAGATGGAGAAGCAGACCAACCTTTCTCCTTGTTTTGTCATGGCAGGAGGAAGATCTTCTCCTTAATACTTCACTAGCTTGCATTCATGCCAGGAAAGAAATACAGAGATCAGCGGCAGTTAATAGCTCCGGATGCAACAAATGAGCAACAATTACTTAAATTTATTTGTCTGTGGGTGTAGATTGCAAACTGGAATATATCACTCTTAAATAGATATATTTTGGATTGAAAACTTTGAGAAATGCTTAATTTTCTAGAGTAATATATTCTGATTCATTATTTAAAACTTGAAGTTCTTCATACTAGTTGTTATTGCAACTATTTCAACTGCAATACAAGAAATAATAGTTCCAAAAAATTACAAGAAGTACTTAACGTACTATACGTAAAGTACGTATTTTACGTATTTAATAAGTATTTTATAATTCCAAAAAACGTATTTAAAGTACTTTTTAAATGAGAGGTATGCATACGGTATTAATACGTTAAGTACATATAATACCCATACCGTACTAAACGTACCTGACAACACTGGAACGGGTATATTGGTCATAAGCATGCATTGCAGATAACTTATTGTGTGGTGATTTCTAAGCAAAGACAAATTAGTAGATTGTCTTCTAATTACACACACGTTTCTGTAAAATGTGCAGCATCTATATGGCCGATCATATGGGAAGCTCACTCGAGCCTTGCATAACAAACATGCCAACCCTTCAACATCTGAGGGTGTTTTGGAATTTTCTAATACCTGCGCGATGATAGATCAATTAGAGAACCTTCTTCTTCCCTAGCTTGTAGGTTAATAGCTGAATTAGATTCCTCAAGTGGGCCATGAAGGTTGAACCGTTTTCTCCTCGTAATCCTCTCCTGAATGTGGCAAGTTTAAAAAGATACAAATGGAAGTAGCCCCCAATTAATATCTCATTTTACATTTATGAGCATTGCGTAATGAAATTTAGATTCACCTCGGATCACTATAGTTGTGTCTATTTGTGAAGCAAATCACAGCAGATAAATGTAAATCTTTTGCTTATGTTAACCAAACGTACACTCGTGTTATAAGATCATATCTTGGTGGAAAATCTCCATTTCTGCTAGAGATAGCAAAATTATAGAAGTCCATTATGTATTAGGAAACGTTCCACCAAGAGGTGGTTTCCACGTGGGAACCAGCTGGAGGCTCCACCATGCGCGGTGCCGCCAGCTGGTTCCCACCTGGAAACGACCGAGTGGTGGAACGTTCCCAAACGTAAGCCACGTGTAGCCAATGATTTCTGGACACGTGTCGCATCTTCCACGTCAGCGCCCATATTCAGAGTTTTGCGAAGCGAAAGCGGAGTGATTCTGGAAGCAAAAGCAGAGTGCCCTGCAAAGGAATGCATTCGACGCTATTTGAGTGATGAGTGATGAGGAATTGCAAATTTCAATGAGTCAGATAAGCATGCCTAGAGTTGGAAAAGCATTGCCAGGTCTGTATTTACGCTTCACCCACTTCAGCACTTTTGGGAAAATTGGCAAGTAAGTAGCTTTCTACTTAGGAACTGTTAATTGTTTTGCATGCAATTTTGTTCAGGATATGAGGAAGAACTCGATATTATAAATTAACGAAGGTTGCTAAGAATTTAATAGCATGAATACATGGAAGTTGCAAGCAAACTTAAGCTACTTAAAAATGCAAAGGCATGTCTTTTGTTGCTCAATAGTTATAGGTCGAGTTCTGAGCCTAGGCCCAGTTGAAGGTAATAATTTGGAGTCCGTGGTTGAGCTCGAACGTGCATTTACCCGGGCTTCCAGGATCTGCCTTCATTGTAGCTAATGCGCCTCCTAATGGATAACCAACAAATTTATCAAGCAATGCTCCTACCATTGTGACATGTAGCGTCTTGGATGCAGTGTCAATGTCACCGAAGATTGTTAACTCTTCCGTCATGTCGTCGTTCCCGCACATGTCGCAGAGACTATCTGATACTACCTTGTTGAACGCTTCACGACCTTGTTGTCACCAGTTGTATTCAATCTCAATGTGCTTGAGACCTGACATCCATAAATAATGTTTGATTAGTGGGGTCTAGTTTAATTTAAATATTGAGTCGACAGATATGGTGGGGGGTCTGAAGTAGAAATTTTGATTCCACACGGTTTGATTTAAGCCACTTTACCCATGGGAAACTGAGGGCAACCACCTTGTTAATTTAGTTAACCTTTAGTTAATTTTGCTAACTTAACTGAACAAGGTGCGAAGACAAGTTTAGTTAGTGTTTTTGGTTAAAAAAGTTAACTAAATTCTTAACTATTTTTCTTAACTATATGCTAACTTAACTAGTGGTGCGAATGTAAATTTAGTTAAAAACCATATTTTAACTTAACTTAACCGCGGGTGAGAATGTACCCTAAGTCATCAATGGTTCTTGGATTGCACATTAGCATCACTGTCCATGCACATATATTATATTTAACTACGTGGAAATTTAGCTATATGCATATGATTGTGATTTGCATGTATAATCATAAACTCAATGAAGAGATTGTTCAAGTACAGATCATGACTTGTACCCCCATTGGTTCTATGAGCCTCGTATAAAATCCCAACCATATAAGAAGCCCATATATAGTGTGCTAATTTCGTTTTGGGTTTGGGGAGGGTATTACGGCAATGGTGGGGACTATGATTTCGGTATCATTATTGTATAAAAAAAATGGTATAATTTGCCATGTGAGAGGAGCTTGGATGGTTATTGCTATTTTGGGTGCTCGGCAATTCCTTTTTTCAATGGATGTTTTTGCAAACGCTCTTTGGAAAGGTTAAGAAGAGTAGAAAAAAAAATTGGCGCCGTTTTTTTAGGGCGTGGATAAGAAGGCATGCTCCCTTCTTTTTTTGGCAAGGGCAGCGGAGGAGAGGCACAGGGCATAAGAATCCTGGTAGGTTTCCTGGTACCAGGGGAATCGATTGCTCCAGGTCCTCCGCTTGAGCTCCATGGGCCTGGGCTTCCGATGGAGTTGCAGGGCTTGCGATTAGGCTTACACAAGATTGCACACTTACTCGTTTTGGGCACAAAATTGCTCTTTGCTTCCTCCCTCGGTTCGGCGACTTCCGGGCCCTTCGTCAGATCCATCTTTGGCTTGGTCTTCTCCTTTTTTGGCTTTCCAAGAAGAGAAAATGGCTCACGTCTCTCGTCCGCTTGTTGGGCTCTGATGGGTCGGACAAAAACAAGTCAGGAATAGAAGCAGAAGAAGGCCGCGTCTGCTCCGACGGTCCCTTAGGAATGTGCTGATAGAAGCATCCAAGTTCCCAGTCTTTCCTTTCTGCTTCGTTTCCTTCCGTGTATAATGGAGGAAGATGATGTAGATACCAGGGATTCCAGAAGGAGGAGAAGGAAGAGGAGGGCACTGGATTAATGATTACTTGATTGGAGCTGCTCGCCAGATTTGCCAAATCAGAGTGTACAGTTGCTTCGCTACTTAGCTCGCCTCTGCTGACTTACACACTATATGGGTCGTGTTGGGAGAGTGTTTTTCAGAAACTGAATTTGAAGAAGAGAGGATCATATCGGATTCTGCTCTCAACTATACGAAAGGTGTTGAAGCTATGGTGGCTTTTAGTAGGAGCAGGCGCTATGGCAGAAGGCCCTGCCAATTTATACTATGGCAGCACTGGCTGCACTGGCACCATTGGGTTTTTTTTTATGTTGCCTCTTTTTTTTTTTTAGCTGGAACCATAGGTTCGTTCTACACCATTGACATTGGCATGCAATTTTTCTCTCAAAATTCTAATGGCCGGCACAATACCTAGAATATTCGCCAGATCAATGGTTGGGAATAAAACTTGAACGGGACGCCATAATACTTGGAAAAAACGAATGTTATAACACCCATCATATACAATGTACTTTTATAATGGTACATACCTTTTCATTTCATTTGCCTACTATAAATGCATATTCTATTTAGTGGCTGCCATATTGGTTTTCATGGTTTTAATCCATTCTTAAATGCTTAATTTGGATATTCTTTTAACTAATAATTTGTTTGATAATGTTTTCCTCAACAAGCTAACTCAATCAAATGCAAAACTGAATCCAAGCCTAAAACTACCGACGCCTCCTGTGATCAATGCTTAATGCTTTCCACTGACCTTTCGTAACAAGTGCATCAAACTAAATCGTCTTAACTCGTATTTTTCATTCACTTGTCTTCCAATATGTCATAAGCTAGTGGCTATGCTCTCTACATTTCCGATCTGATCAACCAAGCTTTTCCCCCTTGGTTCGGTTTAGTGGTTAGTCCATTGGGTGAGTAACTAAGAGATCTTGTGTTCAAGTCTCTGGGTTTCGTCATATGTCCTCATGGAGGCTGCCAATGTGGTATGACATAAAAATACTACCTACCTTTACTAATATAATCATCTATAACATGCTAAGCTAACTCCAATGGATCATGCGGAAATAGGGTACAAATATTGTGTTAGAAGGATTTTCCAAAAACGATCGATTGCAACCAAAATTACATGTTAAAATACTGGCAAAACCAGGGAGCAACATTGACCTCCCATATAAAGAAGCAAGCATTCCTCTTAACAATGTCCTGCTTTAGTCTTCTCAAATTATCTACCTTGGCGAAGCTTAAATCTGGATACCGGCTTTGCTTGTTTAGGTTCCATTTCCTGCAAAAACATTGTAAGCCGGCAAAGCAACTGCAATGTGGTAGTTTGCAAATTGGATATGGTAGAAAACAGACCGTGCTAATAACAGCTGCGTGGGTTACCGCATCTGTGCGCTCCATTATCGATCCAGTAAATGCCTGCTGGAACATCCCAAAAATAACCAAATTAAGCAGAATAGAAACAGCCAATAAAACATTTTTCTAAACAACCACAAAGACATGAGAAGCCACTTTCCTGGTTCGAAAATAGTCTAATAATTAGACAGAGTGTGACAAATTATCATTTTCTTTCAAAACGTAGATGGTCCAGTTCAGAACTTCTATCAACACAACTTCAACAAAAACCACTAGTGATTACTACAAAAGGGCCAAAATCGGAATCTTACCTCCAGTGCACAAATCTAATCACTCTTAATGTTGTCTGTTGATTTAGCTATGGAGTATCATATCACTGAGAACTATAGAAGACAAACCTTTTGGACTAACAGGGGCATTTTGTCCTTTGGCACTTTACTACGACCATGAGAAGCCGAAATTGATGATATCAAGGATCTTTCCTTTGCAGAGCCCACTTGCTCCACGGCATCATAAGATATGACTTCCTCTATTGAACCTGCCCATTACAGGAAAAGCCGTCAAAAATGCATCAACGGTAATTCAACACTGGATATCCTGAAAACTGTGATTTTCGAGAAAACGACAACTGTGATTTCCGAGAAAACTAGGAAAGTTTCTATAAACGTGACATTCTGCTAGTCGCTGTCAGATTTCATGAGCAGTACAAGCAAGCAAGTGGCAAGGTAAATAAACATAATCTCTTTGCACTGTTAAAGTAACATACACGCATGATGCTTCAACAAACTCTGCTTATAACAGAAGATACAAAGCACATCTAACTAATTTCTCTAAATAATTGGCATGATCATACTCAAAACTTAGCTCTCCAGCCACACTAATACAACATCTTTAGTTAAGCCATGTCTATACCCTGTTCCAATTTCTGTTTCTTCCAGAGTTCCAACTGCAACACAGATATGCATGTGTAAGAGTTCCAAGAAACGCCAGAGCAGATACATGCTTGGTAATGTTTAAACATCAGGTTAGATGCTTTACCTAAACATCAGGTTAGATGCTTTACCTGAACCACATCTGCTGGGCTTTTTATAGTCAGCAAGTCATCTGTATTTTCCTTCATATAATCAGACGGTGATTTTTTCCATACATTTAATGAGCTTTTTGAACTGAGTTGTGCATTTCCGAAGTGGCGTACACTGGCATCTCTTCCCAATGATTTTGCAATGTCAGAATATCCTTTATGCCCAAGAGGCCAACGATCATCAGAGGACTTTGCATCATCTTGACCATTTTCAAATCTGACCTCGTAATCGAAATCCCTTTGACTCTCTATGTTGTTCTTGTCATCCTCATTCCAGCTATCACCAGCTTCTTCTGCAAGCTCTAATTCTGAAAGACGGCCCATAATCTGCGTATGTTCCTTGTCATCATGCAGAATTGCCATATCCGCTTCTTTTTCAAAGCTATCAATCTTCTGAAAGTGTTTGGATTCACCATCTGCAGCAAAGCAAATTATAAGATACCATGGTTAGCCAATCGTAGTAATCTTTCGGCAATATAAAACTGAGGATTCCATTGTATGACAATAATCATTAAGCTTCATCAAAATGCTGCCTACCTTCTCTTGGGAATAATGCAGCAGTGTGAATAATTAAAACTTGGACTTTATCTTTAATATATCGTAAGACGCTTATGATGTGTATGAACACGAAAGAACTAAAACACAATGATACATTTGATTTCCAAACACGGGACCTGAAAGTAAATTTTCTTTACCGAAAATATACGTGCTATCATGTTACAGCCTGCCAAATTATAGACAAGCAACTTCTTACAATTTGAACAGCGCAGCCCTGCAAAGAGCAATGGCGTACATTGGCATCTTTTTCCAATATTTTTTCTGATCTAGGGACACCTGATCGGTGGTGTAAAACAGTCCTACGAATGCTCCGGCATGTCTGCCAGTGGCAGGATCGACACCCTAATAAGGCCAATGATACAATTATAGCTCGAACCATTGTCTACATGCTGAGTTCTACTTTGAGTTTAAGTCTAGTGTCGAGCATTGCAGACCTTCAGAAGAGACAACCCATAGACTTCTCTGCAGGAAGAGCAAAAATTCAGATTATTCTACTGGTTATTAGATTGCCGCTCTTTTGACTCTTCGACCAACTAGGTTTCCCTTAAGTCTGAAGAAAGTTGACAAGCACAAACAAAAACCATCCTTATTATACAGTAGTTGATTTTCCTTTTATTCTTCATCAGATGCCCTATTATGAAGCGTACCTGCTTGTCTCACAGGGCATTCTGAAGCTGGTTCTATGTATTCCTCCCGGATTTCCAAAATTCCATCCTGCCAAAGTTACAGAAACTAGGGTTTTTACAGACAACCAAGGCTTTACAGACAATTCTTTTGAACTAAGAAGGGACATGAATATACATTTAGATCAAATGCTTTAAATACTCAGATATGCGACCCCCGTTATGGATCTTACAATGATATATAATAAGGATTACTACTCGCATAGTAAAAGTCCATCTCTTTCCACCATCCAGATCAGCAATAAGTAATGGAATATCTTAACTCATAGAGTATCTTAACTCATGAATTGTTGCATTCATGGGCCATAGCATTCTTATTAATTATGCATCCATGTTATTTCTTTGCATCCACAACAAAAATTGTAATAAAAAGGGGGCAGGACCAAACACCTAACTTTTGATTCGAAATTAAAACCTACCTATAAGATATGAGTTGAACTACTTACAGCTGCTTCAGATGCAGTTCTACTAGCAAAAGTTTCCTCGAATTCGAGATCTGAAATCTGTGACCTCAGGTTCCCCATTTGAGACTCAATGAACTCACTTCGTCTTCTCAAAATTTGCAGTGTTTGCTTAACTGTGCGTTCTGTATAATAACCCTCTCCAAGCAAAACCTGGACTACCAATACACTGCAGTCAACCATAATATGAACATGGTGCATCCCTAAATGCAGTGATTGAAGATGTTATAAACATATCTACAGAAAAACTGGCTCGCTTTATGCCACGTGCAAAATGAATCCAAAGCCAATATATATGCATTGTGCAAAAATAGAACTGCACGTTGTTCATGATCTTTTAGGTTTGCCGCTTTATATTCCTCATAATAATACAGGTGACCCTCGGATGAACTCTTCGCATTGTATAATCGCAATTTTATGCATGATTTTGCTCTAGTATTATAAGAGATGAAGAGATTGCTAAGTTCAAAGTAGCAACACATTTAATTATATCATATGTTAAGGTAAATTATACTAACCATCAGCTCATTTGTATGAATCAAACGTCCTGGAAAGAAGGCTGCTTTCCCAAAAGGCACCTGAAGTGTTAGTGTTAACGACTGTTAAGATAATCCTGAAAGGTTTGATCATTGGTGATTTTGTTGAGAACTAACCATGATATCATAAGAAATGACATCGGGGAGACTTGAAATAGTCTTCATGAGGGTCTTGTTCTCCAAAAAGTGATGCTGAAGCTCATTCAGTTTTGTGGTATTGTCACAAATGGCTTGGTCTATGTGTTGTCTGGCCTTTTGGAGGGCATCCAGAGGAAGAAGTTGCGCTAGTGGTGTTACAGTGCCCTTTGGGGCGCTGGACTTGGAAGCCATACCCAAAAGTGTGAAACCCCAAAAGCTCAAAATTCATAAGGCGAGATTGCACTGCAGCAGGTGGCTATTCTAAGTTCTGCCGGAACTGCCTGCGTTCAGGAAAATAGAGCTCCTGCCGCTTGATTCCACTAGAAAAGTCTAAGATAGGTAATCGTTTGCTTATCACAAGCAACTAAGTCTAGTCCTCTTTAAAACACCACCATGTTGACAATAGATTAAGGCCCAAATTCCACTAACCCGGAAATTCTTAGACGAATTGCAGACTTTCACCATAGTAAAGTTCTTGAGTTTTGGCATTCTATTACAGTCGGGCAGTTCCTGATGTGGCACAACAATCAGAGATTTTACTCTGCTGGTTCTTTGTTAGGAATCTGCGGGAATTTTTTCAAAACTACGCAGCTACATCCAGATGGGAACAGGATAGGTGGCTCTAATTTAGGGTGGAAGATCATGAAACGGAATCTGGGCCTATGCATATATAACGACCATGATAAAGCTGTTCGAAGCTAGGGTTTTGGCTAACGTTTGTCAAATTTTGTTTGTCCCTCATGGACATTGGTGCATTCTTGGGTTAGGCTTGGGTACTCTAGATTTAGGGCCGTAGGTTATTTGGCCATGAGGGCTTGTTGCACTGGTGGGGAGTGTCGTGGCAGTGGTTGCATGATCTTGGGGATTCATGCTTATCCGCATGCCAAAACGCAGCGCAGATGCAATTCCTTATCTTATATGATGGTGGAAGATTATGGATTTTGCTTGAATCATAAAGCTTCACTCAAAATGTTGAGCACAGCTATTTCTATATGTCCATATGCTTGAATTTCTCCACACTCTTCGATTAAGCAATTTGCATCTCTTGGCAAACACAATAAACCAAAATAATGCATGTTTGCAAATACCCTCCTCCTTAGTTTCAAAAACAGATAGCAAATATTAACATTTCCCAAGTAGAACCAACTGCTTCTATTTCTTAGCACAGCCTCTGCACCATGTCTAGCATGAAATACAAATTGTGTTATCGAAATCACTTTCCTTAAACTAGTTATGATGTTCGAGGACCCATGAGGAACTTCGGAAGGAACAAGAGGCTAAGGCCACTCTTGAGGCCCTCCATGCTCCTCTCCAGTGGATACACTCATGGCTCAACTCAATGCAAAGGAGCAGACTCTCGGGGATGCTTTGGCACTCTACCAGGGTCTTAAAGAAGAATTTAGTGCTCAACAAAATGCTACTAATCAGTGTCAGCTTCGCATCACCACACTTGAGGGCATGCTGGCTATTGTCCAACTTCAGGCCAAATCCTTGGAAACTCAATTGCAAAATTCTGTGAAATATAATAGATACAGAAATCGTTGGTCTTCAGCTCCAGGTCTCCTCTATGGGTGCTTCACCCTCTCATGCTACTCATGCTCAATGAAAGATCAAAGAACTCCGATGCCTATGATTTTGAAATATGAATACGATTTCGCCTAAGGTTTTGAGGGAATATCCTAATAAAACTACTTTAACCAATGTACCCAGTGAGCTAATGTGATTATTGTTTATCTTGAATCTATGTTTTTTTTTTTTTTTTTTTATATATACAACCCATTATTCAATTGTTTTAGGGATATATGATCTATGGTTTTAGGAATTGTTAATTTTTACATCTATATCAATTCCCCCTGGAACCCCCAGTTATTTTGCTACATATTCCTCAACCAATGGGCTATCTCAATCATGTCAAGGCAAGACGTCATATTTTCCTCATCAGATGGCTCAGTGCATCTGGTTCTGTGGAAGACTCACTCACCATTGACTTTTTGCGTCTATGGTCCGACCTTACAGTCGAGGAAAGAGGTGTTCTTTTGTGCCTTACCGCCTTTGAAGATCCTGATTTCTTTATTCTACGCATTGTTCCACCCATGGCCTATGTCTTACATGATTTTAATCCCACACACTCTCAAGACAATTTTTCTAAAGGCCCTCCTTCTGCATTCAGTGACAATGGGACAGCAGTTTTGTTACTCCAACAAGATAACAAATATCTTTTTGATCCCACTTGGGCTACTGCTCTTCAAAAGGACTACATGCTTGAGCTCCATTCACACCTGACCCTTTGGGCTTAGGAAGCTCTACACAGTGCTCAAAAACAGTTGCAAGAAAATTATGGGATTGGCTACATGTTGGCATTTTCAGCATCCTCCTCTCATATCTTGAAAATCAGGTAATACCACTTGATTAGGAACCCTCTCCTCCGGACACTTGGATGCCAGGATTGGGATGCTCTTTGCAAACAGTTGGATCCAGCCCTTGTTGCAGACTTTCGGGCCCAATCAAAGAAAGATCGAATGCATCCGCCACCTCATGATAGCTCCTATGCTTCCCTTGGTGCACCTCCATGCCATGAGTATTTCACTACATACTGGCACGCTTCCTTTTGGACATGCACCTTGGCAACTCATGCAGAGTGGACACCCACACATATTACCACGGATCTTCGTTGGGATCCCTGCTTTGTTCGCCTCATGCTTGGAAGGATACTAATTTAACTTGAATAACACCACCAATTGGATCTATCCTCCAATGAAAAGTCTTGGAAGACCCTTACAAATGTTGTGTCTGGCTTGACACAATTCTTGACAAAAGCTGCCATTTCTCTAGATCCTTCTGTCCATCGCCCTCATGAATTCCTTAAATCAATGGCGACCTATTTTTCACTGTAATCCGAGTGCTGCTTTTGGACTTGAAACACTTCTTCTCGCTGATGGCCAATTTCTCCCCGTGGATGTTCATCGCACCTTAGAAGAAATGGTTCAATCTGGGTTCCTTATTGATGCCACGCCAGCTCTTGGGTAGGCCACACCAGAAGCCCTTTTCTCTTTTACATTTCCACATTTACCTTTTTCCGTTTTCCACTATCCTATTTTTTCCATTTTCGTTTTTCCTCTTTTGTCTTCCCCTTCCTTGTTTTTTCTTTTCTATTTTCTTTCCCTTTTCTCTCATTTTTATTTGTCATTTCTTTCTTTGCCCTTTTTCCCATTTTTCCTATTCCCTTTTCCCATTTCCCGCTTTTTCCTTTTCTTTTTTTCTATTTTTCTCTTCCGTTTTGTTCCACTCCTCTCTCCTTTTTATTTTCTCGTTTTACCCTTAATTTTTCCCTTTCCCATTTGCCCTTCTCCATGCTTCTTTTTCCCATTCTCCTTTCTCTTTTCCCCCTTTTTTTTTACATTTCTCTTTTCCCTTTTCTATTTTCCCACTCCTAGCTTTTCCCTTTTTGCCTTTTTTTATTTCCCCCTTTCCTTTTTTCCTATACCCTTTTCACATCTTTTCTTTATCCTTTTACCTTTTTTTATTTTTCTTTTCTCCCCTCTCCTTCGCTTCAGTTTCCTTTTCCCTCGCTTTTCCTTCTCTCCCCACTCTTTCTTGCTTTCCCTTTTTTCTGTGTCATTTTTCCCTTCTATTTCCTCCTCTCCCCTCCCTCTTCCTTCTTCTCATGCCTTTTTTCCCTTTCCTTTTCCCCACCTTTTTTCGATTCCCCTATTTTCCTTCCTTTTTACCACCATTTCCCTCTTTCCCTTCTCCTCATGGTTTTTTTTCCTTCCCTTTCCTCCTCCTTTGTTCTTTTCCCATTCTGTTTCCTTTTTCCCATGCCTTCCCTTTCTCCCTCTCCTCACCATTTCTCTCTTCCTTTTTTTTCCCTTCTCTTTTTCCTTTTCCCCGTGCCCTTTTTCCTTTCGACTTTCTTTTTCTCTTATCTCCTTTGCTTCCTTTTCACCCTTTGCCTTTTTCTTTCCCTTTTCTCAATTGCCTTTTTTCCCTCCATTTTCCTCCTCTCTCCACCTTTCTCTCTTCCACTTTCTCACGGGCTCTTTCTCCCTTCCATGTCCTCATCTCCCCGTCTTTTTTCTTTTCTCTTTTCATTTTCTTTTTCTCATGTCTTGTTTCCCTTCCCATTTCCCCACCTTTTTTTTTCTTCCTCATTTTATAGTATCTTTTTTTCCTCTCATTGTCCCACCCTTTCTTGCCAGTGTTGCCACCAGGGCGCGATTGAGGATGAATGTCATGCCCTCCAAATCTGCCCAGTATTTGCCCATATCTGAGAGCGATATGTTCGATTACTAGTGCCTGGCCAGCCGTTGCATCAGTTATTGACTATGGCGTCAGTGGGTTTGTTGGGGTCGTACCTCCAGGAGGTTATGGATGCACGGACTCGTTTGTGTCCTACGGGACGGTATTGAACTGTCCTATGCAATTGTACAGTGTGCCAGCATGTTTATTACTGCTAAGGTTTTTCCCTCGAAAACCCTTCGGGGCGGGGGTTTTTTAATCCTGTCAGTAATATGCTTGCTGCTCTCTTTTTGTTTGGGTCCCATAGGCCAATTGGTCTCCGTGGACGCTAAAAACCTATTCTATTCTATTCTATTCTATTCTATTCTATTGTATTCCCTTTTTCCCATGGCCTTTTCCTTCCATTTCCTCCTCCTTTATTCTTTTTCCGTTCCTTTTTCCCTTTTTCTTACACTTTCTCTCTTTCCTTTTTCCCTTCCTCTTTTCCTTTTGCCGTTTTTTCTGTTCCTTTCCCCTTTCCCCCTCCTTTTTTCTTTTCCCTTCTTTCTCTTTTTTTTCTCTTCCCCTTTTTCCCTTCTCTTTTCTACCTTTTCCCACCCGTTTCCTCTTTTTTAGTGTCCTTTTTTGCTTCCTTCCCCTTCTTTTCTCTTTCCATTTTCCACGCCCTTTTTCCTTCTGTTGAAGGTATTCCTGGCAAACCTTCAATCTCAGTGGTTGAGAACCTCCAGGTTGCTTAAGGCAACCAATCTGTAGCTAGATCCCTGCACAAATCAACTCAAATTTGCTTGTGAACAAGCTAACCCTAAACAAGAAAAAACTGTCCACCAAACTTTGATTGCCAAATGAGATAGGAAACACTTGCAATAGGTCCTTAGAAGACTCTGGAAGATTTTTGCAAAAGTCAAAGGCAAAAGGTTGACCAGAACTAGGTGAAAATACGCCTTCATTTCGGGTCAATTTTTTGGTCAATAGAACTGGCAGAGAGCTTGAATTTGCAGATGAGAGAGTGTGAGGATTCTTTCAGAATTTCTTTCTTTGACATCCTCTGTCTAACATGTAGGACATGTACATCAACTTAAAACAACAGAAAAATTGCTACTGTGTGCAAAAATGCAATTTTTTGCAGTTTTTTTGTGACAGTCTGAGACAGAGCTAGAAAACAAGCTTTGAGAGAAGGCTTAACATGATTTTTTTGATTTTATGAATAGGAAACAGCTTGCTAGAGATGGGTGCAGGCTGTAGGTGAACAAGACTTGACATAAAATGTTGTTTGGCTAAAATTTTTTTATTTTAGAATGAATTTCCAGTAACTAAACAATGCAGTAATGAAATATGCACTCTAGATTAATATTTAAACCCAGATAAGTTATACAAACCACAGATACTTTTGTTGTTGAGACTCGGGCACTGCTATGGCATAGATGGTGCTTCCAATACTCGAACTTTGGATCAATACAATGCACATACTTTACCAACTTCAAATTTTCATTCAAAGGAGCTTCCAAGGTTGGCATAGGAAAATTCATGAAACATAACTTCAAAGGATAATATAAGACTTTATTGCATCAGATCTTCAAGAAATCTGACACAAGGAGGCAATGCATGGCAAACTGACATTCCAATCAGTAGGATGTTGGATTTGATCACTCAAGGCACTGTGGTGCTCGAAGAATCCCTGAAGCCCGATCATTCTCTTAAACCCGATAATTTCTGGTCGGTTCTTGGTGAAACGGGTTGGATTTGGCCTTTTCTTCCTGCTAAAATTTTTCTTGACCTGTAGAATAGTCAGTTGAGGTGTTGTAGCCATGATTGCCTTAGAAATTGATGTCCCCTTTTTGAATGAAACCCCTTACGTGGCTCGATTTCTATCTCTGACAGTAACAAATGGAGTTTTTATTGTTCTTGCGAAGTTCTTGGCATGAAAAGGGTTAAATCGGGCCGGTTTGGTCATGATTTGCATGTTAGTTAGGCTAGATTTTCGGATCTTGCCATCAATTTTCTTAGGGTTCTTGAAGAAAAACCAGGATGAATATCCCACAGGCGTACAACAAATAGGCTCGGCGGATTTCCATGCGGCGAAATGGGGTTGGCCAGAAAATGAAGTGGATTTTTTTTTTGGGGGCAGCCAAAGTAATTTTTTGCAAGAATGGGGTGTGGCGCGAATCCCGAGAATGCCTAAATCAAGGGCTAGAAACAAGCTTCAGGTGGAAAAAACAAAATTTGAAAATAAGCTACTTCATTTTTTGTCCCTTTTTTCCATGGTGTATAAGGTGAAGTGGCATAAGGGTGATGACTTGGCAATGGTGATGATGTGGCATGGTGATGTGGAAGGCAAGGTGTCAAAGAAAGTTTCCCTAGGTCAAATCTTGATGAGGTGTGCAAAAGTGTGAATGACACGTGTGAGGTGATTTGGTGATGATGTGGATGGTGTAAATGATTTTGATGGTGAGGTGGCAATGAATAAAGACTTTTCGACTTTGACCTAGCCTTTTTTTGAGCTAATCAACTTAGGATCTTTGAGACTTGGTCTTTGACCATTTCTTTGGTTTTGAAGCAATGATGTGATGAATCTTTTGACCTTCCCTTTCTTTTTTAGAGAGAGAATGACGAGATTGGCTTGAAAGTGACCATCTTGGAGCAATTTTTTTCAAGCTTTTCATGTGCATGGTGATGGATTATGAAGTGTGTATGTGATGGATGTGTTCACATGGTGCATGAGCATGAAGTATGGAGTGTGTGAGATTTGACCTAGGAAAAAAGGCTTTGAGCTATGGAAATGGGATGAAGAAGGGATATGAGGTGTGAGTATGGATGTGAACAATGCCATGCCAAAATCTCAAAAGGTGACAAAATATCATACTCTTTGGGGGTCTTCCAATCTTTGACTAGTGGTCTTCTCTCTTTGACTTCTCTTTTAGCCTTTGACTCACGTCTTAATTCTTCTTGCCAACTTGGATGCTCCTTTGCATGTTCTCCATTGGTCTTCAACTTGGTGCTAAAACTTGTCTTCATACCTAAACAATGAGCTCCAAAAAGGAAGGTCTTGTGCATGTAACTTGATCTCCTTGTGATTTCTTGTGAAGTTGTTCTTACATGCTGCCACAAAGTGGCAGCATCATGCTAAACAAATAGAGGGGGTGTGAAATGGATGTAGTGTTCTCCAAAAGAGCTTGCCAATGTGGGGAAATGGTTGGCAATGCTTAGGGACAAAGAGTGTGTGTATGGGAGCAAGGGTGATGGAAGAAAGGCTGTTTGAGTGGTCAGATGAATATGAATGAATCAAGTGGTGAACCTGCATGACAAAATGATAATCTTGTTAGGAATGTGACTGCCATATGGAGGTATGGTGGCAGTTTCAACCTGGTTTTGAAGGAAATGGAGATGGGGGCGGGGCTTGTGATGGATTTTTGCCAACTCTGAGCAGATCATATGTTTGTGAGTGCTTTGAAGGGTGAACCTGCATGGTAAAGTGTGTGACCTGCTATTAGTTTAAGCATGTTTGAAGGTCTGTTTTCTATTTTCCTGAGAAGCACACATAGTTAGGAAGTAAGGAAAGTACTGTTGCATAAAAGAAAGTAAACCTAGGCCTAGCTAAGTCTGATCTATCCTACAACTACCTAATTTTCTGTAAGTAGGACTATTCAAATAGACTCAAGGCAACATGTTGTTGCCAGTACCTCTTTAAGTGAAGGATATTGAAGGGATTTGGCAATTCTTGGCCATCAGTGAGGTCCTTGAGCCAATAAGACTCCCTGCCAGCCTCACCAATGACCTCATAGGTTCCCTCCCATAGATTTTTAAACTTTCTTGCAATCTTTTCTCTGGCCTTGTTCCACTTTAACACAAGTTCTCCTATTTTTATGGTGCCTATCTGTGAGCTGCCTTGAATGCTGCCATATCCTTGGCTTTCTTTAACAGGACTGCATTTTCAGCATCATACCTGTGTTCTTCAAGTTGCATCAACCTAATGAACCTGTCTTGCAAAGCATCCTCCATTTTGAGGTTAATAATATGTGCCATTCTTAAAGAAGGCAATTCTAACTCTATAGGCAGTACAGCTTCAATGCCATAAACCAAACTGAATGGGGTATGCTTAGTAGCATGCTTTGTGGTGGTTCTGTAGGCCCATAATGCATCAGTTAACCTTAAATGCCAATCCTTTATGGATATGCTTACTTTTTTTTTGCGAATTGACTTAAGTACCTTGTTTGTTGACTCTGCCTGGCCATTTCCTTGAGGATAATATGTTGAACTCTTTGCATGTTTGATCTTGAGGGTGCAAAGTAGGTTGTCAATCACTTCATTGACAAATTGTGAACCTCTGTCTGATATTAGCTTCAAGGGAATGCCAAATCTGGCACATATGTTTTCATGAAGGAACCTGGCTGTTGTCAGGGCATTGGCTTGTCTCAGTGGCGCAGCTTCTGCCCATTTTGTGAAATAATCAGTGGCTACCAATATAAACTCATGAAGAGCAGAAGAAGGAGGGTCTATAGGACCTATAAAGTCTAATCCCCAGACCTGGAAGGGTCCTGGAGATAGCGGGCTGAAGAATCCTTTTCCCAAAGATTTGGCACTTGTGGCAACTTCTGATGGTTTCAAAGCAATCTTTGAAGATTGAGGGCCAATAGTAATCTGATCTAAGTATCTTTTTGGCAGTTGTGTCTGCAGCAAAGTGACCTCCACATACACCCTCATGGCAGGCTTTTAGTACCAATTCTGCTTCAAAGTTGTCCACACATCTTAGTAAAACTCCTTCTTTATTTACCCTGCACAAAATATCACCAATTAGTCGAATTTCTTGGCCTTGTCTTTGAATCTCCGTGTTGGCTCGAGTTTCGATTCTTTGGGGAGTTCTTCCCTTTCAAGAAAGTTTCTAATAGCTTGTTGCCGTCTTCTTCTTCAAGTAGGCCAATTGTGGCCTCTTTGTGAGTCTTTGTCTAAATCCTCCAAGTCTTCATGCTCAAACAAAACATTAGTAAGACAAGAACTAGGATCTATAGATTTATGAGTTACCTGGATGTCTATATCATAATTTTGCACTTTGCAAGCCCACCTGCATAGTTTGGCTTTCTGTGGCTTCTTTGCAAAGAGCAGAGGCAATGGGTTTTGCTTCGTGAACACTTGAGTTTTCTTGTTTTGGATCGGTGTCCCCTGTTTGTCAAACAAATACATCGAGTGAGCTTTGACTTTTCTCAAGTCTGGCATATCTCATTTCAGTATCAGACCAAAATTTGCTGGAAAAGGTCACAATGTTGTCTCTTGCATCAGAGCAAGGCCTACAGCCTTCTTGGTCACACTCAGGTAGGCTTGAAAGGGTTCAGATGTGTCTGGTGGTTTGAGCAAGGTTGATTTGCAGATGGCCTCAATGATTGCCTCAAAGGACGTTTGACAGGCTTCTGTCCACTCTACAGGTATGAACTTACTTTCTTTCTTTGAAAACTTCCTTCCCTTGGTCAAGCTTGTAATAGGATAGAATGTGTGAGAGAAATGTGGCACATACATCCTTAAGAAACTTGTCATGCCTAGAAAGCTCTTGACTTGCTTGATGGTTTCGGGTGGTGCCAAGTTCCTGAGGGCTTGAATCTTGCTCTCTGCTACCTGGATCCCCTGATCTGAGACTTCATGCCCAAGCAAATCTCAAGATGCATTTTCTTGGGTTTAAACTTACTCCCCCTTTCCTACACAAAGAACAAAGTTGTGTGAGGTATGTCATGTGATCTTTTAGCTTAGTATTGACACAAATATCATCTAGGTAAACTCTGAATAAATTAGGAGCCATATCCTTGAAAATGGTGTCCATTGCTCTTTGAAATGTGGCAGATGCATTCATGAGCCCAAAGGGCATTCTCTTCATGGCAAAAGTTCCCCAAAGCGTGACAAAAGATGTCTTGGTTTGGTCTTCTTCTTTGATGCTGATCTGGTTGAAACCCGAGAAGCCATCCAAGAATGAATAGACTTCCTTCCCTGCAACTGCTTGCAATACCTCCTCAAGAAAAGGCAAAGGGTAACAGTCTTTTATTGTTGCTTTGTTTAAATCCCTATAATCAATGCATATCCTAATGGTTTTGTTCTTTTTTTCAACAGGCACAATGCAAGATAACCAATCAGGGATAATGATTTCCTTTATAACTCCATCATCCTTCATTTTGAAAAGTTCTTCCCTAATGAGATCTAACAAAGAAGTGTTAATTCTCTTAAGCTTTTGCACAACTGGCTTTGATTTTTCTTTTATCTTAATCTCAAATTCACAAACACTCTTATCTATTCCTAACAATTCCTTGTAATCCCAAGCAAAAACATCATTCCAAGTGTTAAAAAAACTTACAAATGCTTCCCTCTCTTCTTCTTTGAACACATCTCCTACATACAAGACCCTATCTTCATTATTCTTTCTCACCTTGATTTCCCTTACCACTTTTTCAGAGCTTGCATTGATTACCAAGATTGGATAGAGTTGCTGAAGTTCCTCATCCTCCAAATCTTCCTCCTTGATGGCTCCTTCAGCTAGATGCTCCAAAAGTACATCTCTGCATAGGGAATCTGCCTCAGATGGTATGTGCTGCAATTCCCATGTTGAGAACTTTGCTAATGCCTCCAGTGCTTGATCCTTGAGTTTTATCATTTCTTCATTCTTTGTCTGGTATTGTCCTTCAATCTACCTGCATATGAGTTGAGAATCTTCAAAGACAACAAGGTTAGTCACACCTAAATGATTAGCTTCTTGAAGTCCTGCAATTAGTGCCTTATATTCTGCCATATTTGAAGTCAGATTCTGATAGATTCTCCTTACCTTGGCTAACAATCTATTATCTTTGTCTTTTATTATTGCAGCAGATGCTTTTTGACACACCCCCATCAAACCACATGTAAGCACTCATTTCTTTTTGCATACCTTTGTGCACCTCCAAGGGCAGGTTCTCCTTCAAAAGGTTCTTTTGTGAGCTCTAAGGTGCATTTCCTCCTCTAGTCTCGACAAAGTACTCTCCAATTTGCCTGGGAATCAACATCTCCTCTTGAATAAAGTGGTAAGATTCATACTCACCTAGTTTGTTGAAAAGTGTAACAGTTCTCTTTCCATCCGAGATGGTACATTCTCCCTTTGACCAAGCTGGTCTTGCATCCACAGTTGATAGCCATCTTCTCCCCAATAGCAAGTCATAAATTTCTGACTTTTCATTAGCTACCTCAAATGCCACAACAACAAAATTTGCAGCCACTTTGATTCCTTCACTGTCAATTGCCACATCACTCACCATACCTAAAGGATTGATTCTTGAGTTTGAGAAGGATTTTAAGATCATAGGGGCTTTTTTGTCTACTTCCAAACCACTGAGCTTCATGATATGTTGTGGCATGACATTCAAAGGTGAACCTCCATCTAATAATACCTTGTTTAGGATCTGGTTACCAACCTTTGCAGTGTAGGTGAAAGGACCAGGATCATGCTCTTCTTGTTTTAGCATTTGCTCAGCTATATGGTTGGTAAAAACAACTTGCTACCACGTTCCAATTCACTTAACTGTTGCTAGCTTAGCATAAACTACAAAAATGAGAAAAAATTTTCCCAATTTTCGAGGTTTGAGGATCCTATCAAGTTAGTGCTACTGGGAGCATGGTCAGTGCTTTGCTCTTGGTCTCCAATAACATTGCTCTGATACCACTGTGACGTCCCCCACTCGTATACGGTGCTCGCATCGTATACAAACAGGAGTTCTTCCCCCATACCAGCTCCATGCTGATACAGGGCCCTCCACATATCACTGTGACCGTACTGGGTCTCCAGTGGGAAGAGTGAAGGGGTCATTTTACCCCGTCTCCCTCAGGGCCTACCTAGCTGCGGAAGCGTAAACATACATGTCAGTATACAACATAATCATATATCCACCTCAAAGGGTGGTGCATCAACATCCGTGATAGACAATGATCAAGATCATACATAGGGGTCCTACCCAAGGCTCAGACTGAAGGATGACTGGCGCCTTGGGCCCCCGTGAGTTTATTGCGCATGTAATTCATGGCAATGGATTTGGCAGGCCTAAGAACATGGCATAGGGTTGTCCACTCCATCCGCCCCTCCTGTGCACACTTTGCAGAGTAGGCTGAAAAGTGTCGGGACCTGACTGTAGCCCGCCAGATGCATAGCCGAAGGGGCTATTCCTGGGTCTCATCCTCCCGATTCGATGGGGCAGGAAGGGATCACTCCCTCCGAGGAGATCTACATGCTGACTCAAGGTGACTAGAGGGCCACTGCCCGTCTTCGACTGAACCCACTGGAAAGTGTACACCACTTCACGGGTGTCGAGTCCATGCCTCACCCGCACTCAGTGGTAAGCCATTAGACCTAGTCACAATGATCCCTGGTAGGCCTTACACACCAGAGGGATCGTTCAAGAGTCAGGACATGAACCCCCTTCTTAACCAGTCTGGCCCCTTCACCCACAACCAGGTGTGGTTCTTGTACACAGGCCGAATCTACAGTGTGCTAGAGAGGCTAATCTAGGAGCATCTACTACCAAGCTTGAGGTCTCTACCCCCCTTCCCAATACAAGGAGCTCACAGATATACATCATCCATATACAACACAGAGAGCTAAAGAACTAGATCTAATCTATGTCATAGAATTAGGTTCTTTAGTTAGAGTCTGGTATCTAGAGGTCTAGATAGTTGCTAAGGGCGAGGTAATAGGCTAAACCTATTGATATAAGGACTGGAAGAAGGTTTAGACTATTAATTCGACTACATACCTGATCCTTGAGTGGCTCCTCATGACCTGAGTTCCACCATCCTGCTGAATTGCCCGAATCAAGGAGAACTAATGGTGCAATTCGCTTGCACAGCTTCTGGGAGGCGGTTTTGGCTCCTGGGGCAGCAAAACAGAGCTCTAAAACCTTATGGACGAAAATGGCAAGTTAGGGTTTTCCTAACCTAAATAGACAAGGGTTTAGGGCTAGGGTTTCCAATTATCCCTTTAAGCATGTGGGATAATTGGGAATGGGCCCACTTGCCTTTAATGGTTAGGTGGCAAAATGTGCCCACATGGAAAGGTGTGCCCACATTAATGTGCACATTGGTAAATGTGCACATTAATAATAAATGCACATACCTAGTAAGTTGCCCCCTAGGGGCTACCCACTTGGCTACATCGTCACGGTGGCGGTAATGCTATTGACGGGCAAGATAGCAAAGCGCCCCGGGACCAGATAATCTTTGGCCGGAACGTCACATTCTCCCCACCTTGAAATGATGTTGTCCGCAGCATCGTGGTTCTCCCCACCCTGGGGACGTTCTAACCTGCAACCAACTTGATGCATACAATATAGGTCAGCTTGGAAGGTCCAATAGCCATTTGATGTCCCCAAGGAGTTTTGTGACAAGAAAAGATGGAGGTTAATGTGAATAAATCCAAAATTGTGGTGGTTGGGGGAAAGGATGAAACTGATTTTAAGGTTGGTGATACGACCCTAGAAAAGGTTTCAGAGTATAAATACTTGGGGATTGAGTTCTCCAATAATTACAAATGGAATGCAGCAGCAATAAAAAGAGCATCGGGTGGGTTGAGAACTCTATATAGCATGCTAAACATATGCCGAGCCAATAATTTCTTACATTGGAAATTAAGGAGAATGCTCTACGGAGTAAAAAATCAGATCATGGATGTTATATGGAAGCCCGGTCGGGGCCCGGGTTTGTCACAAAAGAGCCGGGAAAAAAAATAGAAAAGTGCAAAAACGATTCCTATTAGAGGAACTTGGTGTAAAGCCGCAGACACCATATCACATGATGCTTGCCGAAGCAGGTTTTTTTCCTCTAGAACTGGAGGCATTGTGTCACACGGTGACATATGTGAACAGGATTAGGGCCATGCCAGATGATAGACTTCCTCATCAAGCGCTCATCCAATCTCAATATAGTGGCTGGTTTGCAGATGTGGTGAAATGGACTAAGAAGTGGATCGGAGATGCTGAATGGCCAACCATAACCGTTTTTTCGGGAGGTAATGCGTAGGGGTACATTACGTAAACTTATTTATTAAAGGTTTATGGATGCTTGATGAAAGTTCTGATAAAAAGAAGCACTACTATATGATGCATATTAATCCGATGCATGAGTATAAGGAACAAGACTATTTACTCTCACAAATTAGCAGACGGAACAGGATTCTCATATCTCGAGTCAGGCTTTCATCTCATCATCTACACATTGAAGCGGGTAGATGGGATGGGACACCAACACACCGTAGGGTTTTGTTATAGTTGTTTGGAGCTAGAAGTTGAAACAGAGGAACATGCACTTCTATACTGTCCAGCATATGCACATATACGTGCTAAGCATAATATTGATGTTACAGATTTATATTCTTTTTTTAACCTACCACCGTGTAATCTGAGCACCTATATAAAAGAGGTTTTTAAAGAAAGAGAGGAGATCTTAGAGCTTTTTATACATGCTCATTTGATTGAAGCCAGTGGTGCACTAGACTAGTGCTTTGAACATGTTGTAAATTTTGCCATAGAGGCCTGGGGGCCTAAATGGCTTGATCAATATATTTAAATTTAAATTTAAATATACTACTATAATACCTACACATTTATTAAAATTACCCTAAGGTAATATTTTTAGAACATTATTACGCCCTTAACTTATGAAATCACTTATCAATTCATAACATCCTTAAAACAAGTTACTCAACAATTCACTTATCATGACAATTTAATTTATCAAAATTTTAACATTTCATATATATAATTATCGTTCGAGGTACTCTTCATTCCTTGCAACACATTCCAACAAAATTTGTGTTGCAAGTCTTCGTAGTTCGACCTCCTTGCCCTCCGGAGCGCTCTATTGGCCTGCAGGTCGACACTACGTTAGTACCATTTAATTATTAATAAAAATTTTGGTTATATGGTGACCACCCCACCTATCTACATGGATGCATGGCTAATCTCCCGGCGTAGGAAGAGGGTGAATCTTCCATTATGGCCGTGGAGACAGCGCCGATATGCCTATATGTCGCTCATGCCTACACCTCTAGTTGCCCAGCGTGGAGGATATCCTTCCCGTATATGGGGCGTGAAGGATAGATTCCTCCTATCAAAGCATATATGGGGCTAAAGGTGCCTCTCCTATCAATGCATTCCTTAATGACCTCCTTTCTCTCGAGGTCGAAGTAGACTTTCTAATCTACCTTCCACTCATCCAAGCGGAAATGCGGTCATGCCTACATTGACATTACACCACGCCCTAGAGATCACCGTAGTGGTCCCATCATCGGTAACAACGCATGCGACCGATACCTAGCATAGGTTGCATGCGTAGATTAATCTTAACTACACATAGAATTAATCTACACAAATCGACATGCCTGAGCCGATTTCTTCGTAGATGACCTTGCCGTCCCACTGCTCCATAAACTGTGGGTACTGCTTTACTAGATCTTTCTTAAGTACCCATGTCGCGTCTTCCACTGGCAAGTGTTTCCACTTGACCAAATATTGGAGGAACTCTGATCTCCTCGTTTTCTTGAAGGCTTTATCAAGAATCAATTCTGGGACTATTTCCAGCTGCTCCTCCGTCATTTCCAACAACGTTGGAGTGTCCAAGACTTCGTCTGGATTTGGAGTATGCTTCTTCAACAAACTTACGTGGAAGACCTTATGAATCTTTAGGTGTGCTGGCAAGTCTAACTTGTAGGATTGATTACCTATTCTCTTGACTATTCTGAAGGGTCCAGCCCACCTTGGAGCAAGCTTCTTGCAATTACCGATGCGGAGCTTCGCCTGCTTCACCTTGATCTTGAGCCATACATCGTCTCCAACTCGGAACTCTCTGACTGTTCGATGCTTGTCGGCGATGCTCTTCTGTCGACTTCTTGCTGCTAGCAGATATCCTCGAACTTCTTCCACGAGCTGCTGCATGTCGGACAACATCTGCTGCGAAACCTCTACTTTTGACACGGGGTTGTGCCAAGTGTCTGGAGTTAGGCATTGATAGCCGTAATTAATCATAAACGGCGACATTTGGGATGATTCCTGCTTGGTGCTATTGTAAGCAAACTCCACCAAGTGAATAAATTCTTTCCACATACCTTGCTTATTCCAGACATAGTTCCGTAGCATGTCCTCCGTAATCCCGTTGGTCCGCTCGGTTTGGCCATCCGGGGTTCGAGGATGATATGCCGCGCTCATGGATAGCTTCGCCCCTAATGGTCGTGAAGAGGTCTTGCCAAAAGGCACTCATGAACTTTGGATCCCTGTGGGAGATAATCTCCCTTGGCATGCCATGAAGCCGAAGATCTCTTTGGTGAAGAGCTTTCTTTGTATCCATAGCCAGATCGTGGTCCTCGCAAAGGCACAAAATGTGCCATCTTCGACAACTTGTCGACCACTACCATCAAGGCATCCTTCCCTCTTACCGTCCCTTGGAAGCCCCAGTAATGAAATCCATGTCGATCACCTCCCACTTAGCGTTTTGGCACCGCTAATGGCTCTAATGCCCTGGAATTGCTGCTTTCTCGCCTTCATCTGGCGACATAGCCGACATTCGATGTAGCGAAGCTACCGCTTCTTCATTTCGGCCAATAATAGGCTGCGGCAGACTTTGAAATATGTTTTCATGAATCCCGCATGGCCAGCTATTGGGCTGTTGTGTGTCATGGAGGATCAATTTCCTTACCCCCGATGATTGAGACGCGCCGCGGCTTGTTCTTATGGTATAACGGGTTGCCCTCCTTCTTATAGTGTTTGAAGGCTTCCGGTTCTTTATCCGTTCTAGCCTCATTAGAGAGGCTTGCCCATACTTCCCCGAAATCCACATCCGTTGGCAAGGACTCTTCAATCTTCTTACCAAAGTCATTTGGAGAGCGTCGATATTGCATTGCAATGCACTCTAGTTGTCGGGTGCCTTGAGAGCATCCGGCTACCACATTGAAGCTTCCACGGGCTTGTAGACTATATCAAAGTCATACTCTTCAAAGGAACTCCATCCACCTTCTCTCGCCTCGGGTTAAGGTGTGGTTCGCGTGAATACATACCGGAGGCTCGATGGTTGCGTATCCAATTGGAACTTCCTTCCCAAAAGATAATGCCTCCAAATTCTTAATGCCCCGACAACTGCGCAAGCAATTCCCGATCGTCGTCGGCCGTGGCGGCGTTTCGCATCGTTCATCTTCTCGAGTAAATGCGGCTACCACACGCTCTTCTTGCATGAGCACCGCACTGTGAAGCTATCTTACTGCATCTGCGGTGGCTACAAGCTTATCTTTCTCGGGTCGGCGTGGTTAAGACCGGGCGGTTGTTAATGCTTCCTTCAACAATTCAAACCCTCTTGGGCTTTCTTTGTGCCAATGCTCGCTCAATCTTTCACTTTCTCCGCCCTCGTTAAGTCCGTTAGCGGGGCGCTTATCTTAGCAAAGTTCTTCACGAACTTCTGTAGTACCGCTAGGCCGAAAACTTCGACCTCATGCACATTCTTCGGTGCGGGCCTTTGAATGGCGGCTTCAATCTTTAAGGTGGTCCGTCGAGATTCCTTCGTTGAGATCACATGACCAAGGTATTCCACCTTCTCCTCAAGGCGGAAGTGGCACCGACAACTTGGCGCATAACCGGTGCCTCTTCAACTTTTCCAAAGACTCTCCTTAAGGTGTTGCACATGCTCTTCAAAGGGATCTGCTATACACCAGAATGTCATCAAAGAAAACTATCACAAAGGTGTCTAGGAACTCCCTGAAGATGTCGTTCATGAGCCTCATGAACGTTGCTGGGGCGTTTGATAAGCCAAAAGGCATTACCGTGAATTCGTAGTGCCCATACCGCGTTCTGAAAGCGGTTTTATGAATATCTTCTTCCTTTATCCGGATCTGATGATAGCCTGACCTTAAGTCGATTTTGGAGAAGACCTTTGCACCTTGGAGCTGATCCATCAAGTCATCTGATCTGGGGAGCGCATATTTGTTCTTGATGGTGTGCTTGTTCAACTGCCTATAGTCTATGCACATCCTCAAACTGCAAAAAGAATGGGCGCTCCAAGCGGGCGAAAAACGCTTAGGGTCTAATGAAGCCTAGGTCGAGCAACTCCCCGCAATTGCTTCTTTAGCTGGCCAACTCAACTCTGCATTCGTCATTACGTATGGAGCCTTACTTGTCGGCTTTGTTCCCGGTTCGAGTGCTATCTCACACTCGACTCCCCTATAAGGAGGAAGCTGCTTGATCTCATCTGGAAAGAGGTCATGGAACTCCGTGATCAAGTTAGCTATTTGCTTCGGCAGCTTGCTGAGCACCTTGTCTTCTTTGCTTTCTTCTGACTCCGGCTCATCAATCTCAAGCTTGAAGATGTATGCTACTTGCTCGCTCTTGATGCACTTGAACAGCCGTTTAGAAGACATACACTGCATGATGGGAATAACTTCTTTACCTGTGATCTCAATGATCTTGCCGTCGGGCGTTGGGAAGGTCACCTTCCGCTTTCCACAATCAATAATGGCCCCTGCTGGTCCAAGATACTCCATTCCTATGATCAAGTCGTACTTGCCAATGCCCATTACCTCTGCCCCCATCTGGATATTAATCCCTGGCAAGTCGATGTCGAAATTAATTCTCTTACCTGCCGTCTGCCTTATTGCTCCACTTGCTAAGACAACGGGTCTCGGCTTTGACTTTAGTGGTTTCAACTTCAACATTTGAACCATTCTGGGGGATGCAAAGTTATGGCTACTTCCCGAGTCTATCAGGACTATGAAGGACTTGGCCTTGGCCTTTCCTACTGTGGAAATTACTTTATACTGGCTCTCTGCTTGCTCTGTATCTATTGCGGCAAAGATATGACACTCACCCTGAATGTAGTCGCGGGCTGCCTCGCCGTCGTCGTCAGACAGCGTGTCCCAATCTGCCAACTCTGCTAAAGCTGCACTCATGACGTAGGGGCAGTTCGTTGTCCTATGGCCTGGCTGGAAGCACCTGAAGCAAAGCTGTTTTTCTATGCACTCCTGCCTCTTTTCCTTGGGCATTGCCTGCAAAAAGGACCTCACTGCTTTGGAGTAGTTTGACCCTTCCTGCTTGTCCTTGAAGGACACCTGCTTCTTCTCTTGCTGCTTCCCTTGGTTGCCCCCATATGGGGCTCTAGCTGGACCCGGACTGGCTGCTCTAGGGCTATAACTCCCTGTTGCCTTGCCTTTATCCTGGTGATACTGCTGCCTCTGCCCGCTATTATGCGGCCCCGTTCCTTGCAAGCTTATTGTCTTGGACTCCGCTTCTGATACTGTCTTAGGGTTTATTGCCCTTACAAGCTTGCGGATCTCTTCGTTCAGCCCCTCAATGTAGCTCTCCACTGCATGTTTTTCGCCCAACTTTGGCACATAAAGCCTTAGCCTCATGAATTCCTCTGTATATTTTTGGACTGATTTGTTGCCTTGCTGCAACCTGTAGAACTGCTGCATCATGCTGGACTTGTGCTCTCTTGGGACATAATGGCGCTTGAAGGCTTTAGCAAACTTTCTGAATTTGCAAGCATCCCTGCTCAACCCGTGGGCCTTTACATAACCCTTCCACCAAATGCGTGCGGCTCCTTTCAAGTTAGCTATAGCCACTCTACCTTTGTCCTTATCCTTCATGCCATATGCATTGCCGTACTCACTCATTTCGTCCAGCCATGCCTCTGCTTCTAATCGACGACTGTTCTCCCCAGGAAGCTGTTGGGAGTTTGGGCCTTCCATACATTGCCGGTCGCGAGAATCTACCTTCTTCCGGTAGTCAGAGGCTCTGGTGTCCCTTTGTCGTCCATCTATGGTGTCCCTGTGCCTTGCGTCTGTTGTGTTCCTTTGCCTTCCATCCGTTCGGTCTTGGGCCTGCTCTTCCTCTTCCTCGGAGTCGGAGTCCGAATCTGAGCTTGAGTCGGATGATTCCGAGCTGGAGGACCTCCTTCTCTTGCTCCTCTTCTTGTCTCTTCCTGTTTTCCGAGCTGATGCTTGCGGCAACTGAGCGTTGCCCACCGAACCCGCTCCTGCTTGTGCTGCCAGCAAGGCCTTTATCTGTTCAAGGTCTGTCCTCATCTGTGATATTTCCTATTCCGGGGTCATGGGTCCGAATTCCTCAAACAAGTTCCTTGCCGGGGGTGGCCTGGGCGGAGACTGTTCTTCCATATGGTCTCGGCGTTGTCGTTCCCCTGAGCCTAGGCCTCTAGCTGCATACACAAGTAGTTCATGGCTATATAGTTAGTTTTATTTGTTCTCTTGCATTATATGTGATGTTGGTATAGTTGTGGAACAAAAATACATCAACAAAACATTTAAAGTGCAAAAAGAAGTTACAAAAAGACTTACGGGATCAAGATTCCTAACTATTCTTGATATCGCCGGTAGGATGGATTATCCTCTAGGAACTTCTTCACTTGGGCTGTTCCCACTGAATGACCTAAGTTCCTAAGGACGTTGACTGAAGATCCCCCCTGCAAAGCTCTCGCCAACTCTTCTATCCTGCGCTCGGAGGTATAGGCGGCGGTCACTGCCAGTCTTCCCTGCCGTCTGTAAGGTATGGCGAAGTCAAAAACATCGAGTGCTACCGCTCTCTTCACCAAGATGGCATACTCGGTGTTGAGGGGTAGCCGAGCATGCCGGCCAAAGCCTGAGAGCGCAATTAGCATCGATACTCCTTCCTCGCCCCTGGGGGTGAATTTGCGGTGAATTACCGCTATTCTTCCATCCATCAGCAGGGGAAGGTAATACCGCGAACGACTGCCGTGCGTGGATCCTCGCCCTCGCCGGCCTCCCTGCGGTTCCGCCTCGCGATAGTCATCAACCTCCACCGTGGTGAGCTCCCTGTAGTCTCTGACTGTTGCTGAAGCTCTTCTGGGGTCGAACTCGCCTCTTCTCTCCCGGGGAGGCGTTGCCGAAGAGCTTGCCGTTAAAATGTTCGAGGTCGCGGGCGGATCCCCATGGTTTCTCGTAGAGCAAGGAACTCTTTCTGTCGGTGGTTGGTCCGCCTCCATAATGCCTGATGTTGTTGTAGGCTTGGATATCTGAGGTCGACTCTCCGGGCGTGTAAGTGTCGGACTTCCTTTACTTGGAGGGGGAAGTCGGGAGGTTCCGGACGATGAAGTCGTGATGTCCGTTCTCGGGAGTTGGTGCGGCAACTCAGGTCGATACTCCCTTTCCCCGCACCGAGGTTTTGGATGTCGCTTTAGAGCAAAAAATTCTTAGCCCTCGACAACGATGGGGGCTAGGCTTGTGATGCCTAGCCCAAGGGGTGGCGATCGATCCCGCCACTCTTTGTTACGCGGCTGGCTTCTTTCAAGTCTTGCCACTCTTGTTCTCGCTTTTTGCTCTTCTTACTGGGTGAGCTCGGACGTAGTCTTCATCCTCTTCTTTCCGTCTCCTCGTCTTCTTCTTTTCCTTATTGTTAGATGCTGGCGCGTAAGGAGTCTGTTTAGTCTTCTTCTTTGTGGCTAATGGGTCCCGTCCATGGGTGGAATGGAGGTTTCTCCCATGGGGTTCTTTACACGGTGGGTAAGAAAAATTGCTAGGGCAGTGTTGAAAAAGAAGTATTTGGTCCCGTTGTGATCGGGGACCATTGGCTCAGCGTCTTATTTGGGCCTTATTTGTGAGATACTTGGCAATGTTTGGAACATCGCCTAAAGTCGCTTTTGAAGGGATTGCCTAGGAACAAAGTAGCCTACGAAGGTGGAAGCTGCACTAGTGATGGCTCTACCCTAGCTTGAAATTTGGACGGGACTCGCTATATAGGTTGGGGTTGCATGCAAGGTTGCTTGGACATCTATCTCCTTCCGAAAGACACGGAAAATCTCATCGATGTCAGCCTCGGCAGCATGAGCGCTGGCGCTGTACCATCTGCAAAAATCAGAGGTTGCCATGAGTTTAGTGAGGAAGAGAGTAGCAAACGGTTGCAAGAGCGCCTCAGGGAGTTGGAAAATCGGCTAAGGGGGCAGGAGCAAATTTGGAGGGTGCTATGTGTAAAATAAGGGTCTATTTATAGAAAAGGGGAAAACCCTAATTTTTGGGTGACTTGGAAAATTCTTGGGGTTGGGCAATTTTAGCCTATACTGAGGTCAAAATGGGAGTTTGAAGACTAATTTAAGGATTTGGGCATGACTGGATTACCTAAGGATGCTAACACAACAGGTTGAGGATCATTTGGACAAGTTCTGGTGAAGAAATGGTAGGAGGTCTCATAGCTAGCGCCTCGCTCAAAAACTACACTTTAGTTTCTTGACCAGGCGCGACGTGTGAGACATCAGTCCCATTTTGATCAAAACGTGTCCAATTTAGGTAACTTAAGGGTGTAAGGATGACGAACTCATCAAATCAGGTAGAATTGACCCCTTATTTGGTCAATTTGGAGCTGTTTTGGGCAAGTTTGGACAAGGTCTCACAGCTAGCGCCTCGTCCAAAAACTAAAGTTTAGTTTCTTGACCAGGCGCGACCTGTGAGACATCTCACCTTTCGGTCTGCAAATGTCCTATTTCACTAAAACAAGTACTAGATCCTGCTAATTTGTCCTAATTAAACAAGTTCAGACACACATAAAGTATTCAAAATTGATTATATTACAAAAATTTTTTTTAACTATTTGCAAAATGTTCAAGGTCGCTCTCCCTTGATGCGAGTAGCAAGTTGCATATCTTGCCTCATCAGTGTCACTCGCTTCGCATGAACAGTGCAAGCCGTCGAGTCTTCAAAATGTTGTACTATTTTCTGCTCCGCCGCTTCCTGTAATGCCAGTAGCATTTCATCCGTGACCCTCATGTCAGTCTTGAAGTCCTGCATCACTTCTCTGACTAGATGGGCAAAGGGGGCACAGGGGATTAGGAGGCCATAACTGCGCTGGAAGTGCCGAATCTCCCGTAGTGCCTTCTGCTCGGCCTCCTTCCTGGTAAGCTTCTTCTTTCTTTGGCTTTTTGGGACCTTGGGCTTTGGTGGCGGCCCGGTCTTAGGGTCTCTTTGCTTTGTTGGGTGTCCCCCTTCGATGGTTACGATCCTATTCTCTCGGTAGTAGGAGTTGTAAGCCTCCACTCCTTCATGTAAGCCTCGTGCTCTCTCTCATCTTAGCTCATAGATTTTGACGATTACGTGACATACGACTCGGGCGGGCCGTGGTTGCTTCTTCTGTCCCGCCGGATAAGGAGGGGCTTACGTACTGGCCCGGCTGCTCCCTTTCGAGGCGTTTATGCCTCCGTTACTACCCCTTTCGTCGCTGGGGGTTTAGAAGAGCTTCCACCTCCGGTGTTGGGGTTGAAGTCTTCGTCGGAGGAGTCGTCGGAGGAGTTCGGTGGTTGATCAGGTGGCCGTTCAGTGATGACGATCTTGGAGTTCGGGCCCTTCCCCTGCTTGAGCTTCCTTTCGCCCACCACGAATTTTCCCTTTGCCTTCTTCTTCTCCTCTGTCGCTTTCGCCTCCTCTTCCCTCTTCCTCTTCTTGCTTTCCCGGCGCCGTTGTTTCCTCTCATGTTTCGCAATCCATGCTGTGAGGTCTTCTTCTTCGCTTGGCTCGAGCCTTGGCCCGTTGTGCTCTTGCCGCTCCTTTGTTCTCCTTTCCCATTGTACTCCCTCCTCCTCTTCCTCGAGGATCTCTGTTGCTGCATCAGAGAGGTTCTCTTTCCCCTCCTGCTCTTGAATCTCCCGCTCTATCTCCTCGTAAACTTCCCTTGTCTCCTCGTCCATGGAAGTCGGTGATGCGGCCTCATCTTGATCCACCTGCTGATTGAAAACATCAATCAGATCAGATGTATCTTGATCTCCTGGGATGTCGTCCTCGCTCGAAGGCGAACGGCCCCCCCTTGCTAGCCTCTCACGAAGCATCTGCCGAATAAGGTTGGCGTCTGTGGCGCTCGTGGTTTCGCCTGGACGAGGCTTCCTGGCAGTCTGCTTGGTTCGTGCCATGCTTGACGGTTCGTCGATCGGATATCACCGCCCAAAGATCGCCTAAGGGAGCTGGAGCAGATTTCTAAGGTGGGAACGTCCAAATGAGGGGGTCTACTTCTATTTATAGCTTGGCAATTTTTAGGTCGAAATTCAAATAGCTCTATTTAACATGCCAAGGCACATATTTACTTAAAACTTACACTTATTTCAGACTTTTCCTACTTATTGGTCTCACAGGTAGCGCCCTGTTCAAAAACTAAAGTTTAGTTTTTAGTCCAGGCGCTAGCTATGAGATCTTACACATTTTTAAGTAATTTAAACATGCTATTCTAACTAATTCTTACCTTGGAACTAGCCTTACCATATTACTTTTGTCAAATTCATCAAGTTTAGTGTGTTCTTGGCTCGATGTCTCACAGGTAGCGCCCTGCTCAAAAACTAAAGTGTAGTTCTTTGACCAGGCGCGAGTTGTGAGACCACCTTACCTGAGAAGGTTTTGGTTCATTCTTTTTAGTCTTATTACGTTCCAATTCACTTAACTGTTGCTAGCTTAGCATAAACTACAAAAATGAGAAAAAAATTTCCCAATTTTCGAGGTTTGAGGATCCTATCAAGTTAGTGCTACTGGGAGCATGGTCAGTGCTTTGCTCTTGGTCTCCAATAACATTGCTATGATACCACTGTGACGTCCCCCACTCGTATACGGTGCTCGCATCGTATACAAACAGGAGTTCTTCCCCCATACCAGCTCCATGCTGATACAGGGCCCTCCACATATCACTGTGACCGTACTGGGTCTCCAGTGGGAAGAGTGAAGGGGTCATTTTACCCCGTCTCCCTCAGGGCCTACCTAGCTGCGGAAGCGTAAACATACATGTCAGTATACAACATAATCATATATCCACCTCAAAGGGTGGTGCATCAACATCTGCATAGACAATGATCAGCATCATACATAGGGGTCCTACCCAAGGCTCAGACTCGAAGGGATGACTGACAGCTTGGGCCCCCAGAGTTTATTGCAGACAGAATTCATGGCAATGGATTTGGCAGGCCTAAGAACATGGCATAGGGTTGTCCACTCCATCCGCCCCTCCTGTGCACACTTTGCAGAGTAGGCTGAAAAGTGTCGGGACCTGACTGTAGCCCGCCGGATGCATAGCCAAAGGGGCTATTCCTGGGTCTCATCCTCCCAGTTCCGATGGGGCAGGAAGGGATCACTCCCTCCAGAGATCTACATGCTGACTCAAGGTGACTAGAGGGCCACTGCCCGTCTTCGACTGAACCCACTGGAAAGTGTACACCACTTCACGGGTGTCGAGTCCATGCCTCACCCGCACTCAGTGGTAAGCCATTAGACCTAGTCACAATGATCCCTGGTAGGCCTTACACACCAGAGGGATCGTTCAAGAGTCAGGACATGAACCCCCTTCTTAGCCAGTCTGGCCCCTTCACCCACAACCAGGTGTGGTTCTTGTACACAGGCCGAATCTACAGTGTGCTAGAGAGGCTAATCTATAGGAGCATCTACTACCAAACTTGAGGTCTCTACCCCCCTTCCCAATACAAGGAGCTCACAGATATACATCATCCATATACAACACAGAGAGCTAAAGAACTAGATCTAATCTATGTCATAGAATTAGGTTCTTTAGTTAGAGTCTGGTATCTAGAGGTCTAGATAGTTGCTAAGGGCGAGGTAATAGGCTAAACCTACTGATATAAGAACTGGAAGAAGGTTTAGACTATTAATTTGACTACATACCTGATCCTTGAGTGGCTCCTCCTGACCTGAGTTCCACCATCCTGCTGAATTGCCCGAATCAAGGAGAACTAATGGTGCAATTCGCTTGCACAGCTTCTGGGAGGCGGTTTTGGCTCATGGGGCAGCCAAAACAGAGCTCTAAAACCTTATGGACGAAAATGGCAAGTTAGGGTTTTCCTAACCTAAATAGACAAGGGTTTAGGGCTAGGGTTTCCAATTATCCCTTTAAGCATGTGGGATAATTGGGAATGGGCCCACTTGCCTTTAATAGTTAGGTGGCAAAATGTGCCCACATGGAAAGGTGTGCCCACATTAATGTGCACATTGGTAAATGTGCACATTAATAATAAATGCACATACCTAGTAAGTTGCCCCCTAGGGGCTACCCACTTGGCTACACATCAGTCGGGGTGGCGTGTACGCGTGACGGGGCAGTACAGTGTGCGTCCTGGGACCGTATACTGTGCTGGAACGTCACAGTATCTGATGGAGGAAGAAGACTCAGGTCTTGAAAAATATTTTTCTTCCTGCAAAAACTTAACAGAAGCACTTGGCTCACTGGCCTTAGCTTTTTCTTGCCTAGCAAAATATTCTTTGACACTACATTTATCTTCGTAGTGTCCAATAGCTTTGCAGAAAGCACAAAGGGGACACTCTTTACCATAGTGCCCCTTCTTACCACATTTTAGACACGTCCTATACCAGCAGTAGTCTGAAGAATGGGTGTTTCTGGTGAAGTGAGCACATGCTGGATAAACTCTCCTCTTTGGCTGGCTGGCCTTCATTTCCATAAGTTGTTTGGTGACCTCAGCCAAGGCCTCAGTGACTTTGTTGAGGTCTGATCTCATATCTGACTCAGAACAGTTTGCATCATCAGTCTTAGGCCTTTTTTTTCTTTTTGGATAGCATAGACAGGTACAGGAGCAGAGCCTATGTATTCTTGGTCATAATCAGGGAAAAAAGGATCATTGGAAGCTTGCAAGTCATCTGGGAGGTAGGCTAGCATTTCAGAGGCTTCAATTGATCTTGTAAAAGCCTTTTGTATGGTGTCAAAACCTTCTTGCTTCTCCAGCTTCAGCATTTTCCTGTAAACTCGAGGTCTGCTGCTTAATCCCCTGATAAAAGAGGCAACCAAATGTAAAGTGTGATTAGGCACCTTGTGGACTTGGCACTTGGTGAGATAGCAATTAAACCTTTCAACATATTGGTGAATTGTTTCACCATTTTTAATATGAAAGTTCTGCAGCTCAAAGACCAAATCTTGAGGCTCAAGATGTCTACTAAACCTGGTCAAGAACTTCTTGACAATCTCTTCCCAGGTGTTAGCACCATCACTAATCACATATTCTAACCAAGCTCTAACCTCTTCATTCTTAAAGCATTTCTTGAATTCAGCAAACTTACTTCCCTTCTTGTAGCCATACTCTTGGTAGTATTCTTCAAAGGTTTTTAGAAAGTTATTGGCATTGATGCTTGGCTCAAAAGTAGGAATAGAAGTAGCAACATTGAGCTCAAAAACCATTTGGTAGGGTAACATGCGATTATTGAAGATGACGAGGGGTTTTTCGGTGGCTCAAGATGTTCAAGAGCATCAAGCAATTCTTCTAGGAGCCATGAGTTCCAAGATCCAGGTAAGATCTCGGTAGGACCTCCAAGATGTTGAAGGTATTCCTGGCAAACCTTCAACCTCAGTAGTTGAGAACCTCCAGGTTGCTTAAGGCAACCAATCTGTAGCTAGATCCCTGCACAAATCAACTCAAATTTACCCTAAACAAGAAACAACTGTCCACCAAACTTTGATTGCCAAATGAGATAGGAAGATTCTTTTTTGATGGAAACACTTGCAATAGATCCTCAGAAGACTCTGGAAGATTCTTGCAAAAGTCAAAGGCAAAAGGTTGACCAGAACTAGGTGAAAATACGCCTTCTGACTGGGTCAATTTTTGGTCAATAGAACTGGCAGAGAGCTCGAATTTGCAGATGAGAGAGTGTGAGGATTCTTTCAGAATTTCTTTCTTTGACACCCTCTGTCTAACATGTAGGACATGTGCATCAACTTAAAACAACAAAAAATTGCTACTGTGTGCAAAAATGCAGTTTTTTTGTGACAGTCTGAGACAGAGCTAGAAAACAAGCTTTGAGATAAGGCTCAACATGATTTTTTGGACTTTTATGAATAGGAAACAACTTGCTAGAGATGGGTGCAGGCTGTAGGTGAACAAGACTTGACACAAAATGTTGTTTGGCTAATTTTTTTTATTTTAGAATGAATTTCCAGTAACTAAACAATGCAGTAATGAAATGTGCACTCTAGATTAATATTTAAACCCAGATAAGTTATACAAACCACAGACACTTTTGTTGTTGAGACTCGGGCACTGCTATGGCATAGATGGTGCTTCCAATACTCGAACTTTGGATCAATACAATGCACACAACTTCAAATTTTCATTTAAAGGAGCTTCCAAGGTTTACAATGAATGAATTCCCCAGCAATTTGGCATAGGAAAATTCACGAAATGTATGAATCAAAGGTAATACATAACTTCAAAGGATAATATAAGACCTTATTGCATCAGATCTTCAAGAAATCTGACACAAGGAGGCAATGCAGTTCAAACAGAGGTCATTCCAATCAGTAGGATGCTGGATTTGATCACTCAAGGCACTGTGGTGCTCGAAGAATCCCTGAAGCCCGATCATTCTCTTAAACCCGACAATTTCTGGTCGGTTCTTGGTGAAATAGATTGGATTTGGCCTTTTATGCCTGCTAAAATTTTTCTTGACCTGTAGAATAGTCAGTTGAGGTGCTGTAGCCATGATTGCCTTAGAAGTTGATGTCCCCTTTTCGAATGAAACCCCTTACGTGGCTCGATTTCTATCTCTGACAGTAACAAATGGAGTTTTTATTGTTCTTGGCGAAGTTCTTGGCATGAAAAGGGTTAAATCGGGCCGGTTTGGTCATGATTTGCCTATTAGTTAGGCTAGATTTCTAGATCTTGCCATCAATTTTCTTAGGGTTCTTGAAGAAAAACCAGGATGAATATCCCACAGGCATACAGCAAAAAATAGACTCGGCGGATTTCCACCAGCGTTGGGGAAACTTTCAAACCTTGTTCGGAAAATTTCCTACAAGTCCTACAACTATTCGGAATTCATAAAATGCAGTCAGAAGCTCCCTGTTGCTAATACCTCAAAGCGGAAATAATATATATTCAATTCAATACTATATGAAAATGCTGCAAAACAACTTTTGAAGAAGTTTACAAAGGCATTGCATGACTTTCAAGCTGTAATTGCTATCAAGCTGACTCTCAGAACATTATCAGTGAAAAAATGAAAACAGGTGAAAGCAGCAGGTGGTAATCCACCCGGTCACAAACCCACAAATCATTTTGGAGTCTGCAACCCAAAATGAATTGACCCAAAATGACTCTCAAAATAATTACAAGTAATTCAGCGATTGTTGAAGAAGTTTACAAAGGCATATCATGACTTTCAAGCTGTAATTGGATCTTCTGGCTTCAAGTTATCTGCCGACTGGTAAGTTTTTAGATGCCTACATTTTCTTAGCAGTAGGTCATTGGTTTTATCTGGTTTTATCTGGTCTGGAAAGGGCTTTACTACTATTCCAATCCAACCGGTGTTCGTCTGCATGTTACAGACTTATCATCAAAGAAAGTTTAAGGACTAAAGTCCCATTTCAAAACATCATAAACAACGAAAATTAACATATGTAGACAAAACGGATCTGAAAAAGTCGGGCCATCAGCAACCCTCTATGCATGGGCAGGTCACAAACTGCTTACTGGTCTGCACATGTCAATATATCAGTATATATGAATAATATAATTAGATTGTGGTTGAAGGGACTACCCCCTATAATAACTAAAAGAAAACCCTATCTACAAGGGAACCTATCATGTCTATAGTTTGCAATTCATTGCGGCATAAGGAATGGTCAAATTCCCATTATAGCCGAGATGAACGCGCAGCCTATCAACTACATGCTCTGCAAGCAATTCGTGGTCATGTCAACATCGACAGTACACCACATCCTAGAGAACACCAAGGTGATCTCATCATCGGTAACTATTGTTACTTACGATGCATCTACCCCTCTAGAGCGTTACCCTTGGCAATCAAGCTTTCAAGCTTACCGCCGGCTGCGGGGTTGATAGCATCGTTGATGGTGCGGCCCTGAGATTCCCGCATGAAGTCCGGATAGTGCTTCTCAAGGTCTATCTCCATCACCCAGGTAGCATCCTCAACTGGTAAGTGTTTCCACTTAACCAAATATTGCAACATTTGAGTCCTTCTGGTTTGTTTATAAGCTCGATCAAGAAGAGCTTCAGGCACTACCTCCAGCTGCTCCTCTGTCATTTCTAGGAGGGTTGGGATATCCAAAACCTCCTCTGGATCAGGGGTGTGTTGTTTCAGAAGACTCACGTGAAAGACCTTGTGGATCTTCAAGCGGGGTGGCAATTCCAAGCGATATGCCTGTTCTCCAACACGTTCAATGATTTTGAATGGCCCAGCCCATCTGGGTGCCAGCTTTTTGCAGTTACCAATTTTAAGTTTGGCCTGCTTTACCTTAATCTTAAGCCAAACTGAGTCGCCCACTGGAAGATTCGTGGGGTTTTGTGCTTGTCTGCTACACTCTTCTGACGGCTGCGTGCAGCTAATAAGTAACCCCGAACTTCATCAACCAAAGCTTGCATTTGTAAGAGAAGTTGTTGAGAAACCTCCACCTTAGAAACTGGGTTATGCCATGTGTCTGGAGTAAGGCATTGATAACCATAATTTATCATGAAGGGAGACATTCTGGAAAATTCCTGTTTCATACTGTTATAGGCAAACTCGACTAGATAAATATAGTCAGCCCATTGTGATTGCTTACTCCACACATAACTTCGTAGCATATCCTCTATAATACAATTGGTACATTCTGTCTGACCATCCGTCTGAGGATGATAGGCCGTACTCATAGCAAGCTTTGTCTGGATGGTGGCAAAGAAATCTTTCCAGAATACACTTACGAATTTGGGATCCCTGTCGGATACAATAACTCGAGGCATTCCGTGCAATCTGAAGATCTCTTTTGCAAATAGCAGAGCAGTATCGAAGGCTGTATCCGTGGTATGACATGGCAAGAAATGAGCCATTTTCGACAATTTGTCGACCACTACCATCAATGCATCATATCCACGGAGAGTACGTGGAAGGCCCACAATGAAATCCATGGTTATCACTTCCCACTTAGCGTTGGGCACATCCAGAGGTTGCAACTCTCCTGGAATTCTTAATTGCTCAGCCTTGGTTTGCTGACACACCTGACACTGCTTAATGTACCTAGCAATATCCTTTTTCATAGAAGGCCAGAAATAACTGGAGCGGATCTTAAAGTAGGTCTTCATAAAACCTGCATGTCCAGCTATAGGGCTGTTGTGCATGTCATGGAGAATTAGCTTACGCACTCCTGAAGTCTCAGGTACACACAACTTATCCTTGTAATATAACAAGTTGCCCTCTTTCTTATACGAACGGAAAGCTTCACGTTCTTTATCTGTGCAAGCCTCCTTATTCAAACTACCCCAAACATCACGGAACTCGGAATTCGTGGCCAAGGTTTGTTCTATCTGTTTCCCAAACTCACTGGTGAGTGTGGAAATTGCATTACAATGGGTTCAGGTTACCAAGGGATGGCATGACAATGCATCCACAACCACATTGTGCTTCCCAGGCTTATATATAATCTCAAAGTCATACTCCTCCAGAAATTCCATCCATCTTCTCTGACGGAGGTTGAGATTTGGCTGGGTGGATAAGTAACGGGACTCGATGATCTCAGATCAAGCTGGAAATCTTCTACCAAGGAGGTAGTGTTCCATATACGCAGAGCTTGGACAACTGCTAACAACTCTTGGTCATGGGTAGGGTATCATTGCTCGTTGTTCATCTTCTTTGAATCATATGCACAACCCCCCCCGCCTCCCGCATTAGGACTCCACCCCAGAGCAATCTTATCGCATCCGTTGCCACTAATTTATCCTTTTCAGATCGGGCAATGTGAGGACTGGTGCTGACGTTAGAGCATCCTTAAGCCTTTGAAAGCCTACCTGGACTTTTGCTTTCCAATGTTCAATCCAATCCTTCACCTTCTCGCTTTGTGAGATCAAGAAGAGGTGCGGCAATTTTGCAAAATCCTTAACAAATTTCCGATAATATCCCGCTAGTCCTAAGAAACTTCGGACTTCTGAAACATTACCTGGAATAGGCCAATCCCTTACTGCCTCTATCTTTGCTGGATCTGTAGCAATTCCCTCTGCTAAAATGATATGTCCCAAATAATCCACCTTGGGAGTGGCAAACTTGCATTTAGAGAACTTGGCAAAGAGTCGATGACGTTTTAGCTTTTGTAGGCCAAGCTTAAGATGGGCCTCATGCTCCTCTAGAGTTTTACTATAGATGAGAATGTCATCAAAGAAAATAACAACAAAGTCATCCAAGTATTGACGTAAGACATCATTCATTAACCGCATAAAAGTGGGGCATTAGTTAATCCAAAAGGCATAACGTAAACTCATAATGCCCATATATCTAGTGTGAAAAGCAAATTTATGGATGTCCTCCTCCTTAATCCTTATTTGATGATATCCGGAGCGTAAATCAATCTTTGAGAAATATTTGGCCCCTTGCAATTGGTCCATTAGATCATCCGCCTCTAGGCTGTTTAACGATTCTTGATGGTATGCTTATTGAGCTGCCTATAATCAATACACATCCTCAAGGAGCCATCCTTTTCTTAACAAAAGGATAGAAGCGCCTAAAAAAGGCTAAAACACTAGGCCTAATGAAACCTAGGTTTAGTAATTCCCGAAGTTGCTTCTTAAGCTCCGCCAACTCGGGGACTCATGCGCAGACGGGCCTTCTTTGGTAGGCTTAGTACCTGGTTCTAGAGCTATCTCACATTCTACCCCTCTAAAAGGAGGAAGCTTCTGGATCTCATCTGGGAAAAGATCGCTAAATTTCTGGAGAAGATTAGCAATCCCCTTTGGTAAGGTATCGATTAGTTGCTTCTGCTTAGCATCTGACTCAATGGAGGCAAGTCTAATGATGCAGAGGAGCTTATCCTTGCGTATAGCTTTTTCTAACTGCCTGATGGACATAGATTGCATAATAGGGTTGAATGGATCACCTTTTATAGTCACGCTCCATTAGCGGCGTTGAAGGTAACTTCCCGTTTCTTGCAGTCTATATTGGCCTTTGCAGATGCCAAGAATTCCATACCAACAATAAGATCATATTTGCCAATATCCATTATCTCGGCACCCAAGGCAACTGGTGCACCTGGCAACTGCATCTTAAGGTTAATGCAACGGCCATGAGTGTGTCGATCTTACCATCGGGCTAAAGTGACAGCTTTGGCCGGGACCTCAAAGTGTCAAGCCGCAATACCGGGCCATTCTAGGAGAAGCAAAATTATGTGTACTACCCGTATCCATCAGAATTATGAAAGGTTTGCTGTCTACTTGACCTATGGTGGAAATAACGGCAGGCTGAATTTCAGCATTGCCGGTTTCAATAGCTGCAAGGATATGGGACTCACCGTGAATGTATTCGGGAGCCTCCTCCTCGATAGGTGATGTGGACTCGAGGTCATCCCAATCGAGGCGGCCATGGCCACCGGCAACCTCATGCGGACATAAGGACAATTCGCAGATGAAGTGCGGGGCCGCGATACACCGCAGGGCATGCCTTATCTCTGGCCGAGTCGTTTCTCGAGCCTCTTTGGGAATGGACTGCAAGAGGTTCTGAACTTCTTTACCGACATTGTTCGGTTTATCGGGCGTGCTGAAGGTGACTTTCTTTTCCTAGCGGCCGGAAGAGTTCTGCTGAGAGGGTCCCAGACTGGGTGAACGGCCCTTATAAGGTGTGTACGGGCGTATCGGGAGTAAGGTGTCGGGCGTTGGTAACCGGCTTTGGGTCCGTCCTCTTCAAGGCTCAATGCCTTAGCCTTAGCCTCAGCCTCTGCAACCGACTTGGGGTCTATGGCCTTAACCATTCGCTTAATTGATGGGGCCAACCCTTCAATATAACCTCCACCGCCTCTCTTTTCATTCATACCCTAAGACAAATAGCCTCAGCGCATGAATTCATCTGTAGGCCTGAATCGACATACTTTTTTGCTCCAACCGCAAAAGTTTGAATCTGTTGGCATTTGTGCGCACGAGGCACGAATGCTACTTAAAGGCTTTGGCAAACTTTTTTAAACTTGCATCCGCTCCCCGTCCGTGATGCTTGGCTCGCATAGCCCTTCCACCAAATACGGTAGCTCCTCAGAAGGTTTGTGGTGGCAACCTTTCCTCAGATCCTTTTCTCGTCATATACCGTAGGATTTTCCAAACTCCTTCATCTCATCCAACCAAGACTCTGCATTCAGTCCGCCCCTAGATTTCCCATCAAACTGGGCCAGTTTCCTATTCTTCCATATAGTAGTTATGGCCATATCAACCGTCTTATGGTACTCCTTGTCTCGGCGCTTTGCATGGTCACCGGATGATACAGACGACCCAGAGGACACCGAAGTGGCTGATTGTGAGGAGGTGGCACTGTCCTTAGAGGAACTCCGACGACGTTTGGAATGGTGCCTCCGTTGTGCAGGCACGGGGCCTGGTTCAGGTGCAAGTGGCTGCTGTGGTGGTGGGCTTGGCGGTAACGGAGGTAACTCCGGTCCGTCTTCCTGCATATGCTGTGGTGGGTTGGCGTTTAGCACATAAGCTTGTAACTCGACTAATTGTCTCTTCATCAACATAAGTTCCTGCTCAGGTGTTAGTCGACTGGCATTCAAGGGTGTCTGCCATGCGGCGTTGCGTGCACCGTCTATATTGAGTATAAAAAGGTATAAGCAGAATTATAGTGACATGAAGTCTCACAAAGAATGTCATTTCAGATAGTATTTAGAGAGAGAGTAAATAGAAGAGTACAATAGAAAAGATCTTTATTATAAGTGAGAACAATCGTTACATTGAAGGTCATTACATTGAAGGCAGTTACAAAACTTAAAGTTTATATAATACAGAGGTAGACACTTTACATTGGGCAATTCTTCAACTCACCCATAACATAGAAAACAAAACTGAGTGGACCGGACCTAGGGCTGCGCAAAAGGGTACAAGATAGAGTAGCGAACGCTCTCGCGTACAGCTCTCACTAACTTGTAGCGAGCCCGTGCCCGGACGATAACAAAGTTGGTAGTCCAAAGGTGGGGCTAATGATGAGGAGATTAAAGAGCCTTCTTAGAGCATAGAAAATCTGCCACAAGTGATCGCTTAGGCCGTGGCAAAAAGCTTCATGCCTTGTCATGTCCCAATAGTCCCATGTTTGATTTAAGAGTTTGTTGTGAAGTCCTCAAAGGCCCGTTCTCTGAGAATATTAACTACTTCCAAGCCTTTAGCGGGATCATAGGGCTCTCCTTCTTCTTCAGGTTCCCCTACCTCATAATCACCGTCTCGCCTGTGCACGCCCCATACCGCTGGTCGTAGTCCCTGTTCGGGAGGCCCCGATCGCCCCTTCAGACCGGGTTGGTGATTCTTTCTTCATATTCTTCGAGTCCCTCGTCTGTAAGACGGTAGGAATGAATATAGAACATTGAACAATTTTCTTATACTCTAAACTCTAATAGATACAAGGACGCATCATGGAAGAGAACAATTTAATTGTATTCATTGATACAATAGTCATAATTGATAAGAAGATGGCACATCCTAATTTATAAAATGGCTAAAGAAAATGCCAAACCAAAATTTACAACTATACGCAGTACAAGATGCGTAATGCAAATATCTAAGAACTAGGTCCCTCCTCTTCGTCCCTAGGCTGAGGAGGTGGTGGCGGTGGTCGATTGTCGTAACAAAGTCACCCCTGGGTCTACTGTGGCAGCCGCTATGGAGGCAACCTCTGGGGGATAGGCAGTAGCCAATGGGGCCGCCGTAAGGAGTTTCATACTCATCCAGGGTGCAATATCCCGCCCCAATGCAAAGGTGAGGGCAAGATACCGGGCCGAACGAGTACGAAAGCAAGCCGCACGATAGGGGAAGCTTCTTGTGCCCCGCCAATGTGGAAAGAGCACGATGGTCCACCATGAAGCCGGCCTCCCGCCCTAAGTCCCGAAGCTACAAAAAGGACTTGCCCCCGGCAAAACGCCGATAGGGAAGAAGCGGGTGAGGTGATTCCCCAATACCTTCACTCTATGGTCTCCGACGTGGCAACCTCCTTATCCAAGTCCATAGGGACTTCTTCTTCCCTAAGTTCCCGCCGCTTCCTTCCTTCAAATGAGCGGGGATTATGGTATAGATCCTCTCCCTCCTCATCCGAACCGGAGGGAACTCCGACCATATTAATATTTGGGACATGAGGTCCCATAGCTGTAAAGGCATCCGGTGAAGGTTGAGATGGCGGATCCTGCATCACCAGTTCCCGAAGCCGTAGCAAGGTCTCACCGGCTCTATGGTCTCCCCGTGGAATTGAGTAGTCGCCTGCACTCTCCCGGGAAGGTCATTAGGAGCTTAAGTCGATGAAGTCATCCATACAAGATCGCTAACTCATAGAATACATGGTCCTTGCATCGGGCGCTTTAAACCCGCCATTATGTGATAAGTCCAGATGATATCATCCAAGAGAAGATACTCTTGCCCTTGGTGATACACAACTGGAAGGGCGTCTAGCCCGGACAAGCGTGCAGCTTGTTCCCGACGTGGTGGCATCTCCTCTGCCAATTGCTTCCAACGGGCGAAGTCACCCATGCCTATGTGCTCATCCTCTTCCTCCTCGGAAGACTCAGGAAGTTCGCCTTTTCTCAGCGGGGCAATGTCTCATCCTCAACGTACTGATCCATGAGGATGGCTAGGGCAAAGGCAACTTCAAGATGTTGTCGCCCCTGATGCTGCACAACTGGCAACTGCTTGCCCCATCTAAGCTTGCCCTTCAGCACATCATATGTGTGGGTGTCACCCCCTAGCATATCTCGGACTACATCCCGTTCTAGATACAACTGGGGACGTTCCCCAAGAGGAATACACAGAGGAAGCATCTCCTCTGTATAAAACTCTAAGAATCCGGCATAATCTGGGTGCCGCTGCATATTAGAGATGAGGTCAAGGCGCTGTCATAGAAAGGGCTGTAACAGGTCGAAGGGCACCTGTGGATCCCAATGCTCTCCATCCTGGTAGCATGCAAGTAGGTCGGTGGCAGCCATGGGCGCTGGAAGGGAGGAGGAAGGAAGAGAGACAGATATAAACAAATGAAAATGAAACTTTAAGGATCCTTTTATCCCTTTATTTATGCTGACGTCAGCATTTTCGTACACAATACAAGGACAAAATATAGATCTTTATTTAATATAACAAAAAAAAATATTTACAATGCAGATATTCGCCAAAAATTTCCTAAGGACGCTCTCCCCGAATCCTGCGGGCGAGGGCCAAATCCTTTGGCATTATAGTGACTCTCTTTGCGTGAATAGCGCAAAGATTTGCATCACCAAAAAAGTGCCACCAAGTAGGCTTCTGCAGCCTCTTGAAGTGCTAGGATGGCGAAGGTCTGGAAACGGAGGTTGGTTTTAAATTCTTGGGCTATCTCCCGAACCAACCTTTGAAAAGGCAGCTTCTGTATCAGAAGTTGCGTGGACTTCTGGAACTTACGGATCTCCCGTAAGGCCACGGTACCGGGTCTATACCGGTGGGGCTTCCTTGGTGGAGCAGGATTGGGAGGCGGGCCCCTTTGCCGTGGTATCGCCTTGCCCCCAACAACAGGACGGGGCTGGGAGGCATCCACCCTTTCCTGCCTCCGGCTGGAACTCACGTTCTTCCCAAAAGCTCCGACGGTCTTCAATTTCTCCTTGTACTGGCTGCCGGACTTTCGGGCAACGGCTTTTCTCCAGTGCTTAATGGGCGTCCTTTCCGTCTGGTTTGGCCCCTGCTCATTCTCTGGCCTCCCATTACCCTGCTGGTCCTGCTGTTCTTGTCGGGCCTTCTCCTCCTTTTCCTTTTGGATCCTTTCCTGCTCCTCCCGGAACTCCCGAGCTCTCCTGAGGTCTTCTTCAATCTCATTGTACCGTCTCTCTACAATGCGGCGAAGGAGTTCGGCGTGGTATCGATCGGGCCGCTGGTTCATATCAATCTGGATCGTCGTCAAATAATCCAGGCTGATGTCAGGAATCTGTCCCCACATGAAGCTCTGGGAAGCTTCATGCCACTCATATGGGGGAAGTTCGATGGCCCTGCCATCAATGACGGCGACTCCATCCCCTAGATACCTGTATTCCCTATCTCGAGCCGCCGTATCGGCTCGTTCCACTTCCCTGTGGTCATCCTCCCTGGCCAAATTCCGGATACGGTCGGCCTCTGTTCTTATGTCCTCCTCCTCAGTGTGTCCCTCGCATTCGAGAGGGTAAAATTTAATTAGCATCATGACCAAGTCAGGTTGCTCGGCCATGGTATAAGGAAGCTGTCGGAGATTCAGCCTGACCAAAAAACTGCTCCGAGTAATGGTAGATGGGATAGGGTATCCTATCGTCGTTAGCAAATCTGTTTACCAACTCATCCAGAAGTATATCAATCAAGGCAGGGTCAGTAGCCATATGCTGCGCGATTAAGGCATAAATCTGGGCTATGGTGAGGGTAGCGGGGTCCACGGTACTCTTGGTGTTGGCCATAGCGATGGCACTGGGGTCTAAGGCGGCGGGCAGTGAGGCGCTTGCGTTTAGGAAGACGGTAGAGAAGGCGCTAGGGGTCGAAAAGGCGGTAGAGAAGAACCAAGGGTGGAAAGCAAGGTCGGGTCCGGTAGCTATGGCGGGCGTCAGACCTAGCGGGCGGAGGCGCGGTAAAACTAAAAAGTGAACGGCCGCCTACCTCTTAAAATTTTAAAAGTTTACTTGATAGAATAGAATAGAATTGTTTTTATCGTCCACGGAGACCAATCGGCCTATGGGACCCAATAAGCGCAGCAGTCACATTACTGCCCGGATTAAAAAACCCCTGCCCCGAAGGGTTTTCAAGGGAAAATTGTGGCAGCAATAAGACTGCTGGCAATGATTAAATGGTTGATTGGGGGCATATCTGAGCCCTCAAGTCCAGTACTTCCTGAATGTATGATCCAAGTGAGCGCACCGAAGTCATGCCCAAAGATTGTGTAGCGGCTCATCGTCTAATCAATCGAGCATAGCGGTCCGAACCGATCATATGCCGGGCAGCTCGAAAGTGTGACACTCATCCTCAACAGCTCCCGCCCGGGCAAAGATCGACAAACCCTATCCCCGACATGGCTCCCCAATCCATCGACTGCCTCAATCCGGAGATGGTGGGCACCTGCGGCGAATGGAGGCGATATGCCCGCGCTTTTCATGGGCGATGTGAACGAGGTAGCCTGTGGGCCTCGCTCTAATGTGGGATTTATGTGTCGCTTGTAATGTGCTGTTTTGACTTGCTCCGGCCCTGGAATCCCAAAGCTTGCCGGAGAAACAAGCATCAAGGTAACATCTCAGCCGCCGCGACCGGCCTGTTTCTACCCGATGCACATGTGCTCCTCGACATTCCATCTAGTTAGCCATCGCACTCTTTTATCCTTCCAACAATTCTTGAGTCGCTTGTGGTCCCATTGCCACCGCAGATAAGCCAAGCCGGTAGATGATCATCATCCATATTTACCACCTTCCCGAAATAGACGATGTGTCTATCAAGGGGTCATTTGGGAAGTGGCGTGAAACCCGCCTCCCGCAACAAAATTTGATATGGGACCGTGGATTTCACCGAAAGTGCATTGCTAAGAAGGCCTTCTCGCACTGCTCTAAGTCGCCCAAGTAGCAATGGACACCATCGGGCCCCCTGACTTCAACCCCCGTGAAAAAGAACGGGCTCTACCAATACCCCCGAACAGATGTGCCCGATGTCCCCAATCATACAACCGCCTGCGGGTTATTGTTGTTCGCATTGCATAAAGTGCTTTCCACCGGCCGCTACACGCAATCTTATGGAAGTGTCCCAAAGATAGTGTAGAAGGAAACTCCACTCCCAGATACTTATAGGTGGGTGTCACCTCCACTTGTTGCCCTCGATAAGTGAATGAAGGGGGCCTTGGATGGTGCGAGGATGAGATTAGGACCACCCCTTAGTCTTGGCTAGATTGACGTTCATGTTTGTTGCCTAGCAGAATGTATCCAGAGCATCTAGGTGAGACTGCATATCCTCTGGAGTATGAGCTAAGAGGTCAACATCATCTGCATAGATGAGTTGCTTGATGACCTAATGCAAAAGTTGGGTCCCGCCACCCCCATTGTCCATGAGCCAGTGTTCCAACTGGTCAATGTACAGACCAAACAATGTTTGGGAAAGAGGACATCCCTGGCGGACCCCAATATTGCTAGTGAATGGTTGTCCCGTCACCCGCATCTGACATGAACAACTCTCCTACAATCTATATATCGCGATTTTGCATATCCACAGAACATGCAGTTGCCGCGAATCTTTCCCATAACTTTTCCCCGAGGCACGTTGTCAAAAGCCTTCGCAAAGTCAACAAAGCAACAATACAGTCCCGCCGACGGTTTTTGCTATCCTCAACCAAAGTCCTCAATGTGAAGATATGATCAATGGTTGAATGCCGGGGTCCGAACCCCGCTTGTGTGAGAGCTCAAGACGCCTGCTGTTTCCGCCCACCGGGTTAATTGTTGCTCAATAATGCCAAAAGTTTGGCAAACACCGAACCCCGACCATGATTGTTCGGTAATTGGTTGGACTATGTGGATCTCCCGCCTTGTAAATGGTGACAACTCGCTTTGTAGTCCATCGGGCGGGGAATCCTTCCTCAGAGCGCCTATTGAACATAGTGGTTAGGATCGGTACCATAGGCTCCCCCGCCCACTTGAGCAACTCGCCGCAGATATCATCCAGTCCGTTGCTTTCCCATTGGCCAAACGCGCAGACCTCGGGTAACATCATCCTCTGCGGATTTCTAATGTCGCACCATTTCGTGGGGGGTATGAGTGCTTGTGTCCCTTGAGGATCATAGAGTTGCCGCAAGTATTGTTCCCATCGCTCATTAGTGATGTTCCCCGTAGGTCGGGCTGGGTTTTGCGAAGAACCTTGCGCCAAAAGGTTCTAGGATGGCTTTCCAACATGTAAAACATTTCCCTTTGATGACGTGCAATGTAATCGAGATTTCTTTGCCTTCAAGAAAGCACGATACCGCGGTGGTGGCATGTGGGTGCATTGGCAGATCTCGCGGATCCGGGCAGAGCCGCATTTGTATTCCTTACACTCAAAGATCAAACCACCGATACGCGGGAATGTTTGCCCCCGTGATACTTCGCGGTGCATGTTATCCCAAAACATCTTTTTCGGCGACAAGCACCAAGTAGCTCAATCACCGACCCGCTTTGTCGCTTCTAGCGTGGGGGCCCGCAAAATTCCTCGAAAGGTCTTCTATGAGCATATCAAAGATAATCCTTTGCCCGCTCATAATCCAATCGCAAGTGAGGTATAACGAGGAGCCGCCATAGAAGGGGTTCTAGTACCGCCAAGCCAATTGCGGTGTAGCGTGGAAGGTGATCTGAGCTGGTCTCCTCATCTCTACTGTCTGTGCCTACCCGAAAGTGGTTGATCAAATGTACATCCTGCTCAGCGACTAATAGATAGTCCACCACACTAGATCCTCCATCCCCGATTCTCTTGTCCGGCAGTGCACTTTTGGAGGAAGGCCACCGTGCCGTGCCATTACAAATTACCAAGTCAAAGACACCACATAGTAGAAGCAATCGCCCGCCAAAGCTACCGACCGGACTATCATCCGATGTTCAGGGGCTGGTACGCCTCCCGCTGGGTGCAACTGTAACACATCCTGAGCTAAAGGATCAGGTCTCATGGGCTGCTCTACTCATGTCCGTGCATTGAAGTCCCCAAGGAGTACCACACTACCCAACTGTCTATGTCGTTGTATGTCATCATATAGATCGACATATGGAGCTAGCATGTCCACATCTGAGTGCGCATGGTAAAAGTTGCTTTCTGCATGTGGAAAGTAGCAAGCAGCCAAGAAGAGAGGGTTGCCACTACAATTCTGCACCCGCACCCACAAGTACCGGTTGTGTTTGTCAATCTTGTGCAGGAAGACCAACTGTGCCAAAGACTCCCAGTAATAACAGGCAACCCCTCCATGTCCCCTAGCTATTGAAGACTGAGAAATGTTGATAGCCTAGAAGATCAGGTAGCCTGTGTCCTGCGTGCTCCCATGTCTCCATGAGGAAGATGAGATCCATATCTGCAGCAACAGAGTTGAGACTATCCCCCTTCTGCCATGGGAAACCTCGACAATTCCAGGAGACCACCCGAAGGCATATTCCCTATTTGGTAGTAGCAGAGGCATGCGCATATTGAGTTGTGGGGGAAGAGTGGGAAGCGGTAGCAGATCGAAGTCAAGGGACAGTGAGAAGAGAAGAGGGGTGGGGGGCAGAGGAGAAGCAAGAGGAGTTGGGGTGGCATATGACTCGAGGAGTAGTGGCAAAGGGCAGCAGGGTGGGGCTGGAGTGACGGTGGAGGAGCATGATCGAGAGGAGGCGGGGCTGCGGTGAATGGCCCGGAGGGTCTGCAAAAGCAACATTCGGGTGAGCGGAAAATGTGCATCTTGCCTCGAACTAGTCCCGCAACTCCTCTTTGAATGTGGATGCCTCGAACCTTGGTGAGCTCATGCCTGCGGGACTCTTGTTGCGCTGGGGTCCACATACAAGGATGTTCCCTTCAATTGCTTGCCCTGGCACAGTATGGCATCCCGTACTTGCATATCTGCTAGCATCGCGGAATATGACAATACGGTTGTAGGCGTAACGCCGAGCACCATGACTACTGGGCTCGAGCAATGTGTACAGTGCCTAGGCAATGTCATACGATTGATGATCCGTGATCCGAGTCGTTGAATGAGATTCTCTCCCTCTTCTTCCGGCAGGCCACGGATCACCAAATTATGACCTCTCCGTCTGCATTCACTAAGCTCACGTGGATCAACGTTTGCTGGGACAGCATGTATCGGCGGGCCGCCTCGGAGTTGAAGGCCGGGGTCCGATGTCCATGAACGGAGGGTCCCCGTATGCGTGAAGGGAATGGTGAAGTAGAGCGTCGTGGTGCCCGCCTAGACTGACTTCACATGGGTGCTTGAGCATGGGTGGCAGCTGAGGTGCCTGAGATTGCCTCCGCCTTCTGAAGCCGAGAGCTCGGCTCCTGCTAGAATTGTTTCTGCCGATCCAACTCGTATACACAATTTTGCAAGGCCTCGTGTGCATTGGCATGGAGTCCTTTCCCTTGTTGGATTGTAGCCTCGCGTAGCTCGTGTGCCTCTTGCTCTTGAACAAGGGAACGTTGTTCCAACTTTCAGATCCTAGAGGCAACCACATCATATGCCGATGTTAAGGTGATCTCCATTGTGCCGACCTCGCTCGGGGGCCTGGCCAGAGCAACTGGCTTTCATTAGTTGCTATCTCAAATGCCCCCGGAGTGGCAATGACATCTGCAATGTCCGATCGAAGATGGGAGATATAGTGACCATCTCCTGCTCAATTCTCTCCTTGTCCTTCATTATAACTTCATCTCCGGTAGACATGGTGTCTATTTGTGCGGAGGAGGCCAAAGAAGAGTCCGGTCTATCCCGCTTCCCCTTTCAAACCGCAAAAGTTTAACATCAAGCAATTGTTGCACGGGTCTCAATGCCCGCAGAACCGTTGTTTTACTATAGCCGGCTGCTTCTTAAGCACTTGGGGGACGGAGGCTTGTTGCTCTTCTACCAGGTGTGAGATCTGAGTGGTGTGATCCTCAACCATCGCCCTACCAATGAGTCAGGACCCTACCAATGAGGAGGAGGAAGAGGAGGAGAGTGAAGGAGCAGGGCAAACAAAAGAAGAGCCCAAAGAAAACATTGGGGAGCCCTCAAACCCCGACGCCCACCCACCATACCCTAAGTGGCTCAAGCCACCTAAGGTGATCAAGAAGCAGAAGGTGGGCGAGCGGGAATTCATGTTAAAACAAGATCGTGAATTCCAGCGCCGCAAGAAGGTGTACCAAGAGTACCTTCGCAGATGGAAGAGGTACAATGACTGGTACTGCAAGCAAAACGTACAAAAGTACGTTAGAGGTGGGCGGCCGAAGAACCAGCCCAAGCCGCCACCACCAAGACCAGAGCCGCCAAAGAAGGTGCATCACGGGCCCAACTCTAAACACGCCCGTGTGTTTTGGGAGATTAGGCACTTCCAGCAGTGCACTAATCTCCTCATCAGAAAGGCGCCATTCGAGTGACTCCTGCGAGAAATCGTGCAGGAGTTCCGGACGAATTACAAGGTAATCCCACTGACGCTCCGGTCCCTGCAGGAGGCGGCAGAGGCGGAGCTGGTGTAGCTTTTTGAAGACGGCAACCTCTGCGCAATCCACGCCAAGCGGGTGACAGTCATGCCCAAGGACCTTTACTTGGCGAGGAGAATTTGCAAGGAGAAGCCTTGAGGAGCCAATTTTGTACATAAAGTAAATTATCTATATATAATAATAAAGGCATTTTGTGATAGTCTGTGCGCAATCCTGGCCGTTCAAATTTTTTAACCTATTTTCATCCCTTCGTTATGCGGTTTGTTTGGCGGGCCTTCGTTAGGCGCGGTTTGTTTGGGCGGTTCGTTTTGTTTTCAGAGTTGATGCTACCGAGCAAAAAAGCCGAATGGGAAGAGCTGTGTAGATTATGAGCATGTGAAACATGTTATTGTTGAGAGGCACGGAAGACCCTGAGCAGTTATCAGTCATTTCATTGCTCATTTTATCGTTGGCTCTTTTTGTAAGGATTCATTTGCCCTAATCTCCTATTTATTCTTGATCCTTTTTACTTTTCCTAGCCTATTTTCTTAGGCAGATCTGCGCATGAGATGAAGTCCCCTGCTCCTGGCTGATTGTGCATAGAGGTATAATAATAATTTTTAGCTTTTATGCTTGTCATTTTAGATTTGATGTTTTAGGGTTAAGAATCCAATCGGCTTGCTATAGACACGATTTCTTATCTCTTACTCTTGAGTAAAAATGGACAGATTTACAATGCTCTATTTTCCTTACATTTGTTTCCCAGATTAAATTGAAAATCCGTGGCTAGATATATAAAATGTGAAATTTGATGGAGTCTAATGTCGGTATGGTGGCTTTTTCTAAAGCCAAAACCGGTTGTGAAACCCTGATCTAGCGTTGTCTGATATGAAATAGTCAGAGAAGCTTCTATACCGTGAATTTTTCTCGATTTCCATTGCTTCATATGCTTTCCAAAATGAGTTATGTGGGTATGTCCTTGACTGAAATTGCTCATATTTGTCAAGCAGGTACATATTCTGCTCCATGCTCCATCCCATAGAATCTTCTCAGAATTTCTAATGTCAGAATTTCTATTTGTTGGTTGCTTAATCATGCCTTTGCGTGCATTCAATGGTAAGATCGAGCTTTCCAACCACAATATTTCTCCATTAGGGGGCTAGAGCATCTTAGAAACATACATCATGCTTAACAAACATGTAACAGCCCCATCTCATCCTCATATATTGGGATTGGTTGTTGACAATTTGTGCAGAAGGTGATTAGATGTCTATGCCATTGTTATTCTTTTCTTATAGACTATGCCATTATCAGTTGTAAGATCCATCCCATGACGAGGATAAAATTTATGATAACATAATGGCTGCAGATGTGACTATTGCTAGACAGCATGCAATATCTCTTTTAGAAAGATTTTTGCGTATTGCTACGTCAAATATCTTGCAGCTGTCTCTTATCCTTATATGCTAACAATATAAGATGTTTGTCCTAACGATGTTTTTTTATAGTTTGTGGGGATAACTGAATGGCAATGGCTATGCCAATGGCTATGCCAATGCCATTTTTTATGTCTTATGAATGCAGAGAGCTATTTTTCTGTCTTTGTAGCATGGCGTTGTTGATTGGGAACTCTGATAAATGCTTCAATATGGGCATTTTTAGACTTGTTGGGTCTTTACCTGAGAATATATCTATTTTGATAATGCTAATTCACACATTTGGGCATGCTGCAGATGTTTATCTTACGGGTACACTGATACTTATTTTTGGAATGGCTCTATACGAACTCTTTGTAAGCAGACTGGGCAGGTACATGTTCTGCTCTATGCTCCATTGCATAGAATCTTCTCAAAATTTCCATTTGTTGGTTGCTTAATCATATCCTGTTGTGCATTCAATGGTAAGATCGAGCTTTCCAACCACAATATTTCTCCACTAGGGGGCTGGAGCATCTTAGAAACATACATCATGCTTAAGAAACAGGTAAGAGCCCCATCTCATCCTCATATATTGGGGATTGGTTGTTGACAATTTGTGCAGTGATTACATGCCTATGCCATTGTTATTCTTTTCTTATAGGCTATGCCATTATCAGTTGTAAGGTCCATCCTATGATGAGGATAAAATTTATGATAACGGCCGCAGATGTGACTATTGCTAGACAGCATGCAAAATTATTGCTCTTCTAGAAAGATTTACCATCTTATGGGGCTTTTATTTGATTTATCGCTGCTGCTTATGTCTAACGGCTTCTAGAAACTGCTTGGTGCATTACGAACATAGCATCAGGAAATTCAAAGGAGGCTCGATCCGTTTTAACAGCTGTACCTCTTCTTATTGCACATGTTGGAGGTTTGTGTTCTCCAGCTTGTGTATTGCATATTAGATTTCTATGATTTCTGAACGTTGCAAGATCTAAAAAAAGGAAATGAATTTTCCATTAAAGAATTCTAAAGAAAAGAGAAAAGTCTCCAAAGAGAGTATAGAAAGAAGCTTGTTGATCATGAGACCTCTAACAAAGTATATCTGTGGTTTTTATGAAGGTCAAAGTACTTGTTCTTTTAAATGGCAAATTTCTCCAAGCACATCTGTTGTCTAGGTGTTACTAAACAGAGTATATATGCTAGGTGAAATTGTTCCAAAAAGGGGCGGTCCAGGACAAAGTAGATCTTCTACTATCATGCTAGCTTAAGTGCACACATAATGGAGCTAATACTGGAACGTCTGCAATCATGCTCAGGCAGTGGAAAAAAATCTTACTAATTATGCTTCTGGTGCATTCTATATGCAGAACGAAATGCACTGCATGTTGCCAAGCAATGTGCATGAGCATTAGGGATTATTCCTGGAGAGGATGGAGAATTAAGAGACCTCCTTGAACAAGGAGCCCTTCGTCCTCTTGCAAGGCTGATCTTATCACCACAATCATCCTTGATGTCGACAACATGTTGGGCTTTGTCTAACTTAATAAAGGTAGTAGCATAATCTTGTATTTCAAAGCAAAAGTTCGGGATATTTATACTTTATTATGGAATTATTGTTCCAGCTTTGAGTTGTAATTAATCTGTGTCATCATTTTGTGTGGTTAAAATCACTGAATTAACATTTCCTCATCCTTTTCCAGGAAGTACCACAGATGAAAAGGCGGGTGTCCTTGCTTTAAGGTATAGTAACTTCAAGAAGAAACAATGGGGTAAATACCACATTCAGAATACGTAGAGTTATTGTTGGATTTGGGGTGGAAATTGTGTTCCCTTTGTGAGTATATCTTTGATCTTATATTCTAGATATGGTAGGTTACATCTCTTATGTTCTTTTCCTTTTTGCAATGCAGGTACTCACCAATCATTAAGGAAATAACAGTTCTTAAACATAGAAAAGTAAGGAGGGCCAAACTCTTTTATCTGCGCAACAAAGTTTTGCGGTTGTCATGCTTCTAAAGCCATAGTGTCGTTACATAGAATTTTTTGAGTGATCTGTATACTGAAACTTTTTTCTTCAGTAGGTCGTGTGTGCCCAACACATGCATGTCCATAATGTGCAATACGACAAGTTCAAATGTGGCTCTTGGGATGCCATATTTGGCAAAACATTGCATGCCGGAACACCAATCTCCTTACAAAAAGGAAGCTTGTATGACAATATGCAGAAGGAGCTTGTAGTGTATTTTATTCTGTTTAAGAGCTGCAAAATTACCTTTGTTGTTGTTTCCTTTCATGAAAGAAATTTTTCACCTTATAATACATTCACATGCACAACTTTAGTAGAACACTTGGTGTAAGAAAAGGGGATCAAAAGCTCAATTATTAATGAACTAGCTCTTGAAATCCAAGCGTTGCCAATTTTACCATGAATATCATTTGATAAAGCTTGGTAATGCATGCTTCTTTTGTGCACATGGTATATTCATAAAAACTTATCTAAATGGGGTGTGGTGTTACTATTATTCATGCTTAAAAATTTATGTGAGCTTCAAGTGTAGCAAATGGGTTAAGACTTCCAAGCAACCCATTCTTAAATCATAGGTCTTGAATCAATTAAGACTTCTAAGCAACTCCTTACATCCTAGGTCTCCAATCGGGTTAAGACTTCTAAGCAAACCCATCCTTAATCGGTAGGCTTTTGGATCAAGCCATTTCGGCCATTGATCCATGAGCAAACCCATCCTTAATGGGTAGGCTTTTGGATCAAGCCATTCCTCGCCATTGATCCATGCTCGTGATAGGGCATAATAGGCAAGCAAACTCGCGGAGGGGCAAGGTATGCATGATTCGTGCTCGAATAAACTTCTTTGCATCTACAAACCTATGATAACCGACCTATAACATCTACTAACCTCGTGATAACCGATCTATAGCCCGCACAAACCTCTCGATAATCACCGCCGAAGCTTGTGATAACCCACGCCTATGGATGAGGAATCTTGTCGCCCGCCATTAAGGGGATAAACACCCCGCCGCCCATTATCTCGTGATCAACCGCCTCACCCGCTTATCTAAGGTAATGGGCCTCGTGGGGCTCTCAAGGGTGTTTATCCCTTCTTCAATAATAGGTCTTAAAGATTTTAATAACTGACCGCCCTTGGCCAAAACAAGCTAAAACTTGGAACAAGTAGTCTGTACAAAAAATTATCCTAATAATTGAGGAAGATAATCGCGATAATCTCCTATAGTAGATCACGCCTTCGATATAAAAATCGTGTGGCTATGAAAGATCTTGCAGTAACCACAGTGTAAGATCTAGCATGTTAGCTGCAGTAAGACTGTCCATGCTTCTTATTATAAACTTTACACATGGTACTCCAAAAATTGGTTAGTTAGGTTTTACATAATATTGGTGTTGCTTCTTCAAATGCTACATTTTTTAATATGTTTTCATCTGTTTATGTTTCTAACTAATATGTTTTCATTTAATATATTTCCAACTTAAATGCCCAATCAAAAAGCCCAGCAACGCTGGGCACTTTTTCTAGTATATATATATAAGCTTTTGTCTGTACATTTCTACTCCATATCTATAAAAGTGTCTTTTTTTTTGTAAATTAATTTCTTATTAGCATAAAAGTGTTTTTATACGAATTGAATTGTAATATAATCTTTTGCATCATAGTTAGAATACTCCTAATTGCTTAATCTGTATAAAATTTTGTCTCAAAAAATCAAAAATTAGGTCGAGATCGACTCCTCCCCGGCCACTCCGCCAAACGCTTTTTATGCTTCAAGGACGCTGCACTTTTCTTCGTATGTAAGTGATCCGAGTCACTTGATTTGAGGTAAAAATTGATCCATTTTTTGTACTAAAAGATGTCAGAATGCTTAGAATTCGTCTAGAAATGCATTGTAGTACTTAAATTCTGCTAAAAATATCCAAAAGTAGCCAAGATCGACCCACTCCGGTCACTCCGTGCCAAACGCCTCTGCGTTCGCGACGCATTCCCTTTCGCATCATAAGCGACCCGAAGTCGCTAAACTTACACTTTTAGATGTCCAATTAGCATGAAACAAGTTGCTAGCTAGTCTAGAATTGATCCAAAAAGGCATTTTAGTATCTTACAACCCTTAGAAATGTTTGTTTTGCATAGAAATCAGCCCACTCCGGTCACTCCGCGCCAAACGCCTCTGCGTTCGCGACGCAGGCTCCTTACGCGCGAAGTGACCCGAGTCGACCTAGTTTGACCATGAATTGCCCAAATTTGACCCAACAAATTGCCATGTAGTGTTCCTTGACTTGTTTTGCTTAAATTTGCACTTCATGTTACCTTATTTGGAGGTCCGTAGCCTTAGAACAAAGGCATGTTCGATCAAGAACCCTTGTGCCCGGGTTTAGAGTATGAGAGTCTGGCCTTCTATTTGTGCAAGGCCTAGTTCCTGTGGCTCATATGGAAGCGGCGACGCATGAAGGTGTTCAGGAATGAAGAGGTGCAACTTGATGCTTTGATCCCTCAGTTGAGGTACAAATTATACCTTTCCTACCTGGCGTCCCCTCGGAAAGAGCAGTTCAAGGCGGCTATCTGCGAAAGGACCCTCCTCATTGTAGATAGTAATGGCGGGTTCGTTTCCCGAGTCGTAGTTATGTTTATGTATGGTTCGGTTCTCGCCGAAAGGTGGTTGCTTTGGGTGTGAGTACCTCTCAGATCACTCTTCTTGTACTTTTACTCAGATATTAATTAATTTGATCCTTCAAAAAAAAAAAAAAATCCGTGTGTGTCCATAGGTAGGTTCTCCCAGATTGGTGGAAATTCCTCCGATAATCACATGCCTCTGCGGTGCTATGTATATCCTTTGACTCAGCAGTGTTGGAGGCTTGCTGATATTCTCACAGTTGGTGCTTGGTCGTATGAGGTTGGACACTTGTTGCCTTGGGATGCTTTTCAGACTAAGTTTATGCTATCTCTATGGACAGAGCTCGCGGGCAAAGCCGGTCGACATTCCGCTGTGATGCTCACAATCGGGCTTGATGTCAAGCTCCACACATAGCTATAACATTGATGCGTAAGACTAATTAATCAATGCTTCTTTAGTAGAATGCTTCAGCTAATCAAGTTCTAAATGACTGCTTCTGGTGGTAAAGAAGCCAATACATCATGAGGTTTGCCTAAAACCCATGAAAGAGTGGAGAAAATAGTTGTCTCTGGTCAAGTGCTCTTGTGCCCTCGGTTCCGCTTATAAATTTTCTACATACTTTATTGATGTACTTAGATGTATATGGTTGTACCTTGGTAGAACAAACATAATAGTAATCAATGTAGTAAAAAACTTGATGAACTTTTTGTGCGTGCTCATACATTATCATAATAAGCATTTTTATCCTTCAAGGCCACTTCAACCTGTTGTGGGACATCACACCCGGGGGGAACAAGATTTGCAAAGAGCCTCTATGACCCCCACTGGACCGGGGCACGCCCATACCCCCACAAAGATGGCCCCCATTGATTCCCCGAGGAGGAGGATGTTGTGGAGGGCCTCGCGAACGGCCGGCTAATGGGAAGGCGGTTGACCTCGATGGTATGCAAGCCGAAGTTACTCAAATGGGCGTGGCAACTACCGGTGCCGATCCTCACTACCCTCTTCTTCAGAAAGCATTGCAGAAGGTTTCCGGACAATGGACCACAAGGTGGTTGTCCCCATTCACAAGGCGGGCGACCCACACCGTCCGCCACCACCGGACGATCATGGTCGGGCTCAAGATTTGCCAAACCGCTATCGGCATTCGGGCAAGCAGCTTGACCGGGCCGGCGAGAGGCAAAGCAGATGTGCGAGCCCTCACACAAGCAAAGTGCTTTAGACCCCGCCAATCAACGATTGACTATATCTTTACACCGCGCACCGACATTGAAGATAGCCGGAACCATCGGGCAGACTTGTATTGTTGCTTTGTGGGCTTCGCTAAGGCTTTTGATACAGTCCCCTGAAAAGCTATGGGCTAGATCAAGGCTAATCACGCTGGCCGCCCGTGCGTAATGCCATATACAGCCGTGATGAGAGTTGTTTTGGCAGATGCAACCGACGGCCAAGCATTCACCAGTAGTATCGGTCCTGCAGGGCTGCCCCTCACCACCAACACTTTTGGCCTCTACATTGATCGGGCTTAGAGCCCCGGGCTTTCATCGAAAGCATGGGGATGGTATACAACTTTTGCACTGTGTCATCCGCCACCATCTATGCGACAATGTTGACCTTCTCCGCCCATACCCCGGCTATGCAGCCTCATCCGATGCCCTAGACACATTCTCGCCGCTACGACATGCGCGCATGAATCGCCAAGACTGTGGTGGTTCTCATATCCTCTTCACGCCACCCCCACGCCCTACACTCACATATCGGGACAAAGATGTGGAGGTCACCACCTACAAGTACCTAGGGGTGGAGTTCCCTCCTCGCCTGGTTGGGAGGCGCCCATCCGCTTAAGGGTGATAGCAGGCCGGAAGGCTTTTATGCCATGCGTAACAAAACCACCGTGCAGAGCTCTATGATTGGGGCCATCGGTCACATCCGCTTTCTGCACCGGGTCGAGCCCGGCCCTTTCAGACGGGTCAAGGTTTGGGGTCCGGCCGCTCCTTTGGCAACCTCGGAATGACTTGGAGCAAAAGTGTGTAAGGCATTTTTTGCACGCACTTGGGGTGAAACCTTCGCCCCTATCGATTCTCGGACGCTCCATGTATTTATACGGATAATGTGATAAATAATATAATCGACACGCCACCAAGAAAGGTAACGCCACCATGGGGTATTTTGACATTGACCTAAAGGGATTAATTTAGCTATGCTAAATTAAACCATTAAAGGATAATTATTCAATTAATTGAATAATACTAATTGGCTATTTAGGGGAGCCACCACCGCCTAACTCGATTGGCCAAAGATGGGAAGTTCCAATTTGGGTCATCAACTTGACCCCTAGCCCCTGATTGACTCCCAAAATCGATCAAGAGGAGCAAAGAAATGAGCCCACCTTGCCAAGCACCTTTACTGGTGGTGTCCAGAGTCGAGCCAAGTCCAGTGGAAGATGGAAGCACCAAATGACAACGGATCCAAGCAGGAACTCGTGGGTGGTTAGTGTAGCTTGATAATTTAGAGTAGCCTGTGGGCACTTTGCTGTGGTTCATTTCTTCCGCTTTCTCTGCTTTTACCAGAGGGAACTAACCCTTGATTGCAAAGGTGAGTTCTCTTTATTTCGATTCTGGTCTCACTCTTTAAAGGATGGATTGATAGTTCTTTGCATAGTATTACTCGAAATGGGGAATTAAGGGGGTAGAGACCTCCGAGCCATGTGTAGTAGTATGCCCTAGGTTGATTCCTCAGATTTCCCATTTGATGCGGCACAGGTACAAGAGACCACCGGTCAGACGCTATGGAATGGCTTAGCACCAAAGAAGGGACGCAGTGGTGAAGTGGGGGTGGGGTCTTGCATGAACATAAAGGCTCCTAAGACTCCTACAGTGGGCTAGGGCCCGATAGCCTGGCCACGTGAGGGCCGGGTATGAGTCCGACTCCCTCGGTGTAGTGATGTGACCCGTGATGGGGCACCATGCACTTTGAGTAGATTTAGGTGAGTAAGCGGGCACGATGCGGGGGTCGCCGATGCGCACGTATTTCTAGCTCACCCATGGAACCATCTGCGATCCCCGAAGGGGACACTTCCCCGACCTGCCTCGTCTGGACTAGAGCTTCATGAACCCCGGAGCAGGTGCTCGAAGGGTGATGCCTTGAGTCCGTCTCCTAAGGCTATAGCGGAAGCCATAGCGTGAATCGAATCCATCCTCGCAGGGTGTGCAATGTGGAGGGGCGGATGGAGTGGACAACCCTAGCCACCGTTTCTATGCCGCCAATGCCGTGTTATGCCTCCGTCAGCAGATCTCTTGAGACCGGAAGCCGTCATCCATCCTCACAGGAGTCTGAGCCGGGGTAGAACCTGGGGTTTGGGGTGTTTCCTTAGGGTTAGATGCACTTTCTTTGTCGTTGGTACTTGGATGGATGTGCCACCCTTCGTGGTGGTTATTTATATATGATTTATGTTGTGTGCTAACTTTGTATTCATGCTTCCGCGACTTAGGAGTCCCATTGAAGGCGTGGCAAATAATGACCCCTCTGTGTCCTTCACTCGGGCATCTTTCTATAGATGGCCCGGGATAGACGGAGGGTTTCGCTCATGGCTAGATGGTCGCCATGGGAGGGGAAAGTCCCCGTATGTATACGGCCGGGGTGTCGTATATATTCAGGGAGCATCACAAGCAGAGTCAGAGCCGTGATTTCGATTGTTCGAAATCATAGCACTGACCAAACTCTAACTCGTTAGTTCGGTAGTTAGGTGGAAGTTTAAGCTAGTGTGATTGTTTAGCTCTTTGATGTTTGGTTTTGTACTAGGTTGAAGTAGTAGATTGTAAGTTTTAAGAGGGTTAGGGCAACTGGAGGACCCAAGTTTGGAGGGGCTATAACTTTTTGTAGGTAGTTCAGATGAAGGCGGAAGTGATTCCAATGGACCGGGCATACCCAAAAACCCTAGGAGGGTTATCAACAGGCGGAAAGGAGTCAAGGAGGGGCCCCGAAAGTCAACTCGGTCGCCACTTGCTTTTTCTCGATCTACAGTCATGGGTAGGGAGCGCCAGATAATGTCAGCCGGCATACCAACCGTATAATCGCGTATTTGGGACCGAAAAGTCAACCCGCGCCGCTTGCTTTTATCGACTTTACATCCGCGGTGGGGAGCGCTGCCAGAGAATGCCAGCCGGGCACGGATCAGATATTTTTATGCCAGTATTCCCGCCATATAATTAATTTTTTCTATTCTATTCTATTCTATTCTATTCTATTCTAACTAGCAGCAAGTCAACAAAACACCAATTAAAACTTGCAAATGCTTTTTGGGTTGCCCCTAGGGGGGCAAACCCTTGCTCATATGGCTTTTTGGCATATTCCAAGTATATGTCGACATATGCCTAGAATATGTCAAAATCAAGCCCAAACGGGTCGTTTGCTAATAAATTGGTGCAAAGATCAAGACATTTGCGTTTGCCGGGGATGTTATAACCGCCTAACTGGCATGAAATTTGATGCTGTAGGATCAAGCTTCTAGGTTTGATGCAAGCCGAACTGGATCTTCATTGATGATCCTTCCTGGATAGATGCATTTTTCAAAACTTGTCTAGTCGAGAGAGAGAACTTGTCTATTAGGATCAAAGTAAGTAAATATCCGTTCATGTTCCCGCAATGAGAAAAGTCATTACATTTATCGCTTTCTTCCAGGCTAAATTATAGCTTGGCCCAGATATGGGGGTTGCAGTTGGTTGGCAATGGCAGGGTAAACAGGATGCTGGTTCCAGAGAGTTGAAGGTTAGCAGTTATCACAATGGAGGAGTGCATACATTATTATAAAATGTATAATGGATATCATTGATCTTCTTTTTGGGTTGCCCCTAAGGGGGCAAACCCTCGTTTATGTGGCTTTATGGCATATTCCAGATATATACTAGTATATACCAAGAACATGCCAATGATCGCTAAAAACTTACTATAAGTCAGTAAATTGGCTGTGGGCCGCACGTGGTTGGGCAGCCACTTTGAGACCGCCAACCGGTGGCGCCATTATAATCTTCTCCGGAATTGATCAAATGAGGAAAAACCGCATCTTCGCCATATCAAAACTACGCAGCCCATCATGTCCGAAGCTCCCTAACATGTCCAATTGCCAAGAAACCGGAATGAGAGATTAGCCTGCGCTTGGGACGTAAAAATCCTCTGCCATCAGGTGTGGAGAGCTTGAAATTTTTGCCCCGTGTGGTGCAAGGAATAACTAGCTCCCTCGAACATGCTTTCAATGGATTTATCATGTTGTAATGTGCCCGCGGATTACACCTGCGTAACATCTAGTAAGAGAAGAGAAATCTATTTTCAAGTCAAATTTTTACGCTGGAAGAGCTTCAAGACTTAAAATCAACCGGGCAAATAATAAACAAGACTCCACCTAAAGCCACCGCATTCCAGCCCACTTCACCTTCAATCCAATCACTTGATTGTTCCACCCAGATGCACCGCTTCCTTGCTTTCCACCTTCTTCGCCCGTGAGTCTCCTCTTATACTATCCGCCATGCCCGCATGCAACTATTCCGCATGCCATGCCCGCATGCATGGTTTCCCATTTGTTGCTTCATGTCGCTTCTACATGACATGTGTAAAGGCTATATATGCAACATACTCCCCTTAGCCTTTACACTCCACAACTCCGACTGGTTTTTAGCATCTATCAACTTAGGTTCAGATAGAGCCTTAGTGAGCATGTCCACCGGCTGCAATTTTGTGGGGATATAAGTCACATCGATCTCCCCTTTTTCGACTTCATCCCGTATGAAGTGATGGTGTATTTCAATGTGTTTGGTACGAGAATGATGAACCGGATTTTTAGTCATTGCCACTCCGCCTTGTTATCACAAAGATAGCTTGGTAGCACTCGGCAACAAACATCCCAACTCCTTGAGCATTCTCAAGGTGAACCAAATTATTTCAGAGGTCGCCTGCGGATATTGCTACATATTCTCGCTTCGCTTAGATTTGGCTACACATTCCTCGCTTCTTACACCCCCAAGATATAGCAAAGATACCTAATTTGCACACATAACCTGAAGTTGACTTCGTCATCCGATCTCCTCCCTCACCAGATCGGCATAACTGTTAAACCATTTTCTTCACTCTTGGTGAAGTGAATACCATCATGCAAAGTACCCTTCAAATATCTCAAAACCCTTTTGGCCGCTTATCCAATGCTCTCGCCCCGATTGTTGCAAAACGACCGAGCAAGTTAATCGTGATAAGAGATATCCGCCTTGTGTTGTTATAATATGTAAAAGCGAGCCTATCAATGCACGACACGGCACCTTTTCCATTTCCCTTTGTTCACCCAAGTTTCTGCACATCTTATCGCTAATTTTTGTACTGGTACAAGGGGTGTTTTTGATATATTGCAATTTGCCATTCAGATCGGACCAAAGCCTTTTGATATTCTCGCTTTAAGGCCAAAGCAAGCCCCCTTTTTCCTATTCCTTCCGACCTCCATACCCAACGCTTTTTGAGCTCACCTAGTTCATTTATTCGAATCGCCTCTTCAAGAACACTTTGCATCTCTCTAGGTATGATTTGTCATTACCGACTATGACACAATCATCAACATAAAGTGCCATAATCAAGCACTTGTCCCTTCTTTCCACATGTATAGATTGCCTTCCGCTTTCAACTTTCTAAACCCAATTGAAAGCAAAAACTTATTCATGCAAACATACCATTGCCTAGATGCTTGTCTCAAGTCAGATATCGCTTTTTTTCAGCCTCAGACACCATATCTTCCCCCGCCATATCCTTCAGCTGCTCCATATAGATCTCTTCTTCTAGTTCTCCATTTAAGAAAGCCGCCTTCACGCCCATATGCTCTATCTCCATATCATTCTCGAACCGCCAATGCTATCGTGGTTCTTAGACTAGTCACCTTGACTATGGGTGAAAAAGTATCTCAGATAGTCTACTCCTTCTTCCCCGAGTGTATCCTTTTGCTACTAGCCGAAGCTTTATACCTTTCTACCGATCCATCAAGATTTTCTTTATTTTAAAGAGCCACTTATCGCCAACCACATTTTTGCTCCTGACGTGACACCAATTCATATGTTCCAGCTTTCTTCAAATGATTTCAACTCACTCTCCATAGCCTCCTTCCATTTGAGGGAATCAGCCCCATCACGCCTTTTGTTCCCATCTGCCTTGGGCTCCACCACACAAGATATTATCTTCGGTTTTGAACTCGCTTTGTCCCCGCCATAAGCATCCGTGATCAAAAGGAAGTTCTCGCTTTTGCCGCTCCACCTCTCAGACGACGGTGGTTGTTCTACTTTCAATGTCTTCTTGCCTTCCTTCATGCACTTCTTCTTGCACATCCGCACACTATCAGCTCCAAGAGCCTCATGCACCTCCTCGTGTTTCGCCTCCGTGTATGTGGTGCAATCGCTGACCTCTATGGTCTCATGCACCCCATCCCGCCTCATCATCCGAGTCATCACTTATTACTACATCCGTTCCGCCATCGTCTCCTTTGATCTTCTCCCGCGATCCTTTCTAGATCGCCTTCGCCTATTGGTATCCATTCCACGCTTCCTCGTGATCGCCAAAGATTTCCTATCCTTATAAAGTATTCTTTCATCAAATTCAACATCCCCGCTAACATAAACTTTATGGGTCATGTGTTCATATAGCCTATAGCCATTTGCCTCCTCATCATACCCTACTAGAAAAGTGGGGATACTTGGATCATCTAACTTCCTCCGCAGCCTCCTCCGCACGAGCATGTACGCTTAAACATCCGTAGACCCTTAATCGATCGACGGATCGCTTCTTCCGCACCACTTCTCCTCGTGAACCGCTCCCTTCAATGCAGCTATGGGCAACCCGTTTCAGACATAGCAGCCGCAGCCATCGCTTCTCCCCATAAAAGTTAGTAATCCCCGCATGTTTCAACATGCATCTAGCCGCATCCATTATGGTGCGGTTCTTACGTTTCGCTACCCCCGCTCACCGGAGGTGTATATCGACATGTATACCGCCTTCTAATACCCCGCGACATGATGACGTAACTTTGTGAATTCACTCGACCAGTATTCTCCTCCGAGATCCGACTCAACGATTTTACACGCTTGATGTTTCTCGCTTCTACCTCGCGACATAAAGCCGAAAAGCATCATATACTTGATCTTTTGTGCTAAGATAATAACATTTTGTGCGCCTGCTACAATCATCTATAAAAGTGGCAAAAATATGATTTTCCCCAAGGCTCGTGGTTTGCATAGGTCCACACACGCCGAATGCACTAATTCAAGCAACCCGCTTGTTGCTTTCGCCCGCCCTTATTTTTAAAGGGAAGTCTAGCTTGCTTTCCAAGCATACATGCCTCACACACGCCATGATCTTCATCATTACATATCAACCCATCTAACAACTTATGTTTCAGGTAATTTTAATATCGTTATAATTGACATGCCCCATTCTAAGATGCCATGTATGCAGATCATCCATAATGTAAACTTTATTGATAACCTCTCTCTGATCCAATTCAAACAGCCTTTCCGCTCCTTTGTGCCTCAAAGGTTTTCACACCATCTTTTATGAACTTGCACCCAGCCTTATGAAATCTTAATTCATAACCATCATCTACTAAATCAAGCATGTAAAACCGATTGAACAACATACCCGGACATATAATGCTCTCGCACATTAAGAATAGTTTTACCTTCCCTTGTCAATTCTAGATTCCCGTGCCCATGTACACCCTCAAGAACTCCATTTCCCATCTTGACTACATGCTTTTCATTGGTTTTAACATGACGCAAAGATTCTTGGTGAGCTTACCATCGAAACTTTCGCCCAGAGTCGATGGTCAATACATGAGTTCTCCTCCTCGCACATTTGCAATTGCTCCAATCATTCCTGTGTTCTCTTTCTCAATTTCAAGTTTTCTATTGAATTCAACCATCTGCCGTCCATAAGCACGGCTCCGCCTAGTCTCCCTTACACACATTAACAAGCTACTCTTGTATGCTTGCCATGTCCTCCTTGAAACTGGGTAACAAAACAATCCTCCTCCGGTCTTCTGGACAACTGCGGAAGATGACCGAAGTGTTCTTGTGCTCTGATACCACTGTTCGATTCTTAGCAGTACTCTGGCTTGTAGCCACAGCCGCACTCTTTCTGCTGTATGTACAGCCGAGCCCAAGCTCTATCCCTTCAAGCATAAACAAGACTCCACCTAAAGCCACCCGCAATTCAGCCACTTCACCTTCAATCCAATCACTTGATTGTTCCACCCAGGATGCACCGCTTCCTTGCTTCTCTCCACCTTCTTCTCGCCTTCCGTGAGTCTCCTCTTATACTATCCGCCATGCCCGCGATGCAACTATATTCCGCATGCCATGCCCGCATGCATGGTTTCCCATTTGTTGCTTCATGCTGCTTCTACATGACATGTGTAAAGGCTATATAATGAGCCTTCTATGATTGGGTGGACAGTCGGGATCGAACCCGGGACCTCTTGCTTGCAAGCCAAGTACTCTACCATCGAAGCTACCGCCCATTGATGGGCTTTCGGCGACTCCTCCATCGAGTCATTCTTCATGTGTGCCCATTACACATACCCAACATTCCCCTTAATGGGCACACCAATCCATTCCAGCCTTCACCACAATCCACATGCTCCCCTCCTCGGGCAACTCCACCACATCAAGGGAGTTGGGCTTTCCATCGCCAAGCTTTGCTCATTCTCACCCCTACACCATGGGGACTATCCCGGTGCGGTTAAGCACCCTTTACTTGGGACCATGGCTCGGATACCATGTTGAGAAATGAGCCTTCTATGATTGGGTGGACAGGGGGGATCGAACCCAGACCTCTTGCTTGCAAGCCAAGTACTCTACCATCGAGCTACCGCCCATTGATGGGCTTTCAAGACTCCTCCATCGAAGTCATTCTTCATGTGTGCCCATTACACATACTCCAACAATTATAATATCCGGAAATATTTCTTCCGCCAAAACCTCATTTATTTGACTTTGGCTCGTAATATCCATTATTTCTGCACTAAACCGGCTAAGAGTCACAGTGGATTTATGGTCTCAAGACGCGTTTTAATTGGATATGGCGCAATTTCTTGGCTCCTGGCGTGTCAATGCAAATTCCATTTGGCCCGAAATCGCTAGTGTTGTCCGGTTATGGGCGGATTCATCAAGACTTTGTTGTGGGATTCTCCAATCGAGCCATGATCCTAGTAAGTTCGAAAGCAGGTGGTTCTGAACGGTCTATTGAGTTGCACGGAGGTGGGGTGCTTGCAAAATTTAGAGCTGATAAAACAATCTAGAAGGGAAATTTATATACTCGCATAATGTTCTGTAAGGCCCCATGCCCCAGATGAATGGCCGATTTTCCGTCCCAATCTCTTGTTAAATAGAGATGTCCTCTTCGCCAAACCGACCTCGGTTATGGGCTTTATTTTCAAGATACACTTGAAATGGCTTGCAAAGAAGCTGAAAGAAATGGATGATCCATCAAGGTAAGGATATTCATCAAGAAAGGTAAGCATTTCTAGTTCTTATGGCAAGTCGGATAGTAGGAGAGCAAGGTTACGTTAAAGAGCGGAGCAAGGTTACCTTTGAAAAGATATGCGATGGTCACGCTATGCCCCAGTAAAGAGGGAAAGACAATCCCAATTGCTCGGGTTTCATTGTGCTTCAACAAAGGATGGCGGCAAAAAGGTAATTAAATTTGTTGATCCCGCCGATGCCCCATTTTTTTATGGTAGCTTCACGCCGCTGCTTTTAAACTTTGTCAGATTTACATCCATTCGCGTGTTCTCTCTAACTCTTCCTTCAGTCTTTGATTTTCATTCCACAATCTGGTTTTTTCCGCCTCGATGCTTCTTGAGTTGCTTATTAGTCAATCTCATCTCTTTAAGTAGCTCCAGCTAGAGTCACCTTTAGTTTTCCGGTAGTACCTCCTTGAGGTACCAGCTCCATTGTTGATGAATAGGCTTTTCCTATTACTTCTAAAATTTTTCCCCTGTGGATACAAAGTGCCTGTCATATAGCAGACCCCATTGTTGATAAATAGAAAAAGATTCAAACTGAATAGGCAATACAGAGATTAGAAACTTAGGAGAGATGTGTTTAACAGAGAGATTTGAATTAAGGATAGATGGATGGAACAAGAGAAGATATTGCTATTGAGGATTGTATTTATAAAGACAACAAAATAAGGGCAGTGAAGGGGATGGATGGAACAAGAGAAGATATTGCTATTGAGGATGGCATTTATAAAGACAACAAAATAAGGGCAGTGAAGGGAAGATTCCCAGATTTTCTAAGTTTCCGGAGCTGAGGTTTCTATCTTTCGTGACTAAATGCCAATAACCAGTGCCGTGTTAGGTCGTGGTCTTTGCACTTTTAACAAGCAATAATATAGCTGACCTAAAGGCTTGCCTGCTTTTAATTCAATTGATAGGACCTTGTCAAATGGAATATTAATATGATAAGTCCCTTTTTACTCTTTGTTTCAACGTGTGATTACAAATAACAACAATATAGCTCACCTAAATGCTTGGTAAAATGAATAGAAGACCCTAGACATAGATAGGCTTTGTAAATGAATGTTTTGACTCCAAACTTAGGTACGACTCTCTAAACTGAAATATATATTTCAATATATAGATTCTTTAGAATTATCATAATGTTTTATGTGAAGGACTCTGTAAAATAAATTTTCAATAAGGCAGTTCTTTTTTGTTCAATTCAATGGTTCTTTCACATTTGTACCTTGCCAAAGCAAAAGACGAGAAGTCTTTCGGCCATCATGTCTTGTTGCATCTTCTTAATACTTATACCGAAGGCAAAAACAGAGAATTGGAGGTGGGAACTATGCACAAGCGTAAAACTAAGTATCCTGAAGGCGCCTGAACTTAGATTTTGGACCACAAGAATTTGTAAAGTAATTTGGAAGACATGCATCTAGATGATTGCATGTTAACACAATTCTGGGGTTGAAATTTTCATGTGGAATAGGAGAGGCCGAACAGTAGGTGAATAAAAGCCAAGACATATGCTAGAGATAATAAAAAACTTTTCGTTTCTAGGCCAAGATTTGCATCCCATGAAGAAACGATTTGCCTGGATGTGGATGACATGAAGGTATTCAAATCGAGGGCACATCTTTACTTCTACAAAATGATATTTTGTACTCAATCCACCCTAGAAAGAGCAAAAGAATCGAGATTTTAAATCATTTACTTAACGACCTTTGGTATGCTCGTAATTTTCGGTTCTTTTCTCGCAATTTGAATATATGGATGCACTAGTTCTTGAAGTGAGAGCCTTCAGCGTTCACAGTGTCATGATGATCCAACTTCCAATAGAAAGTCATGGGATAATGAGATATAAAAAATCAAAATATAGATACAAAATGGGAAAAAGAAAATAGAATACGCTCTGCACTACAGATAGCTGATAAAGCTCAGTGATTCTGCACAATAATAAAATGTAAAAATAAAGTATTAAAATGACATAACAAATTCTATTATGCTTGCATCATCTTTAAGATAAAATTTCTAAACATCATCAAAACACTCTTATAAATGGGAGCATGTTATGTTGGGATAGGAGGCCATATGGCATTATCGAACAATCGCATGATCCTAAAGAGCTTCTAGATGAGGTCTATATAATGTCAGAATGCATGCTCAGTCTGTTCTGTCACATCTTCAGAATGCATGCTCAGGTTATTCTGTCACGTCTTCTCCCTCTTGCTAGTAACTTTTACTTCTCCTTCCTAATTTCATAGTCATTCTTACGAATTTTAGCTATCTATACCTTCAAAAGTCTAAAATTATTAGCATTTACATATTCTATCAAAAGTCTAAATCTATTAGCGTTTACATATTCTATCACTCGAAAAAACACCCGACATGAAACAACGAAATAGAATCTATAAAAACACTCTCTCAGGCCACCGAAGGGCAACCCCTCGTGCGCAGCACCTTGTTTCCTAATGCATAATACAACAGGTTACAAACCAGTAGGCATGCATGCTAAGTGTTTATTGATTGTCATAAAACATGCATAAGCAGCCAGGCATTGGAACCACCATATGGTTGACCATATGGTTGTATCTGAGGAACACATTACCTGTTGCTTTTTGCTTGTCGAAAATTATTTTCTTGGTGCTAGTTTCTCTTAATATTTTTTCTAATATGGAAGTGACATGTATTTTATCTAGGTTGGCCCAACAACATTTGGAGACGCAGGTCAATATAATCACCAGTTTTCTTCAAAGTCCAAAGGTCGGGTTATGGCAAAAATAGGAAGGGTAGTCACTAGCTAATTAGCCTAACAGAAATCATGGATGCCCATTTGGATTTGCATCATAATTTAAAAAATGACTGTAGGATGCATGCATTGTGGTTTCCATATGCGTAAAATAATTGTAGAATGCATGCATTGTGATTTCCATATGCTCGTTCAGAGTACTACAAAAACATTGCAGTTTTTATAAGTTTACATTGCAGATGTGTTTGCATAAAAAACTGAGAGTCATATGGTGTCTCCTTTGTGCTTTAAACAACGAATGCTCAAGAGACGCTTCGTGTGTGGAATTGAGTGCCAACAAGTTATTTTGTAGCTGGTCTGCAGTGGAATGGTGCTGAAGTGGGAGAGGACGGATTTCGTGAGAAAGATCTGAATATCCAAAGTGCTTGATAATCAGATGCCACTTGTTCTACTTTGTTAGTTAAATGTCACCTGAGTCGTAAACATATAAAGTGATGAACTTAAAGATCCTGGTACAAATGCAATGCCAAATCATTTCTTGTGTTTCATATGCACAAAGCCATGAGTGCAAGGCTAACAATGGCACGCTTTATGCACAAAGCCATGAGTGCAAGTCTAACAATGGCTTGCTTTTGCACGCCTGTGTAATAACATTTTTACCAAAGAATGGCAGATATCCTGTATTTGATATTCTATTATAGTCATTTTCTGCCAAGTAGCATTTACTAATGGATGCTTATCTTTCTGATGTATTATCAGCCCCTGTCATAGTGGATTGTGAGATAACTTAGTGGATTGTGAGATTGGTGACAAATACGCTACATATGGGCAAATGAGTGATAAAAGTCCCAGAAGTTGTTAGTTTGTTAGCATAGAGACGTTAGAATTCATGTATAAGCATCTCGTCTTTCCATAGAAATGAATCTCAATTCTTGCATCTTTCTCTTATTTTAGTTCTTCACGATCTTCATCATGGCATCATGGTATCAGAGCCTTCCTAGGATGATCAATGTGGATTGGCTCTTGGTTAGAATATCTTATTAGATGTCTTATTATTCTTTCTAGGTTCATCCAGGCTCTCGTTTTGTAGGGATTTTGGCCAGTGCTTGATCTACCTCTACTGAAATCAAAGCTCTGATGCCATTGTGATGCCCTCTACAACTATATAATGCCTTGATTGTTTAAGCGGAGAGGATTTCCCTTCTCAGCAATATACCATTGCCAAAAAGGACAAAAGGGGTCATCTGTCTAACTTGGGCATGAAGGTGTCATTGGAATTGACAGGATTGCCTTCGCTGGGATCGAGGAGGGGGGATTGCTTCTGTCGAGGTTTTGATCTTGGCAGCCGTGGTCAGATCTCTGTTTTCATGCAGGATTGGATGATCGGAGGAAGGCTTCTGTGTTGCTGAAGGCGGGATTGCCTTGTTGGGTTTGTGACTGGTGAACTTGGGCCATTTGAAGTTTGCATTGTCATGGCAGGATTCATAGGACGTGAAAGCAGGATTGCTCAAATTTGATATTGCGAGGGCAGGCTGCCATTCTTTTGTTGGTCGACAAGCTCTAGGCCATTAACGGGGTAAGGTCCTGCGTCTCAATCAGTTGCATTGTTGCGGTCAGCATTTGCGAAACAAATAGGTTGTGGCATTGTTGCTTGCAGGATTGCATGGTTGGGGCAGGATTGTACCCATGAAATGTTGTTTTTCTGTGACCTGAAGGGCATGAGCATGGGAGTATTGAGTAGTCCTTGCAATATGGAACATTCTGTTGTATTAATGAAAATGGAGACTTCCTTCTGTTATCTTTTGTGTTCTACTTCCTGTAGTTTTATCTGTTTCTCAAACTTTTTAAACCATTATGTTCAATCTAAATAAACGATTACCATTTCATGGCAATAAACATGGCAAAGTCTCGTATAAATGGGACCAAGAAATAGATTCAGGGTAGATTAAGCCTACCAACCATTTCGAAGATCAAGTGTAGATAGAATATATGTACTTGCATATATCTAACACGGGAACAAACAATAACGAAGGAAGAATTTTCTTAGCCTGAACCAAGAAAATGAAATCATATATTATATACATAGCTTCTTTACAATCTTTTATTGCAAGTGTAATGCCTTTACTACATATTGTGGACTATGGATCCACTCATATTTTATACGCATGGCCTATGGCCAATTTGGGCCAATTTAGTCTCCATGGACGTTAAAAACTCTATCTCTCTAACTTATTGCAGCATTGATGGACACCAGTAATATAGTTTGTGTATGTACTTATATTCATGCTATTCAGCCTCTCTAGAAGGTTCAGCCTCTCTAGAAGGCTAATTGGAAGAAACACAATTGTTTGACTATTATACATGAGAAGTTCAACTTGCACACTTTGTTCACTGTCAAACATTGTGCATGTAGTTCTAATGCTGATGCTTTGCAAGTAGATCTTCCAAGAATACTAATACGAAACCAAATTCATATATCAAATTCATGGCCAACATGGAAGAGCACAAAATGGAGACGATTCTGATTTATAAGACGATGAAAACATATGTTTTTGGAGCAACAACATATGACTATATGACTACAACCACATGGTAATTGCCCCGAGGAGGATCATTTCGCCCAATAAGGGCTCCAGGCAAGCAGGCCCGTGCACCGTCAAGTCTAAAGCCACGACTGCCCCGCCAAGTGTGGCGACATTGCCGGTGCCTTTACTGGCGGAATGCCCGATTCAACGCAAACACAGGATGTAATAACCACAGAGTTCATATTACGAACAAAATGTCCGAGCCCAAGTTGACAATGAGCACCTTCTTGAGCTAAGAAAATGACAACCTGTGTTCATATCATTTACACAACTCCACACAAAACAAACAAGATCCAACACAAAAGAACGAAACAGAACCCATGAAAACACACTATCAGGCCACCAAAGGGCAATTCCTCGTGCACAGCACCTTGTTTATGAGAAAATTACATTTGAAGATAGCTTGAGCAGCAACTCGTATGCCTGAATGTTCAAAATGGCAAAAAATTTCTACGAACCTCAGGTCACAAAAAAGGGAAAAAAATCTAAAGGCATATATAATCTATAATCTTACATCTGATTGTAAGACATTACTCTGCCAAAGCAAATACAAGGAATGTAATGGTTTTCCTTCACTCCATAGATTTCTTTGAATGTAATTAATTTACCATGTGTCGTAAATTTGATGCATGTTCTATCTACATTTAGTTTTTGTTGTACCTAATGACGTAAAAGCAATCTAGTTGCAATCCTACCCACAAAGCCAATCACATCATGACATGTGGCATGTTTCATCTCCAGGAATATAGCACAGAAATTTTACAGCGATGAACAACATCTTCTACCAGACATTCTTGGCTTTTACCTTGCATTCTCTGCATTTACCTTGTATTCTTGGAGTTTTACCTGCATTCTTGGCCCGCAGAATTGTAACTAGATTGCTTCCACGTTATAGTAATGTCAATTTACTTGACATTCCTGAGATGTCAACAGGGCTCCACGCTCCGTGTTGCCTTGTTTCCATCTCAGGAATGTCAACTAAATAGACATTCCTTATACATCGACGGCGAATGCGCCGCGACAAATTCTTGTAGTTTTTATTATGGTAAAAAGCGAAAGCGTCGCCCTGTTGACATTATTATATACATCGGCAGCGAATGCGCCGCGACAAATTCTTGTAGTTTTTATTATGGTAAAAAGCGATAAGGTTTGCAAATTTTCTCTGGAGTATGATTCTGGCAATGGTTTTGCGAGAAAGGGGGGTTTCTGTTTGATTAAAGGATTGTGTCCATGGTCCCAAATTAGACATTTCTTATATGCATGTGTTTTTCTATATTTGATATGCGGCTTGGACGTGAACAGAGGCAGTTAAGTGATACATAGGCTCTGTTTTAGTTTTGTTTCGATTTCGGTTGTCGGAGATCTGCGAGGATGGCTCATTCACAGAAGGCAGAGATTAGGGTGTAGACAGAAGGCGAGGATTAGGCGAGGATGCGGCTTCGATGCATCATCTTCCTTCACATTCGACAACAGTAGAGATTCGGCATACTCGGGTTTATAATTTTCAGGGATTTTTCAAGGATTATACTCGGGTTTTCAGGGATTGTTGCTGGCGATGGGCCACAGTCTTCTTCGGCTGTTGCAGTGCTCTTTGTGCTATGCCACGATCTTCTTCGGCTGTTGCAGTGGTCTTATCTCTGTTTTATGAATGCAATGGTGTTCGTGCATTTTTTATGTGTATAGATTGAAGTATACCATATGTGTATGTACGTATAATGGCCGTATGGGGTGCGCAAACTAATACGTGGGTCTGATGGGGAAATTCCACAGCCATTCATTTGGCATATTCATGGAACTATGCTTGGATCCAATGGTGCAAAAAAAACAGTACGTGTGAGGCAGAAAAACCAAAAACCCTTTGGATCATTTTGAGAGGCAACGTTTTATAAACAAACAAATAATCAAAAAAAAAAAAAAAATACAAAAGAGGCGGGCCTAAACCCTGAAGCGGAGTTCGTGTTCGAGAGAGAGTCCGACCAACATGAGCATCTGGAACTATGTCGTTACTGCTCATAAACCAACTAATGTGACTCATTCCTGCGTTGGAAACTTTACCAGTCCCCACGAGCTCAATCTTATTATCGCGTATCCGTTTCTTGTCTTTATTATGCTTTTTCTATGTTCATGTATTCATGTGGCGCGTTTGTTTAGGTTTATTCATAGGAGCAAATAGCATGTTTTGCATTGTATCATTCGTCCTAGTATAGATTCGTAGAAATTTAGGGCTGATTGACACTGTTCCTGGTAAGTATCAATTCGAGAATGTTGTTTCTTTAATAAGATCAGGAAATGTACACGGATTGAGATTCATCTACTTACGGCACAAGGTCTCCAGGTGAGCATTCTGCTATTGTTGCATCTGCAAGTTGAAGTTGTTGGTTCTGAACAATACATGATATATGTTATGTAATTTTGGTTGCTTTAGCACAAGGAGGCTTCTTGTGCACCCATTATATTCATTAAAAAAAAAAATAACTGCGACAGACTCCACCGCCATTTCTGATGCCTTCGCGTAACCTTTTTGAATGTCTACTGAATCCTGTCCTAGATTATTGAAATTCTCTTAGCTTACTTATGGTGGTATTTCTGGATGATCTGTAATCAATGCTTTAAATTTCTTGGAAGGGGGCAGCTTTTGCATACAGACAAATACAATGCGTGAGAATTTGGGCCTTTGCAGCTTGATCTGTATTATTCAGACATGAAAATAAGAGCCATGTCGGTCCAAATATATTTACAAAATATTCACAAAGTACATCTTGCGCCTACAGTTTTTCAGATGAAAACCTACTACTTGTTGCTGACGCAACGTCCATGGTTTTGTGCTCGTAGAGGTGGTTTTTGTAAGCAGGAGCTCACCAGGAACGACAAATATTGGTATTTTGCCTGACACCCAAAGGAGCTGTAAATGATTATGTTTGGAAGTAAATATGTCATTCCAGAAGGGCCAGAGATTTTGGTACTGCCCATAGAAGCAAACCAGTTGAATAAGACAGTGTAGTCATGAAAAGGAGTGCAACTACCTTTTTGCTGGAAAGGTGAAAAGAAGCTATGAAACAGTAAAGAAAGAGCATGAGACCAAAAAGTCCAATGCCATCATAACTAACTCTACTTTGCACGGTTATAGAGGAGTCTAGCTCGAAGGAGGGCCCAGAAAAGAAATTGAGGTGTCTTGATCCCAAGGGAGTGACATTAGCACTTGCCAAAGGAATAGAATGCTCGTTGAGACACAAACGCACAAGCAATCACTTTGGCGAAAGAAGCAGCCTACCAAACACTGACATCAAAACTTATTTTAGACTGGCTAAGTAGCTTTTGAGCTTGTCCATGCAGATCTGTATTCTAGGATTTTTCGTTGTTGTTGAATTTAGTTATATTAGATGTTTATGCCCTCCTAGCAGGCTTAAAATTCTGTATGTATTAGTCTCATAAATCCTAGGGGCCATCTAGTAGATGGTAATAAATCTTTTCTTCCTTCCCCATGGCATCTTAAAAACTGGAAATGTGGCAATCTGTGTAAGTTCAAAGATCGATACAGTTTATTAGTCTTGGTTAACATCAATAGGAAGAATGAAAGGTTATTATCGTCTACTGGAGCTTTATAAGATCTATGAGGCTACTCAAGTCTAGCACAAAGGTAGCAAAATGCAACAAGGAAAAAAGATAACAACTGTGTCCGTGCACATATTGGCACTTGATTGTCACGTGAATGGCTGTTGCTCCAGTTAGAAAGATTTAAATTCTGGTTGCGATATTCATGCAGATATTAACATTCTGGAAAAGACGGTGGCACCTAGCACATTTCGTATGAAGAGTCTTCTTCCAACTAGAAAATTACGTTCATTTGTAGCCTGTCCACCATTTCTCATTGAAGTTTAAATAGATGTCTTTAGTAATATGCTTTCAAGCACCTTGGAGGCCAGCGCCCTCCTTGCTGATCCAAATTTTTACATGTTCTCGGTCTCGTAGACTCTATGGATCTTTGTAGACATGAATGCATCCTTCTTTCTTTCCTTGCTTAGTAAATGAAAAAGGTAGAGGGTAGAGTTATTGTATTGGAGGAGAACATTATTGATGCCGTTGATATTGAATATGAAACTTGAAGAAAGAAAGAAAGAAAGAAAGATTATATTAACATCTACGAGAAACCACTTGGTCTAGAGACCAATTATTAAAGCAATATACAGCTAGGGGGCAATTGCAGCCTCCTAGATGTGCTGCATAAAAATGAAAAACGAAAAACTGAAACCTTGAAATTAGGAAACTTTTGTCTTTTTCTAGCCACTGGCTCAAAGTATGAGGTGGTAGACTTGTGTTTTCTTCTAAAGGACTTTCCGTTGCTGACCGCTTTGTTCTTCTTAAAATTTTCATGGTTACCCTTCTTGGGATGGAATTCGATGGCCCAGGAAGAGGGCCTCACTTCCGTCTATTATTACTATCACCTTCAATGAGAAAGAGAGTGATCTGCCTTTGTGTAGGGTGTCCAGCTCTCCCTCCAGCCTGCTCCCTCAACAGATTTCTTCTATTTACAGTCATTTGGTGAAGGAATAGAGCTATACATTTTTGGTCCTTATATCTGATGAGTTTTGAAAGGGAGGTAGGTTCCTGAAACAGGCAATGGAACCTGCCCCGTATTTTATAATCCATTGGAGTGTTTCTCAGACTCAATTACATTCATGACAAAATTTGCAGATCTTTTTCAGATGCCTGACCTTAGGTCTACTCACATGGCCAGCCTCTATCTCAAGCTGATGAGATGAGACTTTGAGTTGGCCAATAGCGTGCCTCACTTTATGTTCTAGGTGAATATTCAAATACCCTGGATGAAATCATCTTTACTGATCTCAGGGAAGTTATCTTTGTAAAATTGCATCTTGATGGCAAGCTCACTTGGAGGTACCCATGTCCTTGATATGTATGAGAACTCCAGACCATGTCGGATCAACTGATTCATATCATTTTGAAGTCTTTTTTAGCTCTATATTTTACCTCATTATTGGCTGCAGCTGTGGGATATTGGAAAGGAGGCTTTCCCAAACGAAATCCCAAAGAGGCAGGCCACTGCACTGCCTTTGCACACCAACACCCTTGGACTCCCTTTTCAGCCAACTTTTTTTAAGCCTTGAGGCAATCCATGGAAGTCTGCATCGGCCCTACTGCGAGGACCCAAGCTGGTGTAATTTATGCAAAAATGATGCGAACTGGAATGCTGCATCCAGTTGCCGAGGAGTGGCCGAAAATTCTGCTGACATGATTGGATGTGGCACAGAGGCTTCGCTCATAATCATTCTGGACAGAGAATAGATTAACAGCCTTGAGCCCATTTTTTCTGTCATGTCCATTCCTCCATATATAAAGCAGCTGGTCTAACTAAGAGACGGAAGAGATCTCGAGAGAAGATGGAAAAGGCTGTTGAAGGTATATGCAAGATAAGTAAGATTGTTTTAGAGCGTCATCAGACGAATTACCTTGTTTCCTTGGGACTGATGGAGCGTTTATGTTTCATGGCTGCTGATCGTTTTATCTTCTTAAACAGTGCCAAAGTCACCTCTTTAGGGTCAGGATACTTCCTCTTCTGTGATGACTCCATTATCATCTTATCATTGTTTGACTCGGATGAAAAGAAATCAGTTAATGGGGTTAGGCATTATAAATGATAAATATTGCTCCTAGCCTCAAGCCTCACAAAAAGTAATTGTAACACAGTGTATGTTTGTCAAATCTGCTATTTCAATAAGGGAACTGCATGCCTCGCATATCTGTTGTGTTAGTGTAGGTGGCTGAGTTTGTAACAACGTGCAGGAATCATTGAATGCTAGACATCTTTATTTTGCTCTTAACTTCTTTTTGGTTATTGAGGAGTATTTTCTTCTTGCAGCCACTTCTGGATGTTCCAATTTATGGACGAATTGCAACTCTTGAGTTGTTTAGACCACCTGTAATTATCATATCCTTAATTTACAAATTTGCTCTTTTATCTTGCTAATAATATTGCACTAATTTAGTTAATATTTACTTCTGTACTCTTTCTGATGGCAGGGTGAACCTCAGGATGTTTTATTCATATCAACAGAGAGATACAAGTTTTGTGTCTTGCAATGGGATGCTGAAGCGTCAGAGCTTGTCACAAAGTAAGAAAGTTCAACTTTATTAGCATATTATTCGATTGCGCACTAGTAGTAGTTGACACACCGTAGACACTGCTGTTATTATATCATCCTGGAAAAAATGAAATATGATATAGCCAAATTACTTTATCCTACATGTTCTTCTATATGAAGTTCTTTCTCTTGGTTGCTTGCGTGATGTTTCATCCTTTTTGTGGCAGAGCAATGGGGGATGTTTCAGACCGTATTGGTCGTCCAACAGACAATGGACAGGTAGAGTTTGTAGTTTATTGTCTCTGGATAATTGAAATATTCAATAAACTTCTGAAATATTGTCCAGATTGGCATTGTTGACCCAGATTGCAGACTGATCGGCCTTCATCTGTATGATGGGCTTTTCAAGGTACTGTATTTAGGTTGGGGCCAATATTTTCGTTTCATTTGTATTCTTAGTCCATGGTTGGAGGAGATTTAGACTTTTCCATAAGCATGGAATGGTGATTTCATAGTTTTGAGACATGGACATTGGATTAAAGAGCAAGAGAGCAGATATTTGAAAAAACTGCTTTTGCATTTGTGCTCTTCTTCATGTTCCAGAACTACCTTGCCATTGAGGACTTGCAGACATTGGGAAAATAATGGATGCAGCTTGCATCATTAGCATCTTAATGCTGTATCTATGCATAATAATAAGCCTGCTGGCCACTCCCTTAAGCTGAAATCAGCTACTGAGACCATTTTGAGCATTTTGGTCCTGACCTTCAACTAGCACTATAAGGATTATGCCTATCTATATATCTTTGCTTCTGCACGTTTCCTTCAATTTGTTTGCCTTATGGATATTTTTTCAAATCTACTTTGTTCGTTGTGTTGGTTGTAGGTGATCCCGATTGACAGCAAAGGGCAACTAAAAGAAGCCTTTAATATCAGGTGGAGCAAGTCTTAGATTTAACAACAATTACGAAATATGCATATCAGACCCGTGCAAATAGACCATTTAAGAACTGAGCTAGTTTCATGGCTATTTGCAGTTGTTCATAATTCATATCAAGCTTGTGATGTTAACCTTTCTTACTTTCCTTCTTGTGATATTTTGCTTAGCCATGCACAGCATGAGTTGCAATGTTTCTTGACAATCAGTAAATATCAGAAGTGCTGTTGAAATTAGCTCTGGCTTAACTAGCCCTTTGACTAAGACTTGTGAATACCTGTTCTATATAGCAAGTTCAGGTCAGTCAAGTCAGGCAGGCAAGATGTGAGCTGGCATTTCCAAGTCTCCTTTTGACATTTTTTCTTTATAATGTGTGGGAGCTGGCGATGTTGGTATTGCCAGTTTTACTGCTCCATAAAAAGAGAGTGTGCATTGTTCTTAGTACTCACGTTCATCTCATTCAGAATATATGTCAAACCTATGTTATGTGTTAAAGCAGAGTATATTGGAAACTGTTTTCTTCTGAGGTTGCGGGTTGTTCTCATTCCAAGTATGCTTCAAAAGTTGACAAAGAAGTAATATTACAGGTTGGAAGAACTGCAAGTACTTGATATCAAATTTTTATATGGATGCTCAAAGCCGACAATTGCAGTCCTTTACCAGGTTGGGCACGAATAATCTCTTGTTTTTTACTGGTCATAATTTCTCCCTTCTTTTGTAACTTCTTTGACTGCAGGACAACAAAGATGCACGGCATGTCAAGACATATGAGGTACAGCTAAAGGAAAAGGACTTTGGAGATGGTCCGTGGCTTCAAAATAACCTTGACAGTGGTGCTGGCTTGCTTATTCCGGTCCCTCTACCTTTAGGAGGTGCAATAATAATTGGTGAACAGACTATTGTATACTCCAATGGATCTGTATTTAAAGCTATTCCAATCAATCCGGTAATCTTTGGCCGAGTCCGTTGCTTATTGTAGTAGGAATGCTAGCCTGAGTAACGTGCTGGTTTTGCTGCAGTCAATTACTAAGGCATATGGAAAGGTTGATGCCGATGGTTCACGATATTTGCTCAGTGATCATGCAGGCATGCTACATTTGCTTGTTATTACTCATGATAAGGAGAGGTAAAACACCATACTAGAATATGTTCTTAATGTTACATCGGAATATAGAACAAATTTTCTTACTTAGCACATGGGATCTAAATTGAGAGTGGAAGAAAGAATATGGAAAAGGGAATCTATTAACATCTACGAAAGATGTATAGGATTAATGAGATGAAGGCACCTTCAGAGGGACTGAAAACAAGGGAAACAGGGCCAACAATAAACCAACATGATTGCTATTGTTGTGATGAAAGTGGAGATTTTGCACCAAGTTTGAATATCATGAGCATGAAAGTGGACAAGGAGGTCTAATTTACTGGAAGATAGAAAAGAGTTTATGACTCTCTACTGAGGTCCATAAGCCCAAATAACTCTATGTCCGCCCTTTATCATCTCTCTGCTTGAGTGTGCTAAGCAAAGCCAGCGAATTGTTGACGAGTCCCTTCGGTTCTAGCTCTTCGTAATTTAATGTTATGCCTGATAGTTCCTTTGCCCGAGGATGTATTTTTGCAGTATTCCTGTTTAAAAGTTTATAAGTTTTCCCTCAAAAGGATGGCCCGTGGCCATGACCAGTTCTTTCTTTTGTTTTTGTCTTTTTCAAGCAGAAAATATTTGTCAACTAAATGAAAGAGTGGAATGAGAATGAAGATATGTTTGTTGTGTATAAGATAGTGCCTCACAAATTTAGAAATCGGAAGTTGTAGCTGTATGTGAAATGTCTTCTCCCCATTCATGAATGTGTTTATATTTCAGGGTCTTAGGCTTGAAAGTAGAACCTCTTGGAGAGGCGTCAGCAGCTTCAACTCTTTCATACTTGGATAATGGTGTTGTGTATGTTGGCTCAAGCTATGGAGACGCACAAGTACTTTTTTCACTCTATCTGCATCTGATATCACGTTAAGGGGGCTGTTAGGTTGGAGTCCTGTGGCATCGTTAAGAGTAGACATTGGCTTGTGTTTCAATATGCAAGCATCCTTTCGACAAATGAAGTCACCCTAAACAAATGTTAATTCATTTTTGCATGACATAAAATGTGTCCAGTATCCAGGATACGTTCATTATCCCCATTATCCCCCTCCCACAGGACGTGGCATTGATCTAGCCCAACAATCCAATCATCCATGGCCATCATTTTTTGGGGAGGGGGGGCAAAATAACAAAATCTTTGTTAGTTTTGTTGTCTATTTTTTGGTCCATAAGTAAATGATTATTGGAATACTTTTAGTTTGATTCATATGTTGTATTAATTGTTCATGTTGGGAAATATGCCTAGACTCCATGTTTTTGTTAAGGGTGAGGTATTAATTGGGTCCATGTCTTCCAGCTTATAAAGTTGAACTCTCAACCAGATCAAAAGAACTGCTATGTGTTGAAGTATTGGAAAGTTTTGTCAATCTTGGGCCCATTGTTGATTTATGTGTTGTGGACCTAGAACGCCAAGGTCAGGGACAAGTAGTGACATGCTCGGGTGCATTTAAAGATGGTTCACTGCGAATTGTACGAAATGGGATTGGCATAAACGAGCAGGTATGAAATTTTCAAATGCTTGATGAGTTTGATCAGCGAATGCTATATCTCTTACTTTAGTTGCTTTCAGGCCTCTGCTGAATTACAGGGAATAAAAGGGATGTGGTCTTTACGAGCTTCTTCAAGAGATGCCTATGATACTTTTCTGGTTGTCAGCTTTATAAGTGAAACTCGCATCTTGGCGATGAACACAGATGATGAGCTGGAAGAAACAGAAATTGATGGCTTTGATTCTGAAGCTCAAACTCTATTCTGCCACAATGCAATACATGATCAGCTTGTGCAGGTGGGAACGAGCCAACTTTTATATTCACTTTATAGTCTTGCGCGCCGCAAAGTAGGCTGCATTGAAAAGTTTCTATTATTGCTTAAAGGACAAGTAGGATTATGTCTTACTTGACAAGTAAGTTAGGTGGTGAATCATTCTTAAAATATGTGTGAGAACGCACATAGCTTTTGTCCAGTATCCATAGGGAAGGGAGAGATTGTGAAGTTACTATCTGAAGGAAAGTGACACTTATGAGGTTTAGTATTACTTCTCGCATATTAAGATTTATCAGTCATGCTTAGACAAAGAAAGTCTGCCATAGGTCATTAAAATGGTTGGCTATATCAAGGTTTGCTTCTGTTTCTTTAATGGTTGTTAACTGCGCCAAAGTTTCCAACGATCAGGTTACTGCAGGGTCGTTGAGGCTTGTAGATACAGCTTCCCGCAGGCAATTGAGGGAATGGAAGGCACCACCTGGTATTTCAATTAATGTGGCTACTGCGAATGCCTCGCAGGTTTGTTTCTATCATAGACTGGTCTGAGAGAAAGTGGTCGCTGTTCATTTATTTTGGAGAACATGTTTTGTTTGCAGGTTTTACTTGCAACTGGTGGTGGTAATCTTGTATATATTGAGATCGGGCAAGGAACATTGACTGAGGTGAAACATGTTCAACTGGATTATGAAATCTCATGTTTGGACATAAATCCAATTGGAAATGATCTTGAGCGCAGTCAATTGGCTGCAGTCGGGATGTGGACAGACATCAGTGTATATGTTTTCTCACTTCCTAACCTTGAGGTCATTACTACAGAGAGTCTTGGAGGGGAAATCATTCCACGATCTGTGCTCTTTTGTACATTTGAAGGGGTATGTAGGAAACTCTTATGCTAATTATCACGTTGGTTGTAGGCATTTAGTGCCACAGATTAAATTTCATATTCTTTGATACGAGTAATGTTTGTTTTTTTTCACCTGCAGGTGCCTTATCTTCTATGTGCTCTTGGAGATGGCCATCTATTCAATTTCATTGTTGATGTTGATACGGGACTTCTATCAGATAGGAAAAAGATATCCTTGGGAACTCAGCCAATTATACTTCGTACTTTTCGCTCCAAAAATGCAACTCATGTATTTGCAGCATCAGACAGGCCAACTGTGATTTATAGCAGCAATAAGAAGCTGCTTTACAGTAATGTTAATCTAAAGGAAGTCAATCACATGTGCTCCTTCAATTCAGCCTCTTTTCCAGATAGGTAGGTCCTTTTTTAAGAACTTTCTGTAATGCCACTTTCTTCAAATAATTTAAACATGAGGATATGATGCACAGCCTTGCAATAGGGAAAGAAGGGGAACTTACAATTGGCACAATTGATGATATTCAAAAGCTCCATATTCGTACTGTTCCACTTGGGGAACATCCTCGTCGAATATGCCATCAGGAGCACTCTAGAACGTTTGCAATTACAAGTGTCAAATATACTCACAATCTGTCGACAGGTGAAGACATTGAAACGCACTTTCTCCGGCTATTAGATGATCAGACATTTGAAAAAGTAGCTTCTTATCCACTGGACACATACGAAAATGGCTGCTCAATTATCACCTGTTCTTTCACGGATGATAATAATGTTTACTATTGTGTTGGGACGGCATATGCTCTTCCTGAAGAAAATGAACCGACAAAGGTGAATTCTGTCCCTTCTCTTCTTTTTAAAAACATGTTTCTGTTACTTGGATTTATTTGTAGCACTATTTATGGAATTGCAGGGAAGAATACTCGTCTTTGTTGTAGAGGATGGCAAGCTTCAGCTAGTGGCCGAGAAGGAGACCAAAGGTGCTGTTTATAACTTGAATGCGTTCAATGGGAAGCTTCTTGCTGGTATCAATCAGAAAATTCAGTTATACAAGTGGACTTTGCGAGATGATGGTACTCATGAGCTTTCACCCGAATGTGGACACCATGGACATATTTTGGCACTTTATGTTCAATCACGTGGTGATTTTATTGTTGTTGGGGACTTGATGAAATCGATTTCGTTGCTGATTTATAAGGTCTTTTCATTATCTTGTTTATGTTCTTTGAAATTTTGACTTTTGGGTGGTTGATAGAATTTTGTGGTGATGTTACAGCCTGAAGAAGGGTCCATTGAAGAAAGAGCACGTGATTATAGTGCGAATTGGATGACTGCAGTGGAGATTCTTGACGATGATATCTATTTGGGTGCAGAAAACAGCTTTAATTTGTTTACTGTAAGAAAAAACAGTGATGCTGCGACGGATGAGGAGAGAGGTCGCCTGGAAGTAGTTGGCGAATACCATCTGGGAGAGTTTGTCAACAGGTTCAGGCATGGTTCATTGGTCATGCGCTTGCCTGACAGTGAAGTCAGTCAAATTCCAACAGTTATTTTTGGCACTGTAAATGGAGTTATTGGTGTAATAGCATCTCTTCCTCAAGAACAATATCTCTTTCTTCAGAAATTACAGCAGAACCTTGTTAAGGTTATTAAAGGTGTTGGTGGACTGAGCCACGAACAGTGGCGTTCATTTAGCAATGAGCGGAAGACTGTGGATTCGAAGAACTTTCTTGATGGAGATTTGATTGAGTCTTTCCTTGATTTGAGTAGAAGCAGAATGGAAGAGATTTCGAGAGCAATGGATGTCTCCGTTGAAGAACTATGTAAACAAGTGGAGGAGATGACGAGACTACATTAATTCTGTACTAGTAGATTTGTTTCTCTCTCTGTTGTTATAGCTCAGTTCGATGGGTGTAAACTATTTACGATGTAAAGAATTTCTTGAGGCGTATACAGAGTAATTTGGGGTTTTTTTTTTCCAATTTAATTTTAAGTAATGCATTCATTCACCTTTTAGTTCCAAAATATGGGCTCTGGTGGAACTTGGGAACAGTGTGAATCTGGAGCCGATGTATTGCAATGCACCTTGCTCCGATTGCTCGCATGAAGAATTCTCCCTTAGCAGCTTCATGCTAACCACAAAGCCTCTAAGGTAACGATAGCTTGATGGGAGGAGTGATTTTAATTCCTCGGGTTTGAAGGCTAGGGTCAGGGTTATCCCATAGGATGCTGTACTTGTCCACATTAAGATAAACTCCTCTGTCTAGGATGCTGAACTTGTCCAGATTAAGATAATCTTTGCTGACGGATGGTGAATTCAGTGATATTATTTTTAGTGTTGTCAATTTTATCTATAGCCTTAAAGATATGTCAGATTTTTTTGTGAATCTTTGTCTGCATTCACATCAAATGCTCTAAATGATGGTACACGTGAAGTAAATGTTTAATCGTCAAGCAAGTCCATGAATTTTCATGAAGTGGAATTTGTCACGCAAACATGTGGAAAAAAGTCCCAAGTACAATGTGACTACTCTATTGGCGATGCAAAACAATCAATGCATAATCCAACAATGCTAGAGCAATCAGCTATAAGAGGTCCAAACTTAGTGGCAAACAAATGCTGCAGGTGGGAAACTAAATGGCACCAGTTTATGCGTCACTTTCTTGTGTTTAATATCCACTCACTTGAGTTCGTGCTCGGGTTTAAAATCCGTGCCTTTTATTCGAACGATCATCACGTGCTCTTGTGTCTAACATCCATGCTTTTTATTTAGCATCCATCACTTTCTCACCGCGATTGTTTTCACGAGCAACTTTTGCTTTAGCCATTTGTCAACAACTCGACTCTCTACTTGATCACTTAGTTAGGGAATGAATTGCTAAACTTTTGAATTAGGAAATTTTTTCACTCATATCAAGGTTTTATTCCAGCAATCCATGGCACCATCATCTAAAAAAAACCTTGTATCATTTTTTGCCACTATACAATCTATAGGGTACAAAATCCCTCTAGTGATGTTGCACTCCAAAATCTTTAGATTTACCACCACAAACACTCAAGGCTTGATTAATGGAACAAAACAATCTATAACAAAATGATTACAACTAACATGTAATAAAGTAGAGACTAAGAGCCCTTAGAGTGGTCCAATTTATATAGTTTTTTTTTTTTTAAAAGACATCAGACTTTAATAATCGCTCTCAAACAATACATGATACAATGCAGAGACAGGAATATAAACTCAGTGTATAAACATGCCGAATTGAGCAAAGCCACCTGTCTAAGCATGACAAGAAAAACTAGTTTCTTCTCACAATAAAGAGAAGAATAATACACATATATCTTCAATACAAATAAACTTAACTAGGCCGAAGTTCCACATTCATAGAATCACTAAGAGCAAGCACACTTGTCTTCTGGTGTCTGAATGCTACTGGATCATGTGGAGGGACATCCACTATAACAATAGTATTAGATACTGGAGCTACCGGATGAATCAAAGGAGCTAAACTATTCTTGCAGCGTGCAACCTTCTTTTTTCTGTCTGCGAGCAATATCTTGAAGGCGAGAATGTTGCTCCTCATTACGAGGGCTCAATGACATATTCTGAGAGGCAGATGCACTAGAAGGAAGTGGTGATGCAAAAGCAGATTGAGGAGAAGACACAAGAGACGGCAATAGTGGTGAATTAACTGGTGCAGAAGGAGACACATTCGAAGATGACACAACAGGACATGTGATGCTAGCTGATATTGAAGCCATTAATTGGCTACCATCATGTATCTCTTATTCTCACAAGCCATCCATGCTTGTAAAAAAATGTTAAATATGGGGTGTTCCCAAACTACTTTTGCTCTACCCACTTCTAAGAATCTGATAAAACCTGGCTGCTCTATCTTCTATGGGCCTCTTGAGATTATGCAATTTAGACTTAAACAATGGCTATAAGACAAGAGGATTTCAATACAATATTTCTCAATTCTAAGGGCAAAACAAGAATTCCTGCTCTTAGCTTCCTCTATGTTATATCATCCTTTTGGGCAAAAAGAAATAGATTCTATATTAGGTTCATACCTTAGCAGCTATATCAGAGGCCTTAGCTAAATCTCGGCCTTATTAAATAAGATGTTAACATTTCTAGGTCTAGATTCTATATTATGCAACCAGGATCATTCCCTAGCAGCTAAATCAAAGGCCTTAGCTAGAAATCTGGCCTAATATTTCGAGCTATCCAGGCCTTTTAGCAATTCTAGAATGGTGGGTTAGTTTGTAAAGGCTCATAATTGTTATTTGCCATATTATTATTGTTTCAAGAATATATATTCGTATGGTTGTGATACTTTTAAAATAGTTTACTTTCGTCTCCAACTTAGCTTCTTAATATTGAATGGTATGGTGTTCTTTTGCCAAGCTCTTACCTCAGTTATGCCCCCCTGTCCGACATTAACCTCAGCTGTACTTGTGATTATGTATATAACTGTGCAGTATGTCAGCATCCTTATTGCTACTAAGGTTTTTCCCCCGAAAACCCTTCGGGGCGGGGGTTTTTTAATCCTGGTAGTAATACGCCTGCTGCTCTCTCTTTGTACTTGGGTCCCATAGGCCAGTTGGTCTCCGTGGACGATAAAATCATATTCTATTCTATTCTATTCTGTCTTCATACTTCAGGCCTTTGAACCACTCAACCGAGCTTGTGCCATAATAAAATCTTCGCTTTTCAAGATTGATTGTCCTCGATCATCTTCCTTGAGGGAATAACTTCTTTAAAGACTGATCGAACTCGATCATCTATCTTAAATGATATTTGTTCCTTTAGGTAAATTCTCATTCCCCTTTCATGATGAATACTCAGACTTCTGTGTCATTCAAACCTCTGTAGCATTTTTTTCTGCCTGTCCTATTTCTGTAATGTGCAGACTTCTTCATTTCACATTTATATAACCTCAAACAGACTTACCTTTTGTAACAGAATTCTTCTGTCCTTCATATTTCTGTAACTCAGAGTAAAGTTTGGAATTTATGAAATTTACCTACTGCCAATGCCTTTGTCATTACATCCGCTATTTGCTCATCAGTATTCAACTACAATTGAGCCTGTAGCTACCATTTCTCGAATGCAATGAACATGTAATTCAATATGTTTTGTTCTCTTATGCAAAACAGGGTTTTTAGTAATTGCAATACAGCTTAAGCTATCAAAATATAGAACTGTAGGCAGCACTTGCAACATACCTAATTCTTTTAATAGTCTCCTTACCCAAACTATTTCTCTGGGCAAGTGAAGGAGCCTTGTACTCTGCTTCTGCTGTAGACATGGCTATACTCCCTTGCTTTTTGCTTCTCCATGGAATGGCACCTTCTCCTGACATCAAGGTGTATCCGGAGGTAGATTTTTGTGTGTCTACATCTCCAGCCCAATCTGCGTCTGAATAGGCTTTCAGGATAAGATTATCATTACTAAAAGTGCTGCCATAGTTTTGTGTTCCTTTCAAAAATCTCAGAATCGTTTTAGCAGCTTGCCAATGTTGTTTCCCCGGATTATTTAGATATCTGCTAAGCAAATTAACTCAAATGATATTTCAGACCTTATGCGATTAGATACATACAATAAGCACGATGAGCTCTCTATATGGGACATTCTCCATTTCTAACATTTCAGCTCCATTTGAAAAACATTGTTCCAAGCTGAATTTTTGCCCAGGCACTATAGGAATGTTCATTGTTTTGCAAGAACTGAGACCAAACCTTTCAAGCATACCTTTAATATTCTTCTATTGTGTTAATGTGAGTTTTCTTCCGCTACGGTCTCTTGTAATTTCCATTCTGAGAAATTTCTGTAAACACCCAAGTCTGTCATTTCAAACCTATCCTTGGGCATTTGTTTTGGCACTCCATGTTATTAGATATAATTATATAATAATCCACATATAATGCAATCAAGCAAAAATCATCTCCAAATCAGAACCTATACAAGTTTCCTTCATTTTTAAGTTTTTCAAAGCCGCGCTCCTTCAAGAAGCTATCAATGCATAAATACCATTGCCTCGAGGACTATTTCAGCCCATATATCGCTCATTTAAGCTTCCACACCTTATCATTCTCCGACTCAAAGCCCTAAGTTTGTCTCATGTATACCTCTTCACCAAAAACATTCAAAAACATTGTTTTTTCATCCATGTGATGTATTTCATGGTCATTTGCATTCGCATAAGCTAACAATGTTCTAATGCTTGTTAACTTTACCAATGGCGAAAAGGTATCGTCAAAGTCAATGCCCTTCTTTTGCATGAAGCCTTGAGTTACCAATCTGGCTTTGTACTTCTTTGAACCATCATTTGCTTTTTTTAACTTGTATATCCATTTATTGCCCACAATAATTGTCCTTGGAGGTTTGTCTACCAACTCAAATGTTTTAGTTCTCTTGAACAAACTAATCTCTTCTAACATAGCTTTTTTTTTTTGCAATCATAGCCTCCTCAAAAGTTTGTGGAGTTTGCAGTTCCAATATAGCCATAACTGCCAGATTCTCTTCTTCCTCTAACCTTCTACCTTTGCCTCCTTCTCGCCTCCCAAATCTTTCATTGTCAATGTCCATTCCCTGTTTCAGTCTCTCTACTCCAGCCATCTTTTTTTTCTTTATCCCCTTCTCTTCAATTTCAGTCGGAGCTTGCTCCTATGTCATATACTCTAAATTTTTAGAATTTGCATCATCACGTTCAACCGTTTGACTTCATCATCTATGTCAATTTACATTTGTTTGGCCTTTCCTTTTCGCCCTTTTCAATACTAGTTTCGGGGCTCAAGTTCTAATTTACCATTCAATAGAGCCACGAGAGCTATACACTACACTCTCGTCATCAAAGCTCACGTCTCTTTTAATGATGATTTTTTTCATTTCTGATCATACAGCTTATAGGCCTTAGATACTTCGTCATAACCAACTAAAAAACATCTAATGGCTCTATCGTCCAATTTGTTTCTTAATTTTTTTGGAATATGCACAAATGCAACACATCCATACACTCTAAATCTGTCATAAGTTACCTCCTTCTCATTCCACATCTCTTCTGCAATTTTTCTTGCCAAACTTGCCAAAGGTATTCTATTTTAAATTTATATTGCTGTATGAATAGATCGAAAGTTAGGTAGACCAATACGTTTTAGCATTGCGCTTACCGAGTCTAGAATCGTCCTGTTCTTTTTTTCTGCTACTCCGTTTTGTTGAGGCAAGTACCTGCAAGTTAGATGCCTCTTTATGCCATCTAATGAACACTATTTCTTGATTTCACCTGACAAATATTCTCCTACACAGTCAGATCTAATACACTTGATTTTCCTGTTCATCTCCCTTTCCACTTCTGCTTCAAACATCTTAAAGGCATTGAATCTTGATCCTTATGTTTCAGAATATAGCATTTGGCCTTTCTTGAGTAATCGTCAATAAATGTTATGAAGTATCTTCTTCCATGAAGACTCCTGACATTCCTGACATTTAATGAACCACATAGATCAGTGTGAACTAGGTCAAGAATGCCTTTGACCCTTTTCTTTGATATGCCAAATGCTAGACGGGTGTGCTTCCCTAATTTGCAGCCTATACAAGTAAACTGCTCCTGTTTTTCTATTGAGGCACCAAGCTTTCCTTTCTTGATCAAATACTTAACATTATTTTGGTGTGTGTCCTAATCGTTCATGCCACACTTTTATGGATGGTACTGTAACTATATTTACACTCTCAGCCATAATACTTTTACAAAAACCAAAAAGGTTCCCCACACGTTTAGCTAAGAACTTCAATTGATTATAGAAAAGAACTTTACAAAACTGCTTCTCAAAGCAAACTTTATATCCTAAGTCAACCAACTGACTTATGGATATTAGATTTCTAACTATTCCTGGAACACACATACATAGTTTAAATTGACTATTTTTCCATCCAGATCATAAAGCTCTAGCATCCCGACCTCCTCTACTTTCTGAAGTTCCCTATTCTCCATTTGAACATAGTTTGTAGTCGTCAAACTTTTCTTCTTAAGCTGCTCAGCAGATTTAATTATGGTTCTCTCAGCTCCGCTATTTAAGACATATAGGTCATGATTAGGCTGGCTAGGAAAGGACAGATGTTATACAGTACATATTGGAACCTTCGCCTATAGACCATGTTGTTGCCTAAAAACAACAAATGTAAATCTTTTGCCATATGGACCTGAGGGTCCTCCAAAATGGCATGATTAATATATTGATTGATTGATTGATATATAGAATAACGATATACATTTTGGCTATTGATGTGAATAGAATTTTAAGGCTTTTTTAAATCCTTGCCCTTATTTTAAAGGTTGCTTAAATTTTTGCCCTTTTAAGGGGAAGGGCATTTTTTGTATGCCACCCTTATTAATAATGGCTATAAATTTTTTCCCCTTCTTTTGCAGGGGAGGAGACCTATTTAAGGGTGTGCAGGCCATGAAAGTTGATTACTGTTGGTATCCATCCAGTCCTTATCAAGATGGTTATGGGCCTAAACCAGAATGCCTTTTCATGTGTGTTGGTAAATGGTTATCCCAGCCTCTTTTTTTCTATAACTAGGGGGGTTAGACAAGCATGGAATAAAATAACGGCTAAGGTTAGCCAAATGGCTATTTTGTAGCTTTTTTTCCAAGAAAAATGGCTAAACTAAATGGAAAAAATGCCAAAAAAATAAAATTTTAGCCCAAATTTTTTTGCCGCCCCCATTAGAACATCGATTAGCTAATCCTAAGAAAGATGGAGCTTGGAAAAATGGATGGATTAGCCTACAAGCTGACATCAAGATTTGTAGGGACTTTAAGAAACCACCAAGTAGGGTTCAATTTTTTTGTTCTTTTGTTTTTATTTATTTTTGCCTTATCCTAGGTAGGAAGTTGAAGCATATCTATAAGAACAATGTACTTCCCTTTTTTTCTTAGTTTTGAACATGTTCATGTATCTTTATGTCTTTGTTGCTTCTTTGTATCAAGGAAGTTATAACAATGCCTGTAATTCCGTCAATTATGCCATATTGTGTTGATTGTCGTTTACTTTATCCAGATTAAATTACATTGTAAAGCACAATTTCATTATAATGGGAAAATTTTTAGTAAACTGGATTTTTTTTTAAGACCTTATGCAGGGGTTGTATACACGTGTACAGTACTCCTATATCATACATATGTTGTGTACACTATGAAATATTTAGAAAACATATTTACTCGGTATCATACACCTTCTGCATGTGTTAGGTACACAGGTATGACACCCATGTATCATACATATATTTTTAAGACACATGAATAGATTTATAGACCTTCTGCAGGTGTATGATACACGTGAGTAGTACACATGTATCATACATATGTTTGTAGCATACAAGCCTCAACCAATCTTACATCCTTCTTTGGCAACCGAATAAATGCACCTACTGCTTCACCAATGTTATCTGCACCCCAGCATATGATTGGAAGTTCAATAGATGGCACCACAGATTTCGTGATCTCTGTTGCTACATTCAATGGATCAACATCCTTGCCATGAAGGGTGGCTCTCTTTACCCCAAATGGCATGTATAATTGCCCTCGTTGGCGCTCCCCAAATGGCTCCATAGGGGTGCCCAGGAGGTATACCCCCCAAAAAAAAAAAAAAAAAAAACCTCATTTTTTTTTTTTTTTTTTTTTAACAGGTATACCCCGGTTGGTGGGTGCCATTGGGTAGGTATATACCCCCTTCCCCCAACAAAACAAAAATGGCGGCAAAATAACAAAATGCACCATTTGCATTTTTTTTTTTTTTTATTTTATTTTTTATTTTTTGGCGGACGCAAATGAGGCCATGGCGCCATTTACATCCTCAAGGTGCCATGTAGGGGTATACCTGCCCCCCATGGCACCCCCCAAATGGCACCATTTGAGGGGTATACCTGCCCCCTCTGGCACCCCCCAAATGGTGCCATGGAGCCATTTGAGGGCTCCAAACCCCCTATGGCACCCTCCAAATGGCACCATTTGGGTGGTATACCTGCCCCTGGCACCCCCAAATGGCGCCATTTGGGTGGTATACCTGCCCCCTGGCACCCCCCAAATGGTGCCATGAAGCCATTTGAGGGCTCCAAATGGCTCCTTTGGGGGTTGGAGAGGGGTACATGTGATGAATGGCTCTAACAAAAAGACGATGCATATAGAAAGACTTACCTGGGTATGGTGGTCACCATTTTGGTGAAAAAACTATCGGCGACTGGAGTATATGGATCTTGTAAGAATATTGCAGCGCCTCAAAGAAGCGCCCGAAAAACCCTGTGCAAACAGCTAATGTTACCTGAAAATAAATGATTGCAAGAAGCCGCCTAGAAGTGCCGATCGGTAAGGAACCGTCGAAGACCTTGCATCCGCCTATAGAAGGATACAAGCGCCTAAAGAAATGATATGTCGAGCAACAACAACAAATTTGGGATTTCAAATTTTGAATTTCAAATTTGGGCGGGCGGAGGGCTTTCAAATTTGGGCGGGCATTTTTAAATTTACGCCCCCCTTCCACGAGCTTCGCCATACCCACCCGCCAGCGCCACCTACATCCCTTTGCTTCCGCCGCTTTTGCAATTTGCCAGCGCCCGACTTCGCTGCCGCGGCCTTTGCTAGATGGCCTATTGGACCTAGCGCCGGCGCCGCTAGATGGCCTGGCGCCCAGCCCATCCCGCCTACTTCTCGCCGCTGCGGCCTTGGTACGCCCGACCATTTGCCGGCTGCCACGCTAGATGGCCCATTGAACCTAAGCGCAAAGCACTGGCTTGTTGTTGCTAGATGCCTAGCACTTAGAATTGGCCTTGTATGCCCATAAGCGCCTTTGTTTTCATCACTCACGGACACTAAAGATATCGGGGAATCATGAAGGCAAGACTCCAAGGCAAAGGTAGGTCTTCTTTTACTTGATTTTTTAGTTTTCCTAGTCAAATAGCACCAATTTCTTGAATATATGTTTGCTTGATGCATATTGAGGATGCAAATGGCATGCATCCTTAGCATGGTCTACTTTACTAAATGCATGTTGAGAAATGCAAATGGCGCCATGGCGCCATTTACGTCACCACCATGCATTTGGTCCAGATCTTATATCAAATGCATCTTTGAGGATGCCTCATCATGTTTGGAAATGGCACCTTGAGGATGCAAATGGCGCCATGGCGCCATTTGCACCCCGAAAAAAAAAACTTGCTGCCTATAATCATGCTCTCTGGAAGAGTCAGAACTTTGGTGCTCTTGCTCCTATAGATCTTGAAACTTGGATGGCCTTTTGCGAGGGGGATATCGAGGAAAGTTGAGGTCAATACAGCCAAAATTAAGGCACTCAAACTGGAAAAATATTATATCATGGAGCAAGTAGAGGTACCTTTTGATATTACTTTCTTTGAGCAAGCTTGTATTAAAAATACTGGCCTGTTTATTAGTCAAAAGGGCAATATGGAGTATCCTAGTGAAGAGAGAGGTGACTTTTACCTCAAAAGGGTCTGGAGGACCCATTGCCCCTATTTCAAATGTAAGTGTGATAAGAAGAAAAAGAAAAATGATAAGAAAGTGGACTGTGGTAGTGGCATAATATGGTTTGACCAAGGTATCTGGTTTTTACTTAACCATATGGAGGATATTTACCCTGAGACTACCCTCACGGCAAAGATGGTCATTATGTCTAAACTCCTGAACAAAACTATGAAGAACTTTGTGCTGTCCTTTCTCTTACCAAGCTTTTTCTGTGAGCTATGTAACTTGGTCACACAATGGATATGAGAACTGGCCACAAGTGGCCATCATACAATCTTTATCTTGTTTGTGTCCCTGTTTTTTCCTGTTTGAGGTTGTCTCCATTTGTTGGTTTTTCTCACTTTTTGTAACTGTGTAGGATCTCCCTTCTACATCTAGGTCCATTACTAGGATTGTAGCGAGGAAGAAAACATCTTGTTGCCAACAAGCCAAAGGATAATGCTAAAATTATCCACTTCACCTTCCTCTCCAAGGTACTGGACAGATTTAACATCAAAGCTATTTTTTCCAACATTATGCCGGAAATTCTTCAAGATAGGGGTGTTGAACTGGTCAATAATACCATTTTCTTTTGGAAATATGTTATTGATTAGACATAAGGTTTACAAACCTGCAGAAATCTTTTCTAATGATCATGCAGGTAAATGTCCTTGCAGCAATCCAAACATTAGCAGGTTTATTGACCCTTTGATAGGTCATATACGCTCTACAGATCTGGAAATTGTACATTCATCCAAATTGAGAAAAGCTTTTGCCCATGGTCTCAATCATATTCCGGATAATCCGTTTAACATTCAAACCTTTATGGATGAATGTGTCAAACTTTGCCAACAATTTTTCCATGTTCACCATTTTGATCTTACGGACATTTCGGATGATGGCGTCTTTGGCATAACCAACTTGGTACTGAAATTTTGCCATCTTGAAATGGTTTTCTACAAACAAAATTTGTCCTCCAAGAGATTCCTATGGAAAGACTTGGAGGTTATCAAAAATTTAAACTGGCTGACTCAGAACTTTTACATTTCTGGGCTTGATAAAGCCAACAATAATATCTCGTTTATTTGCCCAAAGAATATAAAAGAGATGACATATGACAGGCTTAATAGCTCTGATTTTGAAAAAATTAACTACAAGGTTAATTTTATTAAAGAGCAGTGTGTTTCTGCAATATAAGGTTTCAACATCAACTGTGAATGTAGCTCGAACAAGTTTCCTTACCTTATGGCTACTTTCAAAGCCCATAAACAGGAATGCTGATGGTTAACAAATGCTCATGATACAATTTTTACGGAAATTTCTGAGTTCACCACTGTCATTCTTAATGACTTTATCTCCATCTGGCCAGAAATTTGCCATAGAAAAACTGCTGAAGTCAGGCTATGGGAAAAGAATGTTAATGCTTGCTGGCTCATTAACACTTCTATTGATGTGATTCTAAATTTACCCAATAAAATTCATGATGTTTTTGCTGCCGACATCATGAAAATGTTATGAGAACATACCCCTGGAAGGTGGCATTATCAGCAGTATTAATGAAATTACAGATCTGGTTTGGGGCTACAAGATGGAAGTTGAACAGATGTTCCACCTTATGTTTAAAACCAAAGCAGGGATTCTCACAGTTAAATGGTTGAAGTCTTTAAAAGATGATGCTTAATCTTTGGTTGGAAATGCACGAAAGAGGAATGAGTTCAAACTCATTAATGCATGGCTTTAAGGCAATTGCTATGTTCAAAATGGTTCACACATTTGGAGACAGTGTAAAGGAATTCCTATGGGATTTGCATCTAGTCCTGCCTGAAGAATCTTTACCTCGCCAAGTTCGAGTTAGGTTTTATTATTAAACTAGCCAAGAAAGGCAGATTTAAAGATATTTTCAAATTTCAACATGCCTCGAGATACATAGATGATTTGAATATCATAAATGGTGGAGACCTGCAAGAATTCTTTTTACTGAATCCTCTATCACAATTTACAATATGAAACATCTCTCTATTAAAGATGAGACTGCCTACAAACACCTAGAGGATCGTAGAGAAGTGGGATATAAAGTCAACTTTCGAATCTCTCCATTTCTTTATTCTGAGACCAAAATAGAGGTCTATATTCCATATGCAGATATGATAAAAGGTGCAAGCTTTCGTTTGAAGTTCACAAATTCATCAAAGCAGAAAGATGTAGGCCTTATGGTCAAGCCTCCAAAGTTATCATCTCCCAAGTTCTACCTTATGCATATGCCCACTCATGTCTGTCCACTGCAGCAGTTGACATCAAAGGGCTTATTGATGCTTTCTGTCTAAATGGTTTCAGAAGAAAAGACATGATCAGAAATGTGATTACAACATTACAAGATAATGATTTTCCAAGTCTTCTATGCTCCCTTAGGGATATGATCTATACTCTTAAAGAACTTCTTCGACAGTGAGTAAATATCTTTTGTTATTACATAGAGAGGGTCGGGCCTGCTAGTTGGTGAGGTCCTACTCTCCATGCCGCAACTTTTAGGATTCGTGTTTCTAAGCTACAGAACTGTTTTTCCTTTTACATTGGCCCCCCCGATCTACGGAAGGAGGTAGGTTTTTAATTAATATTCATGTGGTCCTCACATGGGAATTTCTAATGGTCTACATATATATCTCGATAATGGTCTTTAGGTGTAACTTTTGGGCCAAAAATATATGTTCTTCTTGATATTTTAACCTATTGTTGTAACATGGTATTTATTGACATCTAAAATAACCCTTTTTAGGGTTTGTGTGGCGTAGTACTCCTCTCTAGGTTGTTTTTATTGGAAGCGATCCCCGATTACCATCGAACTGTACATAGCGATGCTACGGTATGTTGCCTCTATTTCTTATTTTTGGTGGAAGTATGCTTGTAATTGCTCAAGTAGTGCTGGATAGTTTTTGGACCCTTTACACTAAAACTACCATGACGTGGCTTGGGACCCTTTACACTAAAACTACCATGACGGTATTTGGTGCTTGCACTGTTTTTAGTAGAAATTGGGTCCTCTTCTCGTAACCATTTTTGTATTCCTCCTTCATATCCGGAGAAGGCCGTTCTTATGGGCGGGAAGAAAGGGGACCTCAATCTTGCTACCAAGAAGAGGATTGAAGCCGAGAAAATGAGGAATGCCAAGAGGAAGAAAGTCTATGACTTTCATTACCCCTGTAGTATGTTCCCTATTTGGTGGAGTGCTTGGGAACCAACTTCCTACTACTTAATTCTTTGTGGCTCGAGCAATATCACAGGCGATTTGCCCTAGCTGTTGTCCCTTCCTTCTGGCCAGTTTGGAGGTTACAATGGGACCAAATCACGGTGATCATAATTACGCCAACCCCGGCTCAAATCAACCTGGAGGATAATCTTGCAAATCGGATCTCTAAGGTCTTGTAGATTTGGACTTAAGAAATCTGTATTTTTTTCCTTCTTGGTTTTCATTTTTTTTTTTTTTTTTTTTTAAAAAACGGAGGTACCACTTTTTTTATTTTCTGAAATAAGAGTACATGCAACAGCACGGGAGGAGATTACTATAGGAGCTCACACCTCAACTTCTTCATCTCCCCCAGGCATGCTTATTTAATCTCCTAATGAGTCAGATAGGAAATACATACACCAAAATACTCCTGAACAACCCTTGATGAAGTAGGAAAAGTAAACAAGAACACGAATCCTGTTTTGAAGTTGCTCCCGAAGTAAGCTGCAGCGCAGTCCTTAATGACATCAGAAGGCATGCTGTCTGATACAACAACCACTCAAGCATATTAGTACTTGAGTTTTTACTTAAGCATCAGCACTTAATGGATGATCCAAACAGTTTTATCATTCAAAATCTGTCATAACTACTTGGCAAAATAATTGTTTTACATCAGTCTTAGCTCATATTCTTACCTCAGCATCTTTATTCTTTGCTTGTGGATATGACATTCACATTATAGAAAGAAATATACGTCTCCTGCAAAATCCACCTCAAATTAGATGCAGATTAAATTACCTAGAACAGTAGCCTTAGAAGGCTTCCTACTCTGAAAGGCCCTAAAGTAACTTAACAGTAGCCAAATATGCAGAATAACTTAAGGACCTAAAGCAAGCTATCTATCTTTGCTTTTGCCCAAGAAGTATAGATCTACAACAAATGCATGTTCTTGGGTCTATACACAAACAAATCATCGTGTCCACTGTTTCTGAAGCTAGATTATCGTTGCCAACAGAAAAATGAAATGAGTGAAGAAGAACAAAGCCAAACATAAACCAATACCTCACTGGCTCAGCTACGAAAATAAACCACCATCAATTTAAACATCTCCTTTGACTACCATAACCAGCATGCATACCAGCCCGCATGCCATAATCCTCTTTTGCAGAGCCATGAACAGAGATTCTGAGCGATGAACAGAGATTTTGAGTGATGAACAAAGGTTTTGAGAGTTACTCCTCCTGAATACCTACCTGCAAGCCCAAAATAGGCATCTCCTCTGAAATTCTTGCAGCATTCCGCTGGGAGCCGGGCTCATTTGCGTACTCTAAATCGCTGGAGCAAGAAGAAAGGCAAAAGATTGTGGTTATCTGAACCGTCCAAAGATAAAACCTTATTTAGGGTCAATATAAAATCTGCCATGATGCCAACTGGGAACAAATCTCCTGGAAGAGGCTATCCACTGCATCCTGGACCTTCTTCAAGTTCTTCAACATCTAGTTGCTCCACAGCATGTTGAGCTCGACCTCACGATTTACGCAGTCTTAGAACCAGCTTCATAATCATAGTGCCAGACACCATTTCGGCCAGACCTGTAAGCTCCATCAAAGCTCTCTGATCCTAGAAGTTTCGAAAATGTCATCCCACAGTAGAATGATACAACGGAAATGTTTATTACCTTAGAACATTTCTAGCTTTGCCGTTGCACATCAGATGCCAGTTCTCCAAAGCTTAGAAGCACATCAATTTGTTGGGGTTTTTCTCACGCTAACAAAGGTGCAACAAATCGTGATGGGAAAAGAACATGGAAATAAGAATGGTAACTGAGATATGTAGCCAAATAATTTCAAATTCACCACAATGATCTAAAGGGCTTTCGTAACTGTTTTGCCATCGCCAGTTCTCAGCCTTAACTTGAACCTGAAAATGTGAGCTTAACTCAATCCTTAGCGGGATTCTTCTAGACGGCTAAACATTCAGGTGCAGTTCACCGAATGTTATGAGCTCAGACCAACAGTCGCCCATGTTAGATGTTGCAGATACTGTTCTGGATACTAACAAACTTACAGAACAAGACAAAGCTGTCAGCAACAGTGAAGATCTCGAGTAGTTAACAAACTACTCAACTCATTTCTTGGTTCATAGTTTCTATTATTAGCAGTAGCCGTTGTAAAGCTTGATCTATTTAAGAAACAGATCAAGCTGTAGTTTTCCAAGCTTTTCTCCTGAGTTGCAATCGTCTGGCATAACAGCCAACGCTTGCCTTCTGTTTACCTTCTGCTTGTTCTGTTCATTACATCAATAGACACTTGATTTCTCTTTGCAACAGGTTATGGGCCCACGACTCTCTCTTGGCGCCTAAGTCGCACCACCACAAATTCTAATCCGTTCCTTTTTTTCTCTACCTTTTCTTCGCCTCTATATTTAGCTCCAAGAAAAGTTTCTTCCATCTTTACTCCCTGATCCAAATGGATTCTGTTCTGAATGCTCCACCTTCATCTGAATGGCGTCTTCTGCCTCGCTTTGAGGGCAGGGACTATCAGATGTGGCGTTGGCGACTCAAAATGATTTTAGAGGACAAGAACCTCTGGAATATCACTTCTGTGCCAAATTTGGCTCCTGATTCTTCTGGTAATAGTACTATTGAGATCGTCTTGGATGAGACGAATGATGCTGTTGAAAAGGACCGCAAGGCTCGGTTGATAATTTGCACTAGCCTGGGTGACACACCTGCAAGACTGGTTAAGGAAGCCAGAACTGCAAGTGAAATGCTGATGTTTCTTGACAATCACTATGCTTCCAAAATGGCAGGAAATCGCCTTGCACTCCGGAAATCCTTGTATGAACTCCACCTTTCTGAAGGAGGAGATGTCACTTCCCATATATGTCGCTTGAAAGCCATGTTAGATGATCTTGATGCCACTGGGGTACAGATCACCAATGATGAAAAGGTTTGCCTCCTCCTCAACAGTCTCCCTCGTTCATATGAAGGGCTCATTATCAATCTGGAAGGCCGGCTGTCAGACTATACTTTTGAGGCCACAATTGATCGCATTCAAGCTGAAGCCTTAAGGCAAGGCAAGACCAAATCATCTTCAGACTCTGTCATGGTTGCTGAAAACAAAGTTCCTCGCCGTTCCAAAATCGATCCGTACTTTGTCACTTCTACTACCGGATGCGGAGAAGATAGGCCATTTTGCAAAAGAGTGTACTGCTCCTGCTCCAGTTTCTAAACGTCCCTCCATTGAGCATGGAAACATGGCTCAAGAACAAGGTGACCTCCCTCCTCTTTTGAATACTCCGGACTCACCCGTTGAATTTCTTTTTCATGTCCAGGACGTTCCTTTGACCCATCTTGACCATGCATGGTACCTGGACTCTGGAGCAACCTCGCATATGACCCCTTTTTGCCACATTTTTACCACGTACAAGGTCCTCTCCAGTCCACGTTCTGTTCTCATGGGCGACAACAATCCTCAAGAAGGCATTGCCACTGGCAACATTCTCCTCTCCCTTAAGTCTGGTGCACAGAAACTCATTCCTGATGTTCTCCACGTCCCTGGTTTACACAAGCAGCTTATCTCGGTCAGCAAACTTACCTCTGCAGGCCTTCACGTCCATTTCATGTCTGAAACCTGTAGAGTGCTCAATGCCCACAACAACATCATCCTTACTGGCACAAGGATTGGTAATTTGTATCGTCTGGATCTCGTCTCTCCACCTGAACATGCTTGCATTTCCACATCCTCCTTTCCTCCTGATCTTTGGCATTTTCGCCTTGGTCACCCCTGCCCACTATAAACTACTGATTCTTGCTTCCGTGGTCATTTCTCTTCAATTCCCCATGCAAACACCTCTTGTTCTACATGTCTTAAACCAAAATCACTCATTTGCTCCTTTCCCATCTCGAACATCTTTGTGCCACCAAGCCACTGGAACTTGTTCACAGTGACTTATGCGGACCAATTTCTGTTCCAACCTTTGGTGGCAGCAAATATTTTCTCATCTTCCTTGATGATTATAGCCGCAAATTGTTCATTTATCTCTTGTCTTACAAAAGTGATGTTTTCTCTCATTTCACCACTTTTCATGGGTGGGCTGAGCGCCGCAAAACGAATCGAGTGGACACAAGCTTGTAACTCTTAGAACAGATGGAGGCGGCGAGTTTAGCTCTCGTATATTTCAGCAGTATTGCGCCACTCATGGTATCCAACATCAATTTTCAGTCCCTTACTCCCCGGAGCAAAATGGGCGGGCTGAACGTGCAAACAGGACCATCTTGGAGATGATGCGCACTCTCTTATTTGGCATGAACGTTCCCATCAAATTTTGGGGTGAAGCAGCTCATACCGCAGTCTATCTCCTCAATCATCTTCCTCACCGCAGCATTGACAATAAGATCCCCGAAGAAACTTGGACTGGTAAGCCCATCTCCATCCATCACTTGCGTGTCTTAGGCTGCCAGGCATACGTCCACCTCCCCAACCATCCTCTAAACTTGCTCCTAAAGCCATTCCTTGCATGTTTTTAGGCTATTCCCTCACCAGCAAGGCCTATCGCCTTTATGACCTGCATCACCATCGACTCATCTTAAGCTGCCATGTCAAATTCCAAGAACATCTGCCTTGCCATCACCTTCCTCTTCCTCCCGATTTGGTCCTCCTAGAATTGCCTACTACCATCATTCCTCCTCTTGTGCCTGTCCCTCCTAATCCTGAACCCTCCTCCCCTTTACCCTCCAATTCCCCAGCCTCTCCTTCCCCTTCCATTGATTCACTCTCTGCCACTCCCCCATCAGATCCCCCGTTGTCTCCTCCTCCGTCTCGTCCTACACGCATTCACAAACCACCAGCATGGGCTGCTGATTACACCTTTTTGTCTCAGACTATACCTGCAGACCCAGTCTCCTACTTTCACGCCACTCACAGTCCCTACAAAGAGGAATGGACCCGTGCCATGCAAGAGGAAATTGATTCCATCCATGCTGCTCATACTTGGACTCTTGTTCCGCGTCCCTCGGATCGCCCTGTTGTCTCTTGTAAATGAGTTTACAAGATCAAAACCCATCCCCAATGGTTCTATAGCTCGGTTCAAGGCACACCTCATTGCTCGTGGCTTCAATCAGATCGAAGGTGTTGACTTTGAGGAAACGTATGCTCCTGTTGCTCGCATGGTTTCTATCAGGACCATTCTAGCTCATGCCACCATGAATCGTTACCATATCCACCGAATGGACGTCACTAATGCCTTTCTCAACGGCGATTTACATGAGGAAGTCTATCTTGAGCAACCTCCTGGCTTTCACTCCTCTGATCCTACTCAAGTTTGCAGGTTACATAAGGCACTCTATGGCCTTCGTCAAGCTTCCAGGTCCTGGTATACTCGTCTTGATCAAAGTCTTCTCCAGTTTGGATTTCAACGCAGCAACGCAGATCCCAGTGTCTATTTTCGACTGCAACCAAGTTTCCTGAGCATTCTTTGTTATGTGGATGATCTTCTCTCTATCAAGTCCCAACTCAACTCCGTTTTTCATGAAGGACCTCGGCTGCATCCATTACTTCCTTGGGCTCGAAATTGCATACAATCAAAAAGCTGGTACACTTGCCCTTACTCAGTCCAAATACATTGCTGATATCCTCTCCACAGCTCACATGCAGACCTGCAATCCTGTGTACACACCCCTTGAATTTGGCCTCCATCTCCTTCCCGATGATCCACCCTGTAGTCCTGCCCTTCAATCCATCAAAGCACAATATAGGAACCTTCTCGGAATGATCAACTTCGCTGCCATCTCCACTCGTCCAGACCTTGCCCTTCCCCTCTGCAAATTGTCTCAGTTTTCCACTGATCCCAGAAACTCCCATTGTGCATCTTTGAAACGTGTTCTCCGCTACCTGGCTGGTACTCTTACCCATGGCATTCATTATTCTGCTGACTCCACCACTCCTATCGAAGGGTTATCTGATGCCGATTGGGCTAGTGATCATCACGATCGTAAATCCATCTCAGGCTTTGTATTCTTACTTGCTGGCGGAGCCATTAGCTGGAACAGTTCCAAACAATCCTGCATTTCCCTCTCTAGTACAGAAGCTGAATATGTTGCACTCAGTCATGCTTCCAAAGAAGCCATTTGGCTCCAACGACTCTGTCTTGAACTCCATTTCACTGCCACCACTCATACTCTCATTCATGTTGATAACCAAGGAGCCATGGCCATTGCTAAAAATCCTGTCCTTCACCGCCGTATCAAGCACATTGACATTCAATACCATTTCATACGTAATCTTGTCAACGACCATATCATCTCCCTAAAATATTGTCCCACCCATGAAATGCCCGCAGACATGCTTACCAAAGCACTTGCTCGACCCAAGCACAGCAAATTCATCATGGCTATTGGTCTCTTTTCGAGTGGGGGTCCAGATCTCTCACTGTCACTGAGTGGGGGTGTTGCTGATACTGTTCTGGATACTAACAAACTTACAGAACAAGACAAAGCTGTCAGCAACAATGAAGATCTCGAGTAGTTAACAAACTACTCAACTCATTTCTTGGTTCATAGTTTCTATTATTAGCAGTAGCCGTTGTAAAGCTTGATCTATTCAAGAAACAGATCAAGCTATAGTTTTCCAAGCTTTTCTCGAAGTTGCAATAAATGCGGCATAGCGACCAGCGCTTGCCTTCTCGTTTACCTATACGCTTGTTCCGTTCATTACATCAATAGACACTTGATTTCTCTTTGCAACATTAGAGAGCTCCCGGTTCTCTTAACGTATACTGCAGGGTTGAATATAATACTTGAGTTCACAGCAAAGCTCAAAGGACATCGAGAGAAAAAAAGAAAATATTCATAACTGTGGTCTTGCTGAAACATGCAAGGGAAGCTCTTGAAGTGGCAACAAATATGTTAACACCCTTTTTCACGGCAAGAAACTGGTCCTTAGCCATCAAATCCCTATCTTATTTTGCTTCCACGAGATCGAGGCCATCGCGAGCTTCAGAGTTGCGGGGAGTATTCTAGAACTCAAACGATCGGGGATAGGTCTTAGAGAAATTTTAAGATGTAATAAATCATCGATCGAGATCCAAAGCGCCCAAGGTGGATCGAAGGTGCTTCTTTGAAGAATTACGGTGAATGCGTCGAAGATGCCGATAACTTAGAAGCAACGGGCGAGCAAAGACTCGAACCCTAATACGTCCAAACCCTTTCTTTTTTTTTGCTTTTTTTTAGAGCTAAAAGGCTTTTAATGTGGCATCATCTACACCGTTGGGTAGATCAATCCGGACCGTTCAAATTAGGGCGTGGTCCATTACTTGCACTAAAACATTATAATATAAGACTAGTAAATTGCCCACCGTTGGTGGGCTTTACATGTGATTGTTCACCTTTGTGATCGTTCCATGTGATGTGGGCTTAGAGTGAGGAGATGCGTGATTGATGGTATAAGAGTTTTGTTTGTATTAATTTAATGGTCTTAATGTGATCCAAATCAGATTAAGTAGTGTCTATTTGTATGTGGTTATTTTGCATATGTTGGGCTTTTATAAAAGATAAACCCATTATGTGTTGTATTTTGAGCACAAAGCCCAAAAGATTTTAAGATGTTAAGATAGTACCATGTAAGTCCATTCTGACTACATTCTAGAACCCTGGTTATAAGGTTTTAGTAAGCTTCTAAATGGAAATCCCACCTAACCTTAAACTTGAAGCCCAAAATGAGGAGGACCTCCTGTATCATGATAAATCCCACCTAACAATCAATCCAATCACCGCTCAATCGTGGCTGAGAAGCCGTCTCATTTTCCTAATCCAATTTCCTTGTGAAGTAACGGTTTCCAATCATACTGCTATGAAATGCAAAATTGATCAAGACATCCAAACTCTATATGTGCCATAGTTGGGAGCAATCCACAATTGTTGTGTTGTTATGTTAGAAATATAAAATGTTAGAAATATAAAATGTATTCAACAACTTAGATGTGAAGCAAAAAATTGTAAACTGGGATTAGACTAAAAGGCAAAAACTCTGTAAGGAGCAAAATAAAACCGAAAAATGTCAAGAACACTTTATAGTTTGCAAGGTGATGCTTTGCATATTCTTGCAAAGTGCATGGGGACAAAATATAAGGTATTGTTGGGATTTCTTTGGAAAAAGTTGTGCAACAACATTGTGATTCTTGAGACTGAGTTGGTGTGCATTATTAAAAGAGCAAAATATAGCTATAGGTAATCCATTATCAATTGTGTGGTGCACACGTCCTAAATTATGTAGCACGTTATGATGCATGGAGACCATTTTGTTTTATGGTGGTCTATTTTGTTTTTTATGACTATACTACATTGGCTCCAACACTTGAGCAGTTTAATGTGTTATGAAGTCATGAACATACCACTTTATGCTAAAGTACCACTTTATGAAATGGATTCTTTTTCTAAAAGCATTGATATGGTAATATTGATCTTGAATCTGGATCTCTTCTATCAATTGGACTTGTAGTTTCACAAATCTCAACTACGTTGTTTCCATATCTGTAGGACTGAAAGGGTTTAACACATCTCAACTACTTTGTTTCCATATCAGTTAGTAGAACATGCCCAACCGTAATAAAAATGATGCACAAACTTTCTATATTGCTAGACACCAACATACTTTGTACAACAATAAATTAAGCCACTCTCGGATGACAAATTCTTTTTAATTTGTTTCATCATTAGCTAAAGAATTTCTGATCATCCATAATGAGAAAGGAAAAAAATAGTTGTAAATTATCTCTTTGGATCGAATTTTGAAGGATTAAAGCCGATGTCTGTAGCATGGCACCTATGACATTGCATCTATGGCATTTGTGAACTTCAGACATCTGGATAAAAGCAGATTGCACGTCACGGCATTTGTGGACTTCAAATATGTGTATTTACGGCTTGAAATTTGCAAAGCTCTCCAAGTCATTGGCTACCTCTCGACTGCTTGTATAAGGTGTCTCCTCCTTCTTAAGCATGCCCTCAATGTTTTGCAGATGCATGGTCTGTGCAATCTCTTCTTGTGCATCTTCAAAACTCTGCGGAAAGGTTAAAATTGCTCATCTAACAAATCACGAAATTAGAAAATAACGACTCCAATTGTTGCAAGTTTTAGAAAAATTTGGATAGAATTACGACGACTTCGGGGATCATGCCTTGACAATCTCCTAAGGAAACAGAGCTAAACATGTGAAATCGTTAAAGCCGCTGCATCCAATCAACAGGTAACAAATATCTTGTTTTACACTTCCATTTGTTTTAACCCTTAGTTTCACCCTACTGGGAATGTCTTGACTTGATCGTGAGGTTTCACACACGGAAAAGATGCATAACCTATGAAAATAGTTCATGAACTCTGCCTTTCTGCTTTGTGAACCACTTCTTTTTACGGTATGTTTGACTCATCTTAGATTGTTCTTTTTCGGATAAATATGCTATCCTTTTTTGCCAAGAACTGTGTCTTCGGAATATGTGCCTTTGCGAATACTTTGTGAAATCTGCAAAGCTCTCCAAGTCATTGGTTACCTCTCGACTTGTATAACGTGTCTCCTCCTCGAGTAAGCATGCCCTTAATGTTTTGCGGATGCACGGTCGTGCAATCTCTTCTTGCACATCTTCAAAACTCTGCAGAAAGGTTAAAATTGCTCATTTAGCAAATCCCAAATTAGAAAATAACTACTCCAATTTGCAAGTTTTAGAAAAATTTGGATAGAATTTCGGCGACTTCAAGGATCATGCCTTGACAATCTCCTAAGGAAACAGAGCTAAACATGAAACTGTTAAAGCAAACTGCATCCAATCAACAGTAACAAATATCTTGTTTTGCACTTCCATTTGTTTTAACCCTTAGTTTCACCCTACGAGGGAATGTCTTTGACTTGATCGTGAGGTTCCACGCGAGGGGAAAAGATGCATAACCTATGAAAATAGTTCATGAACTCTTTCTGGTGTCTTTGTGGGAACCACTTCTTTTCCGGTATGTTTGACTCATCTTAAATTGTTCTTCTTTCCGGATAAATATGCTATCCTTTTTTGCCTAGAAGCGTGTCTTAGGAATATGTGCCTTTGTGAATACTTTGTAAAATCTGCAAAGCTTTCCAAGTCATTGGTTACCTCTCGACTGCTTGTATAAGGTGTCTCCTCCTCGAGTAAGCATGCCCTCAACGTTTTGCAGATGCCTAGTCTGTTCAATCTCTTCTTATGCATCTTCAAAACTCTGGAAAGGTTAAAATTGCTCATCTAGCAAATCCACGAAATTAGAAAATAACTACTCCATCAATTTGCAAGTTTTAGAAAAATTTGGATAGAATCGAAAGCGACTTCAGGGATCATGCCTTGACAATCTCCTAAGGAAACAAAGCTGAACATGTGAAACCGAATTAAATAAAAAAAAAAAAATTTACTAAATTGAGTTCCCTAACTGGCTAGCACCTATGTACATGAGGATATGCTATCTCAAAAAAATGTCAACCAAATTCCTTTCTGAAGCTTCTTCTCTTTCTTTCTTCCGAGTCTACATTGCATTAAAGCTAGACCTTTTCGGCAAAAGCTGGACAAACTACACGGTTCAATATTCAATAAGTGATCAAATATTTCAATTTGTTTGTTCAAGTCGTTGCTCAAAATAATCCTCACACAAAAGAATGCAACCACCTTTACCCTCCGGTGATCCCGGCCTTTACTGCGGTGATCCCCTGACTGAGACCATAGTTGCTCTTTTTGTTCTATGAAGAAGAAGCAAGCTTGACTAAATATCACAGTTATTCTTCTTTGAAGGCCGTTTCCTTTTCGTCCAATCATTTTGGAACGGCTTCCCCGTTAACAATAGTATTTTGGAAGAGACAATGTTTAAAGAAGTTTGTTTAAATGGCAACTCCGAGGGTCTTTGGAAAGTAGAAGGGAGTCAGAGAAATTAAGGTTTTGAAAAATCCGGATAGGCGTAGCGGATAAGAGAATTATTGTTTGTAAGATCAAGTAGCATCGAGATAACCAAATAAAGGAGGAGATTTTGGAAGAACGGAGACTGGGTTGTAGGCTCGAACCGCCATAGTCATTTTGCTGCCACAACAAACCCTAAACCGCAGCCGTCGTTCTTTGCCCTAGTTCTCCCTTCTATCCATAGGCGCTTGATCTGCCTGCCTTCATGAAAGCTATTTGGTTCATACCTTGACGTCCTTAACATATGATTGTCAAAGGTTTTTTGGCCATAGCCGGATCGAAAAATAAGGTACCTTTTGCCGGATCCACCTCCACGGCTAGAGTCGGGATCAGAACATGCGGCCCACGCTGCTATTGTAGAAGAAACCTTCTAAGCCGTCCGATTTGATTGAACGATCTCAGCCGCCCGATTTAGGGCGTGACCCACGCTGCTATTGCAGAAGAAACCTTCTAAGCCGTCCGATTTAATTGAACGATCTCAGCCGTCCGATTTAGGGCGTGGTCCATTACACAACATTATAATATAAGATAAGATAAGAATTGTTGATGCTTTGGTAGAGCAAATTTGAATCTGCATGTATTCTAGAATTAATTGAGATGTTTCCTGGAGCAACTGGAGAATAGTTAGAAGGGCCGATTTGCTACATCAGCGGCAGATACTAACCCTTCATAGAGATCGTAAAGAGCTTAGTTAAAGAGAGTAAAAAAGTCTGGAGCTTAGTTAAAAAAACCAAAGCATAGTTATAATCAATTGTGATTCAATTCCAGGTTTGCAGAGCATGGTGCCGTTTACTAATTCAGGTCTAACTGTTCATACTGGTGGCAATGACTTTGTGAGTCCATATAGCACACCAAAAAGGGAATTATTTTCTACCCTCAAAGGTAACCAAGTCTTGTTTCATGCAATTGGGATATGTAGCTTACTTCTTCATCCCTACTTTGTAGATATAGAGGTACAATGTGGTCAGGTAGGGGGACAAGACACTCACACCCCTTCGAAAGCATTAGACACAGATAGAAACTCGGGCAAACCGGAAGATGCATCGTTTCGGGAACTCGGACAAATCGGTAGATGTCAACAAATCAGTAGGGTGCATCAAGTCAAGCTCCGATGGGTGCTCCAGCCCCTGGACAACAATCCGCCGGATCGGCCCGGATGCATTAAGTCATGCTCCACACCAATGCCAAGGGGATTCCTTTGTAAGTGCCATACAATGTGCCTGAGTGACTTGTAGGGGTTTTTCGACCCATTTCCCATTATACGTAAGAGGTAGGGGGGTTTTTTTGCCACTACTTGGGGTAAACTTTGTACGGAAGGGGTCGAATTTGCCTTTCAAGAAATCATTATCACGGGGTGTTTTTGATCATCCTATGCACGCTTATTACATGGCATACCCCCTTACTATAAGTGAACCCCCCGGGCAATCTGCCAAATCAGCAGATGCATCAGGTTATGATCTGAACAAATCGTTACGTGAATGTAAGTCACAAGGTAACTTCCAACCTTTTGTGCCTGTCTTCTTTTTAATTTGACCCATATAGTTACCGAATCTGTTAAATTTTTGCAGGTGGAAGTGTCTCAGAGAAAAAGCAAGAGCAGAATTCCAAGCAAAAGACACCTCCAAGACATTAGGCAGAAGTTTCCAGCCTGACGAAGAGATCTTTGAAGCAGAAGTTTCGATCTGCACCAAGAAATCTTTGAAGCGAAGTTTCCAGCCCCGCACCAACTCTGTCCATGCAGAAGACTACAAGGTTAAGCCCAATCACCTTGTTTTTTACTACAATGGAGTTCGGGTAGAAGCTATGACAAAGAGTCGGTTACTACCCTTTGCCAAAAAGTTGGTGTTAAGTTGATCACACTTATGAGAACCAAGTGGGTAGTAACTAGACTAGGCCGAGTTCATAGATTGGTGCGGTCCGAATTTTCATATAGCACTTTGGTCCGACTGCGGCAGCTCAAAACTTGAGAATCATAGTTAAGGGAGCATTGATGAAACACAAGGACAAAGGTCTCGGGGACAATTTCGAGGTTTCAAAAAAGAGAACGCGTGCTTCTCATTGATGACGGATACAAAGGGTACCTCAATGAGCCAAACACCATGATCTGTCCAAGCAATTTGGAGCCCCGACATAGTAGATGGCAATTTCCTCATGAATGATCTAAAGGTTTGGCTTGAGGGGGTTCTTGAAGGCGAGGGAATGTGCAAAGTTATGTCGAAAGCAACAAAATCTTTGAATATGTTTGACATCGAGAGTCAAATTTGTATTAATATGATGAAAAACATAGAACTAAAGCCTAGAAATAGTATTATTTGTGTATATGATGTAACCTCTCTTGACTTTTTAATATAAACAAAGTTTTACTTCAATTGTTCATTTCTTGGCTATTTCAATGTTCCTCAAGGTTTTCAATGATCTTCCATTTCTTTGAATGTAACTTACACCACCAAAGACGAGGACTAGTGAAGATTAAGGCGCACATCCGACCGAACACTTGCCACTTGAAGTGTTTAAAGGGCGATGGGGAGCCTCTTGTGCTTGATCAAGAGGCAATCGAATATTGGAGAAAAGTAGGGATTGGTTCAAATGACGGGATAGTCCATTTCTTCATGAGGTTAGTAATTTAATATAAACAACTTCAGATTTGAAGTCTTACATTTGTTTCTTAAATCATCTTGTTTTACCGGACCTTGGACTTTGGCGGTGTATGCACCAATTTTGCATCAAGCATGACATGGAAGGAGGTTCCATTTCATGGATCGCTCATTTACACATTCTTGTCGAGCGAGCTTGCTTCAAAGGACAAACTGTTGAACCCTCAACTTGCAATTCCGGAATGTACCGATTACGCCGGCATGTTATCCGGCTAAAGACTTTGGACGGTGTATGTCATTGTAGGTCTTGGAGGTCACCCGGTTAAATGTCGGCCAGTGTGTACCATTTTGATGACCTAGAAATGTACAAGGGCTCGGGAGGCTTTGTCATGCGTTTTGTTGAGAATGCAAACACAAAATTCCCAAGCACCATAAAAGTCAGCGCCACAAGAAAATTACAAGTTCCCCACTTTCGGTCGATTCTTTGGTCGTGTGGTCTGCTATATGTGTCTTTGTAAAGAAAGTTGTGGCTGCAAGAATGTCGAGACTTGGAGATACTATCCCAATGCAAGGTGAGTTCAGAATTTGAAGTTATTACTCATCAATGTGAGGCCCGATATGTTTGTTGCGGGGTGTACCAATTTCTAGTGGCGAATTTGTTGGACACGCTGGAGAATGATGATTGATGTTGTGAAGCTACGGTTGCTCTAGTAATGAAGCTGAGGTTGACAGATCAATAGATCTTTACTTGTAATCAAATGTTTGTATTATTGTAATCAAAGAGGTTATTCTTGTAACCTATTCTTTCATTGACACTCTAATGTACATTGTTGTATACTATTGTATACAATAAACTTTTCCGGTGGTGACGAGCAACACTCTGGTGGAGTTCAAATCTCGGAAGAAATTGATGTATTCAAAGATTCATGACAATAGTGGTGATACATGTCGTGATAGATGATGTGGTGATGCAAGTTGGTGCATGTGGTGAATCATGTGGTGCATGTGGTGAATCATGTGGTGAATCATAGGTGGTATATTGGAGCTTACGTGGCATGTTGGAGCCTAGGTGGCATGTTTGAGCCACCTTGGCATATTTGAGCCACCTTGGCATGCTTGAGCCTTTACATGACCTTTGTTACATGTTTGACTTTCATTGACCAACATGTTTGGTGAAGCGTAAGTCAACAATTGAAGTCAACAATCAATTTACACTAGCTAATTATAACTAAAATTACTAAACAAGTGCCAAGCCAACATAATATGATTGGTGTCCAAAAAAGAATGGCCATTTCAGGATAGATATATATATATATATATTTTTTTTTTTTAGAAAATAAAATGATGGTCATTACGAGGTAATTATTCGTATCCTACTAAATCATTACGATTAAGATACTAATGGTACGAAATCCTAAAATCGTAGCCCTCTGAAATTAATTTCACGCCAGCTTTATAGGCTATGGTGGTGAGGGAGAAATATCGTCAATTCTCCTCCCAAAATGCCGAAGCGCTGCCGCTCTCCTTCCCCGCCTCGCTTCCCCTCCCCGGTCCGCCCAAGTCCTCCTAGGGCCTTGCTTACCTTGCCTTTGGCAGAGGTCCTAGCCAATTATGGCATAGGATCATGGACGATTCCTTTGCAGGATGATGTCGAACTGCCACATGATTCTGTCCCCAATTCAGAGGAGAGCTCCTCTTCGAAAAGCTTCCTCCTCAAAGCTCAATACTCTCTTTCGAGCTTTGAGGAGTTTTCTTTAAGATTCCTCCAATTTTCATTCATCGATGCAGATTCAGGAGGAGGAGGAGGTTGATTCTCAAGACAACATCTGGAGTGAAGAAGAAGAGACCAGCGAAGGAGAAGACCCGTAAGAAGAAGAAGACCCCGAAGAAGAAGAAATGTTTTGCAGAATTTCACAATTGGTCGGAGAGTCAGTTCTAAGTAGCATGCAATTCAATTTTTGCAATCTTTTTTTTACAGGCTTTCTAACTTTCTTTACTTTTTCTTACGGATGAAGCTTGAAGTCCCGAGTGAGGAAGCCACCTTTTTTTTTTTTTTTTTTTTTTTTTGTTATGATCAAGTTCAACCACAGGCCTTTTGTGCCTTTGTTATTTTTTGAAAAAACAGATACCACAGGACTTAGTGCCTTTCTTTGATCTCACCCATATGTCTGACAGGCCTTAGTGCCTTAAACTTGAAACACAGGCCTTAGTGCCTTGTAATATATGATGGCCTTAGTGCCTTTTTTTTGTATATACAGGCCTTGTGCCTTTTCAAGTTTTTTACGTGTTGTAATTTACGAAGTATTACGTTACAAGTATTACTTTTCTGTTTTTAATCAATTGGTTTTGTAATACCTTTTTATTATGCCTCTAGTTTAATCCAGGCCTTGTGCAAGTTTAATTCAATTTAATTCAGTTTAATCCAGTTATACCTTGGAATTCATTCAACATTCAAGTACAAATTTCTGTAACTGAAGCATAAAAAATGAGAATGCAAAACAGAAACTTCTAGGTGGCATGCATGCAAACGTCCCTTTCCTCTTCTGCCTCATTCCCAAAATCGTATGCATACCTACGATTTGCATCCCTTTTATTCCCAAAATTCTGCCCTGCAGCTTCATTCCGTCCATTCCGTCCCCATCGTCTATTCCGCCATCTCCTTCACTTCTTCCCCATTCCGTCCAACTCCTTCACTTCCGCCATGGCCAAGTTCAAGACTACACTCCGCAGGAACACTATCCCGGCCATTGTGCACGCTCCCGCAGCCCGGCCCAAATAATCCGAATCCGTGTCTTCCTGCGGAGGATCCGTGTCTTCCTCCACCAGAGGAGGCCGCCCGGTTACAGTGGTGGCCAAGTTCACTCCACCAGAGGTGGAGAAGCTCATCATGGATGCACAGGCTGTCGCTTCGATGCGGGTGCTCGAGTGGGTGCATGCAGGTTATGATGACGAGGAGCGACTCCTCGAAATGAAGATGTATGCTGCGGGGCGACCTCCATATAGAGCTCAAGATGGTCCCCGCCGATTAGTTTAGATTTGTATTGTAATCCACGGTTTCAATTTTTTGGCAATAGTCCTTGTGACTATTCTTTGTAAAGGCTTTTCATTAATGATGAACTTGTTTTGCAATAGTCCTTGTTTTGCAATAGAACTTGTTTTGCTTTTGTTCTCTTTTCCAATTGTTCTTCGGTTAATTTGAACTGTTCGATTATTTGAACTTTTGTCATTAATTATAAAATGCAAACAAGGAATTTGAAGGTGCGAGAATCTATGATGCACACTAACAAAATATGGTAACGGACTCGGCAAATAGGAAAATATGAGATGGGTGGCTCGGGTTCAAAAGAAATAGAGTTCAAAAGAAAGCGAAAAAGAAAAACACGAAATTCCACGAAGCAAAAGTTAGTGGCCTTGCAAGAATCTTTGCACAAAGCGGAGAACTTAATGAATTTTGGCCTCATATCAATTCGGGGACCTAATTTGGAATCCATATATTGTTGTCACCAAAATCGGTCAAGATACTATCGAGGAATTGAGAGCCATTCCATTTTCGACCGGGTCAAAAATGGTCAATGCCCCGGCTGATTATGGTGAAATGTGTAAAAGCCGTGGTGAAAAATGTGGTGAAAGCGTGGTGAAGCATATTTCAAAGGAAGAAAAATACATATGGAAATCTACCATACCAGGTAGAATAGTTCATACTTCTTATGAAATGAAGTATGCAGAAAAATCGGGGAAAACTATAACCACGAGCTTATAGTATTATCAAAATGCATTAGAGATATAATAATAGCTGTTTTGAAGAGGAGGTTAATGATGACATACGATTCTTGGGCCTCAATCGGATCACGCATTGTGAGATCTGTAACTCTTCTTCTTCAAGTATGTTCAAGATTTCATCAAGTTTTTTCTTTGAATAGTTGGTGTAATCCGGCAACACTAAAACATGAGCTTCGTTTACGCTCCCACTTATGATCTGATTCATAAAGTATTGTCTCGGGTTTGTTGTGTCTCCATGCGTCACGGCTGTTGAGCACTTTTTTTAATGGCTGAAGCATGGATCATTTCTGCTTTAGTTGGATGAACATATCCTCTTCCTCAAGCATGGAGAGCTGCGAACTCATCCTCGAATCATACGCCACCCCGGAACCACATCGGTGCACCAGCTCTGTTAAGTCTCTGACGCAAGCGTGTAAACAACATCATCGTGTAAAAACAACATCTACTATAAAGAAAGGCAACAGCCTATCGCGCCTTGACTTCTAATTCTTTAAGCCCCGGGAATTAACCTATGTTTTAAGCCTAGAATACCTGAATTCATGGGTCCTCAGCTCCTCTAATATATCGCCTCATTTCTGGTTTATTTGCTCCATTATAGGTCCTACCGGATCATTTGCATTTGGTGGCGAAATTGTTTGTGCTCGTGTTCTCTTACGTTTTTCTTCGCCCATATTTGGATTGGGATAAGCCAATATGCGCATGCAAAACTAGATTTAGGGTTTCCCCCAATGCTTCTGCGACTGACCCGACTTTTGAATGATTGACCTTGCATTTGATGTAATGATTTTCAATGATTCTCTGTCCCATTCATTTCATCCTTAATGTAATTTTTCTGTGTGTCACTTTCACCATGTCAATTAAACAGTGAGAGATTGAAGAGTGAAGATTTATATTAAACATATAAAATGATTACATAAGGTTACATTTCAGATTACAAGCCAGGATTTCTATTAAACATTTCAGATTACATGAGCAACAAAATTTTTTATATACACTTGCTTTCATTCCTGTGCGTCTATCAAAAAGAGATCTGGGTCCAGCTTCTCCTCGTCATCTTCTATGACCACCAGATCAGTGGCCACCGGGTCAGCTTGCCAGCCTATTTCATCCCATTCTGGAGGGAAAGCAAAAAACCATAATGGTGCAGTGTTACCAAACAGAATAGCAGCTTCTCCATGTGCATCCTGCAAGCCCTTGTGATGATAGAACATATCCCTGAAGTGAAGGAATTGTTCCTCTGTAAACAACCTATCATAACAAAAGCAGAACCTGTCTAGCGTAAAGGCTTGGTAGCCATTAAGCAGAAAAGGTTTCAACCTTTGCAGATCCTGGTCAATAGTAGGAGGAATAGGCCAAAGATGTGTTGGAAATGACAAAATTATGTGTCATGTGATATTCTAATCTATGAGAAGCAGTGGCAGTAGATTAGAGTGTCAACATTGATCTATGAGAAGCAGTGGCAGTAGATCAACCTAAGGAAGTATGAAAAATATGTGGAAAAATTAGGGTGGCGGGCTGGTACTACCCAGACGTTGCTAGGCTCGCCAGAAAATGCTTGATACCCCCTGCCCGCCACTTAGGGTTTGTGTTGACTGGTCAAACGGGTCAAAGTCAACGACAGCTGGAATTTAAGGACAGCAGGGCCTCCGAATATTTAGGCAAGTTGGAAAACTTTCTATATGAAGGGCATGCACGATTTGACAAGTGTATATATCCAGGTTGGTAAGAAAATATATATAGACGAATGATGGGGACAGAGGATAACAAGCTGGGTGTGCAAATATAGGTGCAGGTATCAAGATATAGGTGCGGTTTGTAGAAGGAGGCAGAGTCTTGGCATACTTGGGTTCAAACCCCAAGCTATGATTCTAACATTGGTATCAGAGCTAACTAGTTCCTGCCCTGTGATAATGACAACCAGATTCGGGGCAAATCTATTGAACTCTATTGAAGTTTTTAAAGGAGATGGAGGATTTCAAATCTGGAAGGAGAGTATTAGAGGTGTCTTTGGAGTTAGAAAAATTGTGGTATTTGTTTGATGGTAGCTTGAAGGGGTGCAACTAGCTCGGGGTGATTCAAGTCCTGGCTGCTAGTAGTAATGCTCAATCACAGTGTGGGGAACCGGTGAAGGTGTGTCTACTGCAAGAGCAACTTCTCTGAGTTCTGGAGCAGGAGATGAAGCTAAGATTATGGAGGCCCAGGCCATAATCATGTGTAAGGTAGGCAATGCCTTAAAACTGAAACTTCGAGGCTTGAAGCCTAAGGAAATGTGGGATTATTTGATAAAGCACTATGAACAAAAAAGTTCTTCACAAATAGATGTGCTAGAAAAACAGTTAAGGAAGATAAAATTGTTTGAGAAAGATAACTTGACTGACTTTTTGGAGAGATTTGATTCCATTATTGCAGATCTTGAGGGAGCTGGAAATATCTTGAATGAACAGTATCAAATACTAGCTTTGGCAAGAGCAGTATCTCATAATAGTCACGTGGCAACTTTACTCAGAAATGTAGCCACTTCCAAGGAGCATGCTATCGAATGATCACATACAATTTGAGCAGTCTACTATTACGGGGAGGAAGTTGATCAATCCTCGGAGGTCTTGTATCTGAGTAAGACTAAAAGAGGTGTTTTTTCAAGAGGAAAAATAGGACCTTGTTATGCATGCAATCAATTTGGTCACCTAAAGAGTGAATGTCCAAACAATAGTGAGAAGGAATTTAGATGTTTCAATTGTGAAGGCAAAGGGCATTTTGCTTCTGATTGCCCAAGTCCTAAAAAGGGAAGAGGTCGAGGGAGATTCTCTGGAACTTTTAGAGGTGGCAGAGGCAGGGGAAAATTCAAAGGAGGCTCAAGTATTAATGTGGTAGAAAAGCAAGATAGTAGTGAAGGTGAACTTGAGGATGACACCTTGGAGGTAAGGAAGAATTTAACTTGTAATGTTTGAGTTTTCAAGGAAAAGCAATAACCAATTTGTTGTTATAGATTAGGGGAGCAGAAAAAAAGTGTGATGTGTGACTTGCATATGCTTAAGGATTGGGAAAAGAAGGAAGGACATGTGCAACTTGGTGATGGGGGTTTGAAGAAAATAGAAGATCTTGGGAGTTTTAGAGTTGTTCGACTTAAATGGCAAAAATTGTACAATTGAGAGATGTTTTGTGTGTGCCCGGTCTTGTTAGAAATCTCATATCAGGTATGCCGACTTGTGGATTTGGGATATAAAATCTTGTTTGAAGCAGATCAATGTAAAGTGTTCCTTAATGGTGAATTAAAGTTTATTGGCAAAAGAGTTGGTAATCTCTTTGGATTGGATATGGAGCATCTTCATGAAATTAATCTTGTGGAATATTAGGATGTGAAAATATGGCATAACAGTTATGTCATGTAAATCTTTGCCAATAATTAAAAGACTTGGGGAAAAGGGATTAATATACGCCAAGGTACAAAATGAAAAGTTCTTATGTGGGGCTGCCAACTTGGAAAGCAATCAAGATTGCCATTTAAAAGGTCACACAAAAGAGCAAAAGGCATTTTGGATTTGGTACACACAAATTTATGTGATCCTTTAAATGTTACTAGTTTGAGTGGGCATAAATATTTCATGAGCTTTATTGATGATTTCAGCAGAAAAACCAAGTGTTATATTTTGAAAACAAAGACCAAGCTAGTGATGCTTTGAAGTTATTTTTCTTGAAACCGGAGCTAGAAGCGGAAGGAAGATAAAGTGCATAAGGTCGGGCGGAGGAGGAGGTGAATATATCTCGATGAATTTAAAGCTTTTTGTGCAAGCGGGGGAATCAAGAGGCAATTGACATGCGGATACTCACCACAACAAAATGGAGTTGCGAGAAAGGAAAAATAGAACATTGCTTGATCTTTGTGAGGTCCATGTTGAAGTATTACGGTTTACCAAATTATTTATGGGATGAAGGCTGTGAAGGCGGTACATCTACATTCAAAACTTGTTACCTTCATCAAGTATTAAAGGTGCAATTCAGAAATGCTTTGGTGCAGTAAGTCACCTTCTTATGATAGATTAAAAGCATATGGGTGTTTATGCTTTGTACATGTTCCTGAAGAACTAAGGAAAAAGTTGGATGATAGAGCATACATATCTTATCTAGTAGGGTATGATTCTAACTCGAAAGCATTCAGATTATATGATCCTGCTAGAAGAAAAATTATAGTGAGTAGAGATGTGGTCTTCAATGAAAACGAATTTTATAGGAAAGACCCAAACGAACAGAAGCTCAAATGTTGGCAGAAGAAGCCAAACATAATTTAGAGTCTCATGGTAGAACTGAACTTGGAAAAAGTAAAAGACTTAGATCTCAGGTAGGAGAAATTAATCTTGTATTCGACATTTTGATACTTGAAGCAGACAAGATTCCACAAAATTATATGGAGGCGAGTTCAAGATATGAATGGAAAGAAGCTGGAAATGTGCTATGGAAGAAGAAATGAGAGCATTCAAAAGAACAAACACTTATCTGGTAGTGGATATTCCTTCCGATAAGAATATAGTTGGAAGTAAGTGGATCTATAGAATAAAACCCGGGAGTAGACAAAAATACAAAAGAAATTCAAAGCCGGACTTGTTGCACAAGGCTTTACGAAAAAAAAGGGGAAGATTTTTGATGAAACATTTTCACCATTGGTAAAGATAAATAGTTTGAGAATGTTATTAGCTATTGCTAATGCTTGTGACCTTGAAATCCATCATATGGATGTAAGTCTGACATTCTTGAATGCTAAATTAGAGGAGGAAATTTATTTAAGACACACTTTTGGATTTGAAGAGGAAAAAAAGGAAAAATTTGGAAGTTGAATAGAAGCAGTCTATGGTCTTAAACAATCTCCTAGGGAATGGTATAAATGTATGGATGGATATCTTGTAGAACAAGGTTTTGAGAAGCTCAATTATGATGGTAATATCTATAGGTTCAAAATGGGAGATGCACGGTGCATTATTGCTTTATATGTTGATGACAATATTATGATATCAAAGGGAACTCAAGTACTAAATCATTGCAAAGATATCTTAAAGCGATTCCAAATGAGTGATCTTGGAGAATTAAAAAGGTTTACGGGCATAGATGTTTCTGAGGACAGAAATCACAAGATATTAGCTTTGAGTCAACAAGGGCATATTCAAAACATGTTGAAGAAATTTCATATGGAAGATTGCAATATGGCATATACTCCTATGGTTCACAGTCCACGAATCTCTGCGAGATATGAGTCCAAAAGGCGAAAGCAAACAAATGGAGAAAATACCTTCGAGAAGTTTGATTGGTTGTTTGTCCTATGTAGCCAATTGTACTAGGCGACATTGCATTTGCGATTAATATTCTCGGTAGGTACAATGACAAGGCTGGTAAAGGACTTTGGAATGCGACAAAAGAATTCTCAAATACTTGAAAGGTACAATGCATTTTGATATAGTATTTAATGAAACCAACTTACAATTCTGGGCTTATTGTGATCTTTGATTGGGGAGGAGATTTAGACAAAGCGAAAATCAACCCGAGGGATATGTTATTTTATTAGGTGGAGCCCAGTTGCTTGGAAGTGCAAGAAGCAAAGCGACATTGCTTTATCTAGTCTTTGAAGCTAAGTACAACTCAATGACCACCATTGACTAAGGAACTTATTTGGGAAGAAGGCTTATGGTAGGAATTTGGATTTGCTCAAAGAGGACCAACAATCATTTATTGTGATAATACTAGTTGTATTGCCATGTCAAAAAATTCAATTTTGCACGAAAGATCAAAACACATTGAGATGGAAGTTCATTTTATCAGAGATATGGTCAAAAGAAATCAAGTGCATTTGACCTATGTTAGTCTGGTGATCAAAGAGCAGATATTCTTACAAAGGCACTACCATTATCGATTCAGGAAATAAGGAAATTATTACAATGTGATGTGGGGGAATATCACATGAAGGGGAATGTTGGAAATGACAAAATTATGTGTCATGTGATATTCTAATCTATGAGAATAGAATAGAATATGATTTTATCATCCACGGAGACCAACTGGCCTATGGGACCCAAGTACAAAGAGAAGCGGCAGCGTATTACTACCGAGGATTAAAAACCCCGCCGAAGGGTTGGAGGAAAAACCTTAGTAGCAATAAGGATCTGACATCTTTGCCTGATTATATACATAATCACAAGAAATCTGTTGAGGTTAATGTCGGACGGGGGCATAACCGAGTAAAGCGTATCCATTACCTCAGGAGGTACGATCCCAACAAGCCTGGAGGTGGGTGCTCGGTAGCTCATGCAAGGCGATGGGGCATTAACTAGCAGAGCATCACCGAGCCCAGGATATGCTGCAAATGCAGCCGGAACGGGCACGGAGGGCATTGACTTTCATCCTGTTAAATTGCTGAGGCGGCGGACTCTGGCCCCTCACGGCGGCCCCGAGATCCATCTCCCCGTCCACCGATCGCGGAGTGTGCACTGTCGCGAATGGGAAGCAATCACCCCGCTTTTTCATGGGTAGATGGGTGCGCGGGTAGTGGTGTGTGGGCCCCTCGTGAGCATGGGATTAACCTCGTTGCCGATTAATTTGCCACCTTGACGTAGCCAGCGGGGCCTGATCCCAAAGCTTGGCCATGAAGCAAGCATCCAAAAGTTTGCTTCAAGGCGGTGGCGTTCCTTCGGTGTATGCAGCGGGTCCACATCGTATTGCCTGCACATTCCATAGCGAGAACCGGGCTTGCTTGTCTTTCCGGGCTTTAGTCGCTGCGGGCCCATCGCCCTTTGCCAAAGCAAGGTTGGGCAGCGGGCTTCATCCATAGCCACAACCTTCCGGAAGTAAATAATGTGGCGTTCAGTAGCGGCCCTCATGTAATGGAAGGAAGCTTTGTCTCTTGGAGCAAGATCGATATGGGACGTGGATTTCACTCCTAGTGCGGGCCAAGAAAGCCTATACGTACTGCTCTAGATCATTCAAGTGGTGAGGGATATCTTTGGCCCCCCATACGCCCCATAGAGGAGGACGGTTCAACCAAGGCCACGAACAAAGTGTGCTTGGTGATCCCATGCATCTGACTCTGCCTTGTATTTGTTGTTTTGCATTGCATACGGGGCTTTCCGGCCCGCGATGACCCGTAACGATGGATGCATCGGTGTGTGGTAGTAGAAAACTCAATGCCCAAATACTTATAAGGCCCGAGCCACCTCCTCCACTACATGCCTGGTAAGTGAATGAGGAAGGCGTGGGTCTTGGGATGATGGGACCCGGCCTGACACCCTTGTCTTAGCCAAGTTAACTCTCATGTCGGTGAATTGGCGAAAGTGTCAAAGCATCGGTGGCGTTGCATGTCCTCTAGGGTATATGCGGCAGTCAACATCATCGGGATATATGAGTTCTTGGGATTATGTGGTACATCAATGGCGCCTCCCAGGTGCTTTCGGCTAGCCATTCTTCTATTTGGTCAATGTACAAGTAGAAAGCGTCGGGGATAGAGGAACCCGGCGCACCCCAATGCTACTAACAACGGGCTCCCAAGCCCGGTGTGAGACGACCGGAGCAAGCCTCATTATGAATGCGTATATATAGCATTCTGCAAGTCGGTGGGGGGTCCCTAAAAGTTGTCTCAATCTGTCCCACAACTTATCAGGAGCAGCGTGTCAAAAGCAGCGCGAAATCCACAAAACAGCGATGCAGTTCCCGCGATGGATTAGGCTATCCTCTATGAGTGTTAAGCAGAGTGAAGATATGGTCAATAGTAGAATCTTGCGGGAAGCTTTGCTAGCGTCTTGCAGCACTTCTCCATCCCTGCCCAAAGTGTCAATCGCCCGTTCAAGAATCTCGGCAAACAACTTGGCAAAAGAGCGAACCGACATAATGGTACGATAGTTGGGTGGGAAAGGGGGGTCCCTGCTTTGTATATGGGCACAACTCTCTTGGTAGTCCGGTCGGGGAAGCCTTCTTGCAATGTCTGTTGAAGAGTCTTTGTGAAGCTGGCACCATTGGGGGCCGGCCCACTTGAAGCTCTGCGCATACCATCCAAATCTGGCGCCTTCCCGTTAGCGAGGCGTTGCGGGTCCATTATGACATCCCCTTGGTAATGACCCGATTGCTAGGCACATGCGTGGAAGTGCGGTGCTTTCGGCTTCCCATTGGGTCATCACGGTGGCGCAATTATCTCACCCATTGTTCAGGGGTAATATTTCACGTAGGTACATGTCTATGAGAAGCGGTGGCGATAGATTAGAGTGTCAACATTGATCTATGAAGCGATTTTTGGTACTACCCGGGGCGTTGCTAGGCTCGCCGAGAAAATGCTTGATACCCCTGCCCGCCACTTAGGGTTTGTGTTGGTAGTCAAGCGGGTCAAAGTCAGCGGCATTTGGAATTTAAGGACACCGGGGCCTCGAATATTTAGGCAAGTTGGAAAACTTTCTATATGAAGGGCATGCGATTTGACAAGTGTATATAACTAGGTTGGTAAGAAAATATATATAGGCGAATGATGGGGACGGAGAGGATAACAAGATGGGTGTGCAAATATAGGTGCGGTATCAAGATATAGGTGCGGTTTGTAGAAGGAGGCTGATCTTGGCATACTTGGGTCCAAACCCCAAGCTCGATTCTAACAAGATCTTTGGTGTGTAAAAATTTCGGTGGGCGAGAGAAAGTTGAGAGATCAGGAGGTTTGGTGTACAATTCATCCTCTGGTGAGAGCTTTCAACATTTACGTGGTCATATTCTCATCCAGGTGAATAGAAATTTACATTTGCACGAGAATGTCCATCTAATACGCATGGGTGAAAATCGGGGACCGCACGCCCTAAGTATCATGGGCTCTTCTTCTCACGGTGACATTGTCCCATTAGGCACTCCATCGTTTTCGAGGATCAAGAGGTGAAGTTGGTCATGTGCTGGCTGAAGTAGGCTGCTTTGTATGTAAAGCTGTAAAGCGTAAGCGTAAAAGCTATGTAAAACTTCGGTCGGGAGCAAGAAGAATGGCACCTCGGGCCTTTTGGGTTGCAGGGTCATTAATTTTGCCATCCATAATTATTTTAGGAGATGCGGTTTGTCGACCAAAGGGTGATAAGAGGAATTGATGGGGCCAGAGAGAATTTAAGGAAAAAGCATTTCGATTGGCTTATTTGTTCGGAAGGATCTGTCTCGGGGAAGAGGCGAGAAAAGTGAAACTGCGTGGTGAAACATGTGGTGACACATGTGGTGAAATTTATGGCGAATTTTCCCAAAAAAAATAAACTTTTACATGGCGTCGACCCTAAATTCAAATTCTCTTTCGCTCCTTCACAATTTCATGCTCCTTCTGCTTTGCTCAAAGGGACGCTCTACTCTCCACGGTTAAGTGCATTCCATCTCGATCCCAAGATCCTCTGTCAAAAGATATGAACCACTTGACTACTTTGCTCCAAAGCTGGGATACACTCTCTCTACGGATCAAAGAGGATCCCAAACTCTGCCAAGATTGGATGCTAATGGTGTACAGTTCCTCTATTTAGAGACCAATTTGGGCGAGCATCTCGGACGAACAATTTGCCTCAGATTTTCAATACCAATAATCGAGTCCCCACAAACATACAACTATTAGGAGATTACATGAGGAACCTTAGCGAGAGACATTGGAACTTGGTGGAACTGCGGAATATAGATTGTTCCAGGCGAGGGTTGGTACCACGATATTCAATACACTCATGACATGTGGGCCGAGCGCGATTAGGGGGCATCCGCGAGATATAGATATAATTGATATCACGATGATGAACTAGAATGGGCTATAGAATTACTGAGAGGCACATATCTTATGCATCAAATATGGTGGTTCATGGAAAGCGGCAATGAGAAGAATAGCCAGTCGGCGGTTTGAGTACTACGGGGAATACTATTATCATCATAGGTGCTGGCGGATGCATCGCGGCACTTTGATAATTTTGATGTCCACTACCAATGCGAGCGGGCTGATTCTTGAGCTAAAGCTGGGGAAATGGCAACACTCTTATACTTGACCCTAATTTCAGGAGCTCACCATGAATTCTTAAACACCTACCATTTCCACACAAATCACCCCACTCTTCCACATCATTGACTTGCACCTCTCCTTTTTTGACAAAAGCAGGAGTCGCATATAATACGCATCTTATTAACATCTACATCTTTTCTGCGGGGGTTGGTTTGCTCACTCTGTTGCGGCATAACACATATCACAACTACTTTGTTATTATAAAACATTGCTATGTGCTTTCCTTGACACCTACTTCATTTTGTATTTATTTGCATGCTTTATCATGAGTAGCCTACCTATCAAGGCTCACTCACTATGTTGTAACTTTTTCTATAATTAATGAAAAAACCCCATTCACTCAAAAAAAAAAAAAAATACAATTGAGCATGGAATTGAGTTTCTTATATTATTCCCAAACAAGGCAAGGCCTTAACAACATATATTCAAAATTTGAATCATTTCCTTTTGTAAGAATGTGTTCAACTATTCTTCATCGGACATACTATCTTCATCGGATAAAACCTCGGGCAAGTTTTTCTAGAATCTTTTCCTCATCTGCTTTGGTCTAGCCTATAAGCGATTCGAGCACCTTTCTTGATCTGCTGCATGGGAACTTCGAATAGCACAAATTTGAGTAGAGAATACAAGTGACTTTGGCTCGTTTGTCAACAACTCATACATCACCTTTTGTAGGGGCTTCTTTCTATAGTAAATGCCCTCCACAGCGGTTTCACCTCTCATAAACAAGTTTCCGTTCTGCTTGAAGTCATTTTTCAACTTTGGCTTGGTGCATAGCAACATCAAAATCTGAGAATCCTCCTCATTCCCTTTAGGTGCGGCAACTCCAAAGGGTGTCTCCTTATCTAAGTGCTTACGCAAGTACATTTGCCAAGGTTGAGTATAGTGGCACAGTGGTAGACTTGCGGGTCTCTTCCACATCGCATGAACATTGGAGGATGGTTCAAGCGACTACAAAGGTTCCATTCATCTACATACAATTTGTTCTCACACATGTCCCATTTTCCATCAAACAATTCTTTGCAAAAACATGATAGCTTTCTTTTTTTTTTTTTTTTTGAAAGCAAAGCTTGGGTTTATCATTAATTATAAAATCTCAAGTACATAGCATAGATGTGTTTGATAGGGAAACACATAATCAGCAAAATCAGCATGGATAATCAGCTTAGGTACTCATATTATAAGAACTATGAGCCCTGTAACATATACAAAGAAGTAACAAAGTTTGATAGTCTGAAGTAGTCAAAATGATCTGAGATGCAAATGATCAGTCGAAGAAGATCCGTTTATGCTGAGATCAAAAATTTCTTGAGCAATGAACACATGCGAAACAGATAATCTTTCCCAAGAATAACCTAGATCAGAGTTGGAACAGAGCAGGATCATGCTTAGGAGAGGATAATGAGGATTGGGATTATGGGTCGGCAAAGAAAATAGAGTTGAAATAGGCATTAAAGGAATCAGTGGAACCAAAGAGATAATGGTCAGGGGTTCCAAAAAAAGCATGCTTCTTGGCGCTTGCGGCTAGGGCGGCGACGGCAGGGAGAGGCCGCCCCTTTTCCTACCTTTCCGGCACTGCTGCAATTTCTTGTATCTGCTTAGGATTGAGCCAGCGGCTAGCAGGGATCAGGGCAAACACATTTCTGGGTCTGGATCTTTCATCACCGGCTGAAGAATTTGTGGCCTTTGAAGCATCTTCTAGGCGGTTTCTTGATCTCAGATTACACCGAAATAGCGCTGAAGCTTATAAGGTGGAATGAAATCTTGTGAGTTCTTGAACAAAGGCGTTTCTTGGCCTGTAAAATTTGGCAGTCTGTTCTTTCTTTACAAAACTTGGAAAATTGTTGGCTACTTCCGTCATTTACTCTTCCCATTCTTTCTTACTAGCAAGAAAGGTTCAGGATATTCATGATATGATCAGAATCTGCCTTTTATCATGAAGTCTTTGTGGAATTCCGGAATTATTAGAATGGATCTGAAGTACAGGAAATGAGATCAGTCTAGGGGTAGGAGCTAGGGACATCATGTGGCGGGGAAGAAGCTTTTATATCATAAACCGGACTTTTGGGAGGAGTCTTGGCGGTTTGGGCTAGTGGGTCTAGCCTACTTAGGCTATTTGTTTTGCATCAACAATCACGACAACTAAAGCTGTTTTCATATTATGGTACTTCCTTCTATGTTCGGTGGTTCTAGATCTTAGCTTTGGTTCTTCTATATGTAAAAGCTTGGAGCTATTTTTTCCAGTATCTTCTTGTCTATCTTGGTTACCAAATGGGAGATTATCATGCGCTTCATGTATATATCAGCTTACAGAGCAAAGAATAAGTTTCTATGCATAAAGGATGAAGATGTTGAGGCTTCTCCTGTAGTAATCGTTTATATGTTTGAAACATTGTATTTCTTATTTTGATAAATATAAAAAACACCCCATTCTCTCTCTCAAAAAAAAAAAAAAAAAAAAAAAAGGGTCCCCAATTGTTGGTATAGAAGAGCGAATTTATCTTTGTCCTCCAAAGAGTAGCTGTGAGAGATCCATAAAGATCAACCTTGACTTTACGTGTTTGTAGTCTGAGTTCTATATCGATGAAGCTGCCTTTCAAGACAAAATGAAATTTGTGATTTGATAGAAAGACCCAAAGACAATGGATCTGAACTACTTCTTTGCAAAATGTTGAAGCCCACTGGTCCTCACTTTCTTTCAGATACCTCCTGTGACCTGTCCTCATGAGATAAGATTCCATAGATGATGCAATGTCATTCTTCATAATACTGTCTTTTGGAGCTTTGCCGAAAGGAGAACTGTCATCAAATTTTGAAGCTCCCTCTCCACGAAGGAAGTTAAGATACTCTAGGATCATCAGATAGAAAAGCATTAGAATCCACAACATTCAAATTTGAAGCAAATAAATCTAAGTAACCCTTAAATTCTCCAAAATTCTCCCAGTTCCTGTCATAGTTAGTCCGAAGTTTCCTTTTGTGAGCAGTTGCAATGGTTTCAAAATCAAATTGAAAATGCATCTTTATCCAAAAAAGAGAGAAATTCTTCCTTCCAAACAAGACCCGATTTCTGGCTTTCCAAATGTTCCAAAGAGCAATATAAATTACAGTGTTATGAAAGCTCTCATTATTCTGAATAAGAGTAATAAGATTATCATCTCTCACAATACCAAATTTTTCTGTAATCCAATTCCAGAAACTGTTTAACTTGGAACAATAAAAGATGTGGCACATATCTTCAACTGCATTACATCCCATAGGGCAATTTGGCAGAATGTTGGGATTTCTTTTGGATAAAGTGTACAAATTATTTAAACTGCCATTAGCAATGAGCCAAATAAAGTATGAAATTTTTGGAGGACAGAAAGAGTTCCAGACATTATTAAACAGAGTCTTAAGCTGATCCTGATTAATACCCCATTTAATCATGGCTTTGCTGTTATTAGGATCAAAAGAGAGAGCACTATAAACATGCTTAACTTTGTAATCATCTTTCCCTTTTAGAGTCCAATCCCCTTTATCAGAGTTAGGAGCAGGATTAGAGAGAAATGGCTTGATAAAAGCATAGACCTTTTTATCAGAAGAGGTTCCTTTGATGATATTTTTGAGAGAAGTCCAAGAAATAAGCCTACCTCCAGAAAAAAGATCTCTGATAAAATAAAACCCAGCTTCTTGCCATTTCTTACAGATTCTTGGATGTTGGATGGCCAAAACAGTAGAATTTTGCTCGAACGAGAATAGGGTTCGAAAATCGGTGATCAACATGAAGTTTATCTGCCGAGAGATGAACCGAAAATTGGGGAGATAAAATTCGGGCCTTTATCAAATTGCCCATTAGAGGAGAAATATTGGAAGCGGGTTTCAAGCCCTGAATAAAAGCGAGTTAGGTAAAAGATGTTGGATGGAAGGATGACCATAGGGATGGCTTTGACTAATCCAATATCGATAAATTTATATCGAGGGGATTGATTCCCATGAATAGCCTTCAAACAAATTTCCACAAAGCGAGCTTGGAGAAAGAGATTTTTACAACCAAGACCCACGAGCTCTTAGATTTACAAATAGAGTTCGGTTGACTAAATGACTACCTTTCGGATAAAATTCCTTATAGTTTTTCCAATTCGGATATACACTTTTAGGAGCAATAAGGCGGTGAAAGTAAACATGAGAACTTGCAAGGACCGAGTTGGCTATGATAGTTACTTGACAAGAGAGAGATAGCTACCATAGTTATTGACTTCTTCTTTATTCTTAGAAGAATAGGTTCCCAAAGGCCTTTAAGGGTATGATTCAATGAAAGGCATGCCCAACAATTTGGTAGCTTGACCATAAGGAAGCACATTAATGCCAAGAAAGGCTGCTGGTCGGGGAATATCACCAATGATAAGACTTTTGTTGATGTTGGCGGATACGAGGAAGGCTGCTTGAAATTGATTGATGACTTTAAGAAAATAATCAATATTAGCCAAGTCGGCATGGAGGAAGGAGAAGGTGTCATCGACATATTGAAGCATAGTCAAATCATCATTTGAGTTGGGCATCTTGAGACCTTTTATGAGGCGAGGAGGCTTGATAGTTGCAGATAAGCTTTGTTAGCAAATCATTTTGCAGCGGGGAATAAATAAGGAGCGGAGGGCAGCCTTGTCTTACCGGGGGAGAGAGGAAGAAACGAAGGCACCCCATTAATTAGAACAACATTTGGCTTTTGAATTCAGTCCAATAATCAGGTTGATTAACTTATTCGGGGAAGCCAAGTTTAGACATAGCAAATTTAAGAAAGTCCCATCTATGAGAGTCAAAAGCACGTTTGAAATCTAATTTGAGAAGGATCACGTTTTGATTGGAGATCTTGTTCCAATGCAAACCTTCCATAGGCTGCCACATAATTATCTAGGATGTATCTCTTAGGCAAGAAGGCTAATTGATTATGGCTGATATTTCTACGGAGGAAGGAGTTAATCCTTAAAGCTATGATCTTGGCACACATCTTATAAGAAGAATTTGTAAGAGATATAGGGTCTCAATCTTGGAAATTGGCGGGATGATCTACTTTAGGAATCAAGGGAGATAAAGCCACTAGCTATGGAGGGCTGAAGATGACCACTATTCGAAGTCATGAACCATTAAAGTGAGGTCATTTTTGAGGACGTCCCAGAATTTAACATAAAATTCAGCAGGCAACCCATCGGACCGGGATTTACCTTTATTAAAAGGAGGATAGAGTGGCGAAGAAATTTCTCTGCAATATTTTGGGAATTGATCCATATATTTTGAGAAGGAAGCGATAATAGAGTCATCCATAATTTAGTATATTTTATTTTTGCGGAAGGAAGAATATTGTTCACAATGTTCATGAAGTCATTAGCCTCTGCAATATTGTTGGAAGGAATTGGCTTATTATGGAAGATATCCATATATTTACCTTTAAAGAAGTTGGAAATATCAGAATGAGTAGTGTACTTTCTGCCATTCTCATCTTGGATCTCAGCAATAGATTTTCTCAAAACCCTGCTCTTAGCTACCCTAAAGAAGAATTTGGAGCTACCAGAGTCCATGTCATTAGTATATTTTATTTTGCATCTGATAGCAGATCCCTTAGCTTCCATCTCCTCAATACTTTTGATTTTTCTCTCTAGAATTTCTTCCCCTATATGCAGATTTAGATTAGAAGGATCTTCATGAAGTAAAGATCTGATGTCTTTCATGACCATCATAAGATGATTTTTTTCCCTGCTGCATTGAGAGTTTCTAGATTTAGACCAGCTCTTAATCCAAGCTTTTATAGCTTTGATTTTAGAGTAGAAATAACTCCCTTGGTGCTGATTCCTATTTTCAATGGAGAGATTCTCATAGAAGGTAATGAATTGAGAACAGAAATCCTCATTATCCAGAAGAGAAGAGTTAAACTTATAAGGTGTACTTCCCTGTCTTTGAATTTTGGTGATATGAGGAGTATGAAGAAACTGTGGCTGATGATCTGAGATAGAAGTACCTTCATCACTGGTGACATAACTATTATCCCAAAAGGCTGAGGAGGGATTAGATACATAGAATCTGTCCAAAGTGCAATAGACCCTATCTTTGCCTTTTTGCTTATTAGACCAAGTATAAGCAGCAGAAGAAGAGGGGATATAAATCAAACCATTGTCAGCTAGAAGAGAATCCCAATTTTGTTTCTCAGCTCTGGTCATATTAATCTTGTTCCCTAGTTTAAGATCCCAAGAAGGAGTATTATTAAAGTCACCTGCAATGATCCAGTTGTCAATATTTTGAGAGCTCAACCGGTGGTTAATTTTCGGACAGTTGGCTCCCTATCCTTGGGAGTAGTTGGAGCATAAACATTGATAATGCCAAAGATGGAATTGGAACAAGAGAGAATAACTGCTTGCCAAGCTTTAGAGGGACCATTATGGAGAGAAATATGGTTGAGGTCTCTCTTCCAAATGATTGCAAGACCTCCACTTGCACCACTCGAATCAATCCAAATGGAAGAGGAATTAGGATAAATCCAGTCTCCCAAATTGCTACATTCAAAAGAGGAAAGCTTAATCTCCTGAAGGAGAACAATATCAGCATTATAAAGCCTAATCTTCTTTTAAGAGGACCTTTGATGCCTCTAAGATTCGAGGAAAGGATCTTCATCAAGGAAGAAGAATAAAAAAGCAGGAAGAAGAATTAGATATTGAATTTTTGGTTCTCTTCTTACTCCTAGTATTTTGGCGGGGTTTTATTCATGGCGGATAAAATCTTTCCTAGGTTATTCCCTTTTTTTTTTTTATGATTTTTTGGAAAATTTGTTTGTTTTCAGAATTAGAAAATTGGCCATTGTTTTCCATAAGATATTCTTCTTTTCCCCAATTTTCTTTATCAGAGCCATAATCCTCACTGTCACTGAAATCAGAGCAACCACCAGGATAAAACTGAAACATAGTATTATTATTAAGAGTATTTAAAGGAGCAGAATCTGGTACTTGCCTTAAAACATGATTTTCTTGAAGCTCCTTTTGCTCTTCAACTTTGTCTTCAGGAGTCTCAGGAACAAAGTCAGCAGAATGTACCTCATTTGCATCTTTTACTTGAGAACCAGCCTGGGCAAATTCCTCATGTAACACTTCAAAATGAAGAGAAGCTAGCTGATCTGCAATCTTGCTGGATATTCTTGGAGGACTGATAGAATCTTCTACAAATGGGGAGTCTAGGTCAATGAGAGATGGCAGAGAGGTCTTAATTGCAGGGATGGGATGTGGAGAATTCTCAATAAGAGAAATGTTTGGTGGGGAAGGAAGGATATTATGGTTGGGGGAGCAATCCTTGCTCTTATCTAACTCAAAATCCAAATTATTATTTAGGTCAGATAATACCTGGAACGCATTTTGGCATTTGATATGCTGGTTGACCTGCTGTTGAGAGGAATCTTGAGTCAAGACTTCAGTAGTTTGACTAATAGGTTTAGTCAAGATAGATTCTGTGTGACCATGAGGTAAACTTGAGTCATTTGAAACCAAGATATTCTGATGTAGAACTGCTGGTGGAGCTGATGTAGTTTGTGAATTCTTTGGTCGGGAATTCACCTGAGATTTTGCTTTTCCTTGAGATTTTATCATTAATGACCCATTCTTGCTTTTGTTGTTGATAGGGTAGTCAATAAGACTGTATGAGCACTGACCTTTGTTCTGAACTTTAGCATCCTTAATGATGTTGTCTAAGGTAATGCTTAAGACATCTGTGGCAATATTAGACTTTGCAGAGATATTTCCTTTGACCAAGACCTTAAGTTCTCCAATTGTTATACCATTGTTTCTCCTCTGACCAGAGAAATTGATCTGCTCATCCATTTTACCTTTATCTTTCATCTGTTCTCTTACTGTCCTTTGTTTCTGAATCCTCTTGTAGCTGCCATTAACCCTGGTCCATTTGAATTGCTCATTTTCTGGCAGGATATGAAAAGAATTCATTTTCTTTTCCTGATTTTCCTTAGATATATCTTCTTTGGCTGACTGATCGATGATATCTCTCGAGACATTAGCATTCTCATTAGAAGACTCCGGCTGAAGTTCAGAAATTGACTTGCAATCTGAGTACCAAAAGTGTCTATGGAGACATTTTTGGCATTGGGAAGGCAGTCCAGACCATCTTAGAGCTAAAGAAGATTCTACTCCAAAGGCGTCTATGAAAGGAATGGAAAGAGGAATTTCTTTAGACAGATCCAATTGGACAAAAGCTCTTGGGGGTCTAGAGGGAGAGTACTCTGTTGAAATGTAAGTACCAATGGAATTGAAAAGGACCTTGAAGCAATCTTCATCCCAATAAATAGGATTGAGCCCAAACAGAGAAGTTGAGGCAATGCAAAGATTGTTCATTTGATCAATGTCGAGCTTGGGATGCCATTTCAAGAAGGTCAATTGGGAGGTTTCAAAGGTCAGAGGGCCATTGTTAAGGAAAAAGTTGGCTGATCTGACGTTACCACATTCGATCATAATATATGGAAAGTTTGCTTGATGCGGCTGAATTAAGATCCCTTTATTTAGGTTAAGGAGGAAGGCCCAAAGCTTATCAAGTTTAATCCCACATTTTTGAACTTTTACAATAACAGCCGACTTCGACAAAGCATCAATTTTGGAATGAACAACAGGAAGATTTAAAGAAATACCATTGTAAAGATTCATCTTCCTTTCTTGAATGTGAGGCGGTTTGGTCCTTTTTAGTCTTGCATCAATTCATCGTCAGAAGCGCAATTCTTGGTGTCTTTCGAAACTCCATATGGAAGGGAGCTTGAGTGTTTGGGTTAATTGGATGAAGAATTCCTCTGTGATCGGGATCATGGAGAGATTGTCGAGAAAAGGAACTTGATGGGAAATTGGGTCCATTGGAGGAAGCGAGAGAGGCATAAAATTACCAAAAGAATGGTATCTTGAGGATTATCTTGAAAGGATATCAGATTTTGGAAGCGGAGGCTCTATCGGAAGGCGGGGAAGGAAGGCAAATGCGTGAAGAAGGCTAAATTTTTAGGGTTTTGTGAAGAATTGAAACCATTGCGTAAAGTTAGGGTGAAACAACAAAAGGCATGCAGAAAATTGAATAACAAAAAGGGGAAAAAAGGAAAAGCAGGGAGAGAGACCATTAGAGAAAAGAAATTTAACTAAAAAGAGATCATTTTGCTTTGCCCCAAATGCCATTAAAACCAATTGTTGATTGAAGATCGGTCAAATCTAATGATCTTCTGGAGAGTGATCAAAAATTTGAAATTTGTATCAAGCGAGTAAACTTCAGCGAAGTGCGTAATGTCGGTCCAATCACAATGTACTCTAAATGTTCTATTTGGAGCAAGCTGAAGCTGGAACAATGAATTCCTCAACCAAGAATTGGTAATTTCGACTTCAAACTCAAGCGTGCTGGGGACAAAGGAATACTACGATATGAAGAGTTCTTGGAAAAAGTTGATGGGTGTCAGTGAATTCGAGATCGGATCTTTGAGCCTCTTAGAAATCCATGAGGTAATTCTAGATGTTTCCACGATAATTGCAAAAATTTTGTCTCCATAGAAGGATGGATTAAAAAGTGGTCGGGGCTTCATGAATATATGAAAATGGTAATCAAAATGTAGCTACTGACGTTGAGAATCATCCCAATGCTACCCCTCTACAAGGGCAGCTATGGATTTGCCAGAAATTGGCTTCAGAATTCGAAGGACATGCTTTTTCTCACAAAATTTGGCAAGAAATGGCATGTAACAGAAAATGTGAGAAAGAGACAAAAAATCCACGAAAAAAGGCGCACGTCCATTTTTTTCTTAACTTTAAATATTCACATAATCAACATGATAGCTTTACGGTATGTTTGTGTTGGATTTCTGTCTTTGAATCCATGGGTGAATGAATTTGCTGGTTTACGGAATTGTCTACACCCCAAGCCTTTTTCCTGTTGATATCCTCAGGTTTTATTTCCCAGAAGTATTTTCGAACTTTTCTTCCATTTTCAGTCCACTCAGATGTACCACATTGAAATTGTTTCTCTGCAATTTTCACCACATCATGGGCATTATCTAGTTTAATGTCAGGATGTTTAAGCTGTAGACCTCGTATCCATCTTTTCAATTCTTTGCCTTCCCATCATGTTCACCTTTTCCATGGTTTGATCAAAGAAGTTCCACATCATGTTGACCTCGTATCACAAGTTTGTACCTTCAACAAAATAAAATGATCATTTGCTTTGAATTGTGATGCGGCACCATCTGAAAATACATAGTCTTTGTTTGGGGACATTGCCTTTACTGCTTTAAGTACTCAAAATGTTTCATAAAACAATGTTGAACAAAAAGTGTGTCATGTTCCTATCATCAGGCACATAGTAGTGTGTTTCCTTCTCAATGGTGTGCATGCGTGGATCAACGATAGGTTATTTGAACAAATATAGTTATCACGGTTGTTGACCCGGTCATGGTGAACTTCATTACGCTCCTTAAAAGTATAATTCTCTGCAAAGTCAACCCACGGATAGGTAAGCATCTCGGGCAAGTTATAAGGAGTTCTTTGTCTTGGCACCTTTTTGCCCTATATATGAAGTTGTGTAAAGGAAATTTTGGAAGCTTCTCAACATTTTGTTCACCGAGTGGAAGACTTGCGGTTTCATTGTGTTGGTGAGCGAGCTTAGACTTCTTCTTTGCCATCTCACGAATCTGGTTTTTCATAGTCTAGGTATTCCCACTTCACCATGCCACTATCACTAGATTGTTCATGTGGGGCGGATAGGGAACTTCTTAATCCCACACTCTTTACACTCACCGAATGCATTCCCTCTTATGGTAAGATTGGAAGCTAGTTTTCTCACATAAGATTCCACACACGGACTTCTTGTGCTACTTATTTTGTATTAGGGGCTTTTGCATTCACCATATATCTCGACACAAAGGCGACAAGTGCTGTTCTTGACTTTTGGGTGCTTAGTTCTCATACTATTGAAGCCATCTATTAGCATCTGCATTCTAACATGGTATATCTGACAACTATTGAAGTCCTTTAATTTTACAACAAACCATGATTTGACTTTTCAAACATCCTCTGTTTGATCCTTAACACTAGGATGTTAGTCTTGAATTTCTGAACAATTGCAAGCGCAAGGAAGATAACAAGGTGATCGGCATATTTATTGCACACTACATTTTCCACCACACTAGGCACCACATAGCATATATTCTGGACATTCATCTTACACCTCGTTATTCACCACACTAGGCACCACAAAGCATATAATACATAATTTATTGTACACCATATTTTTCACCACACTAGGCACCACATAGCATATATTTGGGACATTCATCTTACACCTCGTTATTCACCCACACTAGGCACCCAAGCATATAATACATAATTTATTGCACACCATATTTTTTCACCACACTAGGCACCACATAGCATATATTACGGACATTCATTTTACACCTCGTTTTTCACCACACTAGGCACCACATAGAATATATAATACATTAATTTTTACACCATATTTTTCACCACACTAGGCACCACATAGCATATATTACAACATTTATTTTACACCATGTTATTCACCACTAGGTACCACAAAGTATATTTAGAGCATTTATTTTACACCATATTTTTCACCACACTAGGCACCACATAGCATATATTCTGACATATATTTTACACCATGTTATTCACCACACTAGGCACCACAAAGCATATATTCTGACATTTATTTTACACCCGTGCCTCACCACTAGGCGGCACATATCATATATCACGGCATTAATAGGCACCACACACCACGAGCAATCACTAACCACACCAACCACATATCACAAGCAATCACTAACCACATACAACATACCACATTAACAATAAAAATGTGGTGAAGATGAAGAAATGAAATAACACGTGATTCTTCCGGATAGTGGTGGCATGATCCTCTCTTACATTTCGTTTCCAATCTTAAGAACTTAACATCCTTTGCATTTGGAGACCCTCTTGTTTTTCGGTCCAAAATTGCTCCACAAGTTCTATGCCAATTGGAAATTGCATCACTCTTCTAACTCTTTTGTACAAAACCCATTCTCCCCTTTGCAATCTATCTCTTCCCTCTTCAATTTTGCTTTGGTAAGATTCCTAGGATGAACACCGCAGTTTACCAAAACCAGAAAACCTTGGGATTAGCACTTTCGGTATTAATGCTTCCTCTTACGGCCATAGCAAGGCAACTACTCTTGGCTGCTAATTTGTCATTCTTTGTTAGACTTCTTCACAAGTTGAATGGAAGCCATGAGGGTTCTTGACCACAATGCTCTTGGCTTGCAAATCTTTCAACTCTTCACCAAGTCTGTTGTCCATTGTGTCATCTTCTAGAAAATCTCGTAAAACCTCTTTCTTATCCTTTGTCGGTAAAGCCTTTAGTGGTGCTATGAAATGAAGATAATAATTTTCAACACCATCAGAGCGCCTAGTAGAGGCCGTTACGGTGGATCCTCCCCTCTTGATGCAATTTTTGCTAATTCTTCTTTAGCTTCCCTTTTTCTTTTCCTTTGGCATCTTTTATGATCTCGTTCTTGTTCTGGAGTTCTCTTTCTCTTACCTGTGCTCCGGTTTGAGATTTTAGGCAGATTTGCTTCCAAATTAAATGATTCAAAGTATGGTAGGATTGATCCACAAGCAGTTAAAGCGCCATGGCCGTGTGCTTGAGAAAAGCTGGCGGGTGGGTCATGGGTTTAGAATCGGTTAGGTGGAGATTGGAATGGGGCCGGGTGGCGTAGGAAATTGGAATGGGATGGGTGGCGTAGGAATCGGGTTGTTGCGGTTCAAGAAATGATTGAATCAAGGCGGTTACATGCACTAGGCGCCAAACAAACATTTAAAATCGCACCACAAATTTGATATCTCCCACCACATTTTTTAGGGGGCAGGGGGGACACAGGGGGTGTTCCACTACAACATGCTTTCACCCATTATGTGCTACGGGTTGTTCAAGTTTTAATCTCGACTAAGATGGACAATTAGACATTTTACATACAAGGGCGGGAAGAACCTAGAAGCCCCGAGGTCCAACCACTGGCCATGTGGAAGGCGTGTTTCATATAAAGACCAAAAGGTGCCTAGAAGGGCTAAGTGAGAGATTCTTACAAAGGATGGAAAGTATGGCAACAACCAAAGAAAACCTAGAAGCGTCCGGAGGACAAGAGTGTTGCAATCTCGATTACCTGATTTAGTATAGTGTGGATGACTTTGTTGAAATAAGATCTCAATACATTGGGCCGACTTGGAAAAGCCGGGATTAATTTCATCTACTCCTTGTGGCACGAGGGCATGTATGAGGAAACATTAAGATGGATTTTTGGCACGAACAAGACATCATTTTACACATATTTGGGAGGCGAGGCTAGAAGAGGCATCCGGCATGGCAATGCACTAACTTTGAAACCTAGAAAACACTTTGAGGGGCCATTTGCGGTCCTTGAAAGCTTTGTGAGATACATGTCCCAATCTATGCCCCATAAGTCCAAGGTGAGCGAGCACGATTATGCAGTGGTGAAAAGTGTGTTGCTACAACATTACATCGGAAAAGAATGCCTTAAAGAGGCCAATTTCATTCTAGAAACTACTGGAGATCGGCCTCTTTCTCATTCATCTTTTAGTAGGTTATGGAAAACCCACTTTTCAGACGTGTGTCTCTTGCAACAAATGCCATTCTCAAAGTGCAACACACGCATTCCGAAGGATATTGCCGCGGTGCAATAGAAAAAAAGGATGACAATTAGGCGGCCAATTTCCAAATTACCAATCAAACCAAATATCATTTAGACAACTGTATTGCCAGTGGAGAACATTTTTCCGGATGTAGCGGCGGATATTTATGCGATTCATGATAAGATGGACCAATACGGACTTTCGCCAAAAAGCTAGATCCTTTGCCTAAGCGTTGTCAAAATGCTTTTCGGATGAAAAAAGCTTGGCGGGATGTCTTGAGATGGACATGGCACTGCACCTATGGGCATTTTGTGCTTGATCTTTGAGTGCTATTTTCAAGTGCTTGAGAACACTATAGAGAGGATCTATAGAAGGAAAATGTATTCTCCCTCAGCCCTATTTTTGATGCTTTGATGGATGATCAGCTGCTTACTTACAAAAAGCGGATAAAGGAGCTCACATCTAAAGTGTCGAAAAGAAATGAGAGGACTTTGGATGAGTTCCCCATACATGAAAAACAATTTTTCGGAGGGAGCTATGTGTTATTTGGATAAGCTGTTGGAAAAAAACAACAATAGATAGATGTTTGGGGTAATGTCATACTTGACGGCAGTAGGAGTATTCAAGATTGTGAAGGTGGGGTTCATGATGGTTGGCATACACATGGCGATATAGATGCATTTTTCAGGATTTTCTCTACCAAGCTCAAGAAGAGAACATGACAAGTCTCCTTGAACTAATGGATATGTTTGACAGTTGCATTGACTCTAACCCAATGGCCTTCTTACTCGATGAGGTTTAAGATTGGAAATCATTTGTCGAGGGATACTTATTGGATGGTAAGGATCAGTTGACAGGCCACACAAAGTCACTTCAGTTTAAGTTCTGGGTACCAATCATGCAATATAAGTGGAGGCTAGGCGATAAGTTGTGGATGCATGTGCAAGGAATTGAAATATGGCTAATGAGGCCTAAGGGTGAAGTTCTTCTTCCTATGGGGGAGCCAAAACCACTTCCTTCTTCCAAGACTGTTAAAGATTCTCGCCAACTAGTGAAGGGCATCCAGGATTACATAACACACTAGAAGGATGTTCGAAAGGGAAAGCACATCTCATTTCTCAAGAAAAATCACATGGACTCCCTAATCAATTGCTGAGAGAAAGTTGTGACATGCTTAGAAACAGAACAACCATGTGGGGGGAAGCTGAGAGACAGTTTCTTGCGGGAGTCTAGATGGAAGGGTTCTCAGGGAGCAAGCACATCAAAGAAAGTTGGCTTGAATCCCAACAATGGCTAGTGGTTTGTGGGAAGCAACGCCTCAAAGCTGAAGTGGTTTGACCTTCCTGAGTGGGATCCTTCGAGGGACATCAAGCACTACAAAGAAAGTCTTGCGATAACGTCTAGTATAGCGTCAAAAATCTTGACACAAATACATCCCTTAAACTCAAAAGTTGCCACAATTTTGACACTATAGTATTTATATCAAGCGGCGTGATCATTTGCCACAAAAGTTGGCCTTTCGGCGTCAAGTGTTATATCAAGATTGTGGCATATTCAGTTCTCACAACTCTTGACAAAGAAATGCGTCACAGTTTTTATAGAAGATTTTTAGCGGGTTTTAACGCCTTGACTTTTTAGAAATTGCTAACAAGTTAGTGTCAAGATAGCATCAATATTTTTAAGACACTATAACAAATATCACATTAAAATATCATCAACTATTCCAACAGTATTATAACTCAATTGCAATAAATAATTGTACATATAGGGGCAAAATTCCATCAAACTTATGATGAGCTAATAACAACCATGGCATATATGTTTCATCAACTATAAAGTAGCTAGCATCAAGCTTGTGATTAACCCACCCGAAGTATTTCATCAACTTTGTGACTAACATACTCCAGAATATTGCATCAACTAGTGCATCATGCCTTTTGTCAAAGCGATTGTCAAACCTAGCAACAAAAGAATGAACGTTTTATGACAAGAAAAGAACCATACACAAATCATTTTGTTAATAGTGTCAACCATTGCACCCTTTCGGAATTGTATTATAATTTGTGCAATAGGAAGATCACATTTCCTTATTGCTCAACCTTGTGACAAAATACACAAGTTAAATATTCTTATTCATAACGATAAAATTTCTACAATTGAGATGCTCATATGCAAAAGGTAAAATACTCAACAAACAAGAGTAATTATCAAAGACAGTTTGATCTTATTCATCATCAAAATTCTCTCCATCTTGTGCATCATCAAAATGCTCTCCATCTTGTGAATCACCAGTCTGCATGCTTCAAGTACCAACCGAAGAGTGCTGACCGAAAGAATTGATGGAACTTACAGAATTCCAAAGGAATAGTGTGAGCAAAAGCCTGTTGATTGGGACTATATCATGGCATATTAAAATGATTAAACAAAAGTGCAGCAATAGGAACAATAAGATTCGCCATACTCCTTATCGACCCAACATGCTGACTCTTCTCGGGATTGTATGTACTCAGGTGTTCAAATGTGCAAGCATTTGCTTTGGTGACCACAGAGACTTTCACCTAGTGATGCTGACCCGCAGGGGCTCTTGATGTCTGGTGGCCAGGCAATGCTAGGAGATAATACGTCCATAAACCATCATTTTCTCTCCTTGCATTCTCGGTACTTACGAAAAAGCGTAGACTCATTGCTTCCGTGCCGCAGTGCCCTATGCATGCTATCTTTTATACAACATATATGCTTGTCGCCTACATGTCTACGGTCATGTGTATGATATAAGATGGACCAACTTTTCACATCTTGAACCCACTACATGTCTAAAATGTAAATGCTCAAACGTGGAAATCCAATAATGCAGCTAGAGTAAGAATGAAGAGTAATCGATTAGTGGGCTTTTGCTGCAAGGAAGCCAATTAAAAGGAAAGGAAAAAATGAGCTAGCCAACTCGCATTAGTTAAAGAGCACAAGTTATTATATGAATAGCAAAAATAAGACTAATAATGATTCGAATAGGTGGAGGCCTTATGCTGGTTTTTCTTATCCAAATGGGGCGAGAACACAAATTCAAAAAAGTAGTACCATAAATACATGTTTCTACAATATTATATGCACCTTGTCATAATGTATTGTATTCCGGTATACAAAATAACGTTCTGCAAATTACAAAGAAAAATTGGCCACGCTTGGAGGCCAATTTTTTCGGTTGGGAGGCCAATTTTTTGGCGGAATTTTATGACATGCGGACATTAATGTCACATGAATTTGTAGTGGGGTATTTTCGTACACGCCATAATTTTACTCACCGAGCCGAAATCCGACTATTAAGCGTCGTCGTGGATCCGGCAGAGCTCTACGATCATCGATTGACCATTGTTTACATTTTCTCAGGCCTCATTCCCGCTTTTCTTTTGATGTGATTTTGAGAAGAGCCTGAGATTCTCATAGTTTTTGAAGGATCTTTGTTTTCTTGTGTCTTTTCTCGACATTTTAACCGCTTTTTCAACCGGAACCTTCTTTGAGTAAGAATCTTTTATTCTTGCACTAGATTTTGTATTCTTGGTTCGACCTTTTTTTTTTTGGTTCTTTCGAAGAAGTGCACCTTCAACTTCAACATTCGAGTCCTAGGACCTAAGTCTCCCTTGATTTGTAGGAGGAATTTAAACCTAGATTCTAATCTAGGTAAAATTTTTCTTGCATGTTTTTTATTAGATTTTTTAGTGCCTAATGTGATTTATTTGTTGCATCACGAGTCTGGGTATGTCAATAGCGTGTAGTAGTGGTATTGTCATTCTTGTTTTATTTTTTTAGAAGTATGATTGGAAATCGAGTATCTGGGGAATGGCGATGTTCCGAGCTTCAATCGCTTTTGTATGATATTACCAATGATCGGAATAAGAATGGTTGTGATACTAGCGGATCGATGTTCGGTGACAATTAGAGTATATGATATGCTTTCCTTAACTAAAGATTAATTCTTTTTGGTGGAAAGCACTAAGAGGAGTTAATTTGTGGTTCTTTTTACTACATTGGAGTCTCGACCACAAGGAAGAGATTTCATCAGCGGCTCAAACGGCTAGAATGGGATATGAGAACTTGGATAGACAAGAACCGGTGCCACGCCCCAGCAAGCGGCACCCACCATAGACTAAGCTTTTGCTTGGGCGGAGTCAATATGGAGCTTATGAAGTACCATTTGCATCCTCCCTATTTTGTCCCTAATAATATTTTGGCTTTAAGTGTGTGAGATTAATTGATGTATAATTACATTTTTAAGCAGGCCCCCTAGCATACCCATCCCGATTGAGATGCCAACTTAAAACATTACTTTTGATTTGAACCGGTTTTGAAAAGAAATGATGATGAGATTTCACGTTCATGGAGAAAAAAACTACTTAGTAAAACATCATCTTAAGAAAAAGCAATTTGGTGTAGCTAAATAAATTTGAAATACTTTCCATGTTCCTTATGTTCAAGTAGCAAATGAGTCCTTAGGTTACTGAGTAAGATTGATTATGCAGGGTTTTATTCCATTCAAAAACAATCATGTGCTTTCAAAAATAGCTGGAAGAGCCTCCGAGTTAGCACATTTAAAGAAAACTTAAAGCGTAAGATGAATGCAAGCTCACTTCCAACTTGTTGGACAATCATCCACGTGTGTAATTCTTTAGGTGTACCGGATTAGAAAAATAGCTTTGTTGTTCGACTACAAATGATTTCTGTTAGGGAGGCGTTGATTTGTATGCACAAAGTAAAGAACAATATCGATGGAGGAAAGTAGGCCTATATTGCTACACACGGACAAGGCACGCGTTTTCAGCGTGCAAGTCTTTGAGAGGAGACGATTATAAAATTAAGGAGGAAATTCAGCGATATGAGTGAAGTTATGCAAAGGCGACCATGTGAAACGGTATCTTGGTCATAAGCATGCATTGCAGATAACTTATTGTGTGGTGATTTCTAAGCAAAGACAAATTAGTAGATTGTCTTCTAATTACACACACGCTTTTCAGAAAATGTGCAAAGATCTATATGGCCGATCATATGGGAAGCTCAAATGAGCCTTGCATAACAAACATGCCAACCCTTCAACATCCGAGGGGGTGTTTGGAATTTTCTAATACCTGCTTGCGATGATAGATCAATTAGAGAACCTTCTTCTTCCTAGCTTGTAGGTTAATAGTTGAATTAGATTCCTCAAGTGGGCCATGAAGGTTGAACCGTTTTTCTCCCTCGTAATCCTCTCCTCAATGTGGCAAGTTTAAAAGATACAAATGGAAGTAGCCCCAATTAATATCTCATTTTACATTTATGAGCATTAGCGTAATGAAATTTAGATTCACCTCTGATCACTATAGTTGTGTCTATTTGTGAAGCAAATCACAGATAAATGTAAATCTTTTGCTTATGTTAACCAAACGCATTACTTTCGTGTTATAAGATCATATCTTGGTGGAAAATCTCCATTTACGCTAGAGATAGCAAAATTATAGAAGTCCATTATGTATTAGGAAACGTTCCACCAAGAGGTGGTTTCCACGTAAACCGAGGCTCCACCATGCTAGTGCCGCCGGCTGGTTCCCACCGAAATCACCGAAAGTGGTGGAACGTTCCCAAACGTAAGCCACGTGTAGCCAATGATTTACGACACGTGTTGCATCTTCCACGTCGGCGCCCATATTCGAGTTTTTTAATTCCAAAGCGGAGTGATTCGGAAGCAAAAGCAGAGTGCCCCAGCAAAGGAATGCATTCGACGCTATTTGAGTGATGAGTGATGAGGAATTGCAAATTTCAATGAGTCGATAAGCATGCCTAGAGTTGGAAAAGCATTGCAGTCCCCACTTCAAAGACTTTTTGGGAAAATTGGCAAGTAAGTAGCTTCTTCTTACTTAGAACTGTTAATTGTTTTGCATGCAATTTTGTTCGGGATATGAGGAAGAACTCGATATTATAAATTAACAAAGGTTGCTAAGAATTTAATAGCATGAATACATGGAAGTTGCAAGCAAACTTAAGCTACTTAAAAATGCAAAGGCATGTCTTTTTGTTGCTCAATAGTTATGGGTCGAAGTTGGGCCTAGGCCCGTTGAAGGTAATAATTTGGAGTCCGTGGTTGAGCTCGAACGTGCATTTACCCGGGCTTCGGATCTGCCTTCATTGTAGCTAATCGCCTCTAATGGATAACCAACAAATTTATCAAGCAATGCTCCTACCATTGTGACATGTAGGCGTCTTGGATGCAAAGTGTCAATGTCACCAAGATTGTTAACTCTTCCGTATGTCGCCGTTCCGCGACATGTCGCAGACTATCTCGATACTACCTTGTTGAACGCTTCCGCGACCTTTGTTGTCACCGGTTGTATTCAATCTCAATGTGCTTGAGACCTGACATCCATAAATAATGTTTGATTAGTGGGGTCTAGTTTAATTTAAATATTGAGTCGACAGATATGGTGGGGGGTCTGAAGTAGAAATTTTGATTCCACACGGGTTTGATTTAAGCCACTTTACCCATGGGAAATCGAGGGGCAACCCTCCGAGGGCAACCACCTTGTTAATTTAGTTAACCTTTAGTTAATTTTGCTAACTTAACTGAACAAGGTGCGAAGACAAGTTTAGTTAGTGTTTTTGGTTAAAAAAGTTAACTAAATTCTTAACTATTTTTCTTAACTATATGCTAACTTAACTAGTGGTGCGAATGTAAATTTAGTTAAAAACCATATTTTAACTTAACTTAACCGCGGGTGAGAATGTACCCTAAGTCATCAATGGTTCTTGGATTGCACATTAGCATCACTGTCCATGCACATATATTATATTTAACTACGTGGAAATTTAGCTATATGCATATGATTGTGATTTGCATGTATAATCATAAACTCAATGAAGAGATTGTTCAAGTACAGATCATGACTTGTACCCCCATTGGTTCTATGAGCCTCGTATAAAATCCCAACCATATAAGAAGCCCATATATAGTGTGCTAATTTCGTTTTGGGTTTGGGGAGGGTATTCTGGCAATGGTGGGGACTATGATTTCGGTATCGTATTGTATAAAAAATGGTATAATTTGCCATGTGAGAGGAGCTTGGATGGTTATTGCTATTTTGGGTGCTCGGCAATTCCTTTTTTCAATGGATGTTTTTGCAAACGCTCTTTGGAAAGGTTAAGAAGAGTAGAAAAAAAAATTGGCGCCGTTTTTTTAGGGCGTGGATAAGAAGGCATGCTCCCTTCTTTTTTTGGCAAGGGCAGCGGAGGAGAGGCACAGGGCATAAGAATCCGCTTCAGCTCCATGGGCCTGGGCTTCCGATGGAGTTGCAGGGCTTGCGATTAGGCTTACACAAGGTTGCACACTTTACTGTTTTGGGCACAAAATTGCTCTCAAGCGCTTCCTCGATTCCGGCGACTTCACGGGCCCTTCAGATCCATCTTTGGCTTGGTCTTCTCCTTTTTGGCTTTCCAAGAAGAGAAAATGGCTCACGTCTCGTCCCGCTTGTTGGGCTCATGGCCGGACAAAAACAAGTCGAGAATAGAAGCGTAAGAAGGCCGTCTGCTCAGCCCGGCCCCTTAGGAATGTCTTGATAGAAGCATCCAAGTTCCCGCTTTCCTTTACCTTCGTTTCCTTCCCGTGTATAATGGAGGAAGATGATGTAGATACCGGGGGATTCCGGAAGGAGGAGAAGGAAGAGGAGGGCACTTTGGATTAATGATTACTTGATTGAGCTGCTTTCGCCCGGTTGCCAAATCGAGTGTCTGATTTTCGCTACTTAGCTCGCCTCTGTGACTTACACACTATATGGGTCGTGTTGGGAGAGTGTTTTTCGGCCTAATTTGAAGAAGAGAGGATCATATCGGATTCTGCTCTCAACTATCTGAAAAGGTGTTGAAGCTATGGTGGCTTTTAGTAGGAGCGGTAGCTATGGCGTAAGGCCCTGCCAATTTATACTATGGCGAAGACCGGCACCATGGCACCATTGGGTTTTTTTTTATGTTGCCTCTTTTTTTTTTTTAGCTGGAACCATAGGTTCGTTACTACACCATTGACATTGGCATGCAATTTTTCTCTCAAAATTCTAATGGCCGGCACAATACCTAGAATATTCGCCAGATCAATGGTTGGGAATAAAACTTGAACGGGACGCCATAATACTTGGAAAAAACGAATGTTATAACACCCATCATATACAATGTACTTTTATAATGGTACATACCTTTTCATTTCATTTGCCTACTATAAATGCATATTCTATTTAGTGGCTGCCATATTGGTTTTCATGGTTTTAATCCATTCTTAAATGCTTAATTTGGATATTCTTTTAACTAATAATTTGTTTGATAATGTTTTCCTCAACAAGCTAACTCAATCAAATGCAAAACTGAATCCAAGCCTAAAACTACCGACGCCTCCTGTGATCAATGCTTAATGCTTTCCACTGACCTTTCGTAACAAGTGCATCAAACTAAATCGTCTTAACTCGTATTTTTCATTCACTTGTCTTCCAATATGTCATAAGCTAGTGGCTATGCTCTCTACATTTCCGATCTGATCAACCAAGCTTTTCCCCCCTTGTTCGGTTTAGTGGTTAGTCCATTGGGTGAGTAACTAAGAGATCTTGTGTTCAAGTCTCTGGGTTTCGTCATATGTCCTCATGGAGGCTGCCAATGTGGTATGACATAAAAATACTACCTACCTTTACTAATATAATCATCTATAACATGCTAAGCTAACTCCAATGGATCATGCGGAAATAGGGTACAAATATTGTGTTAGAAGGATTTTCCAAAAACGATCGATTGCAACCAAAATTACATGTTAAAATACTGGCAAAACCAGGGAGCAACATTGACCTCCCATATAAAGAAGCAAGCATTCCTCTTAACAATGTCCTGCTTTAGTCTTCTCAAATTATCTACCTTGGCGAAGCTTAAATCTGGATACCGGCTTTGCTTGTTTAGGTTCCATTTCCTGCAAAAACATTGTAAGCCGGCAAAGCAACTGCAATGTGGTAGTTTGCAAATTGGATATGGTAGAAAACATACCGTGCTAATAACAGCTGCGTGGGTTACTGCATCTGTGCGCTCCACTATCGATCCAGTAAATGCCTGCTGGAACATCCCAAAAATAACCAAATTAAGCAGAATAGAAACAGCCAATAAAACATTTTTCTAAACAACCACAAAGACATGAGAAGCCACTTTCGTGGTTCGAAAATAGTCTAATAATTAGACAGAGTGTGACAAATTATCATTTTCTTTCAAAACGTAGATGGTCCAGTTCAGAACTTCTATCAACACAACTTCAACAAAAACCACTAGTGATTACTACAAAAGGGCCAAAATTGGAATCTTACCTCCAGTGCACAAATTTGATCACTCTTAATGTTGTCTGTTGATTTATTATGGAGTATCATACACTTAGAACTATACAAGACAAACCTTTTGTACTAACAGGGGCATTTTGTCTTTTGGCACTTTACTACGACCATGAGAAGCTGAAATTGACGATATCAAGGATCTTTCCTTTGCAGAGCCCACTTGCTCCACGGCGTCATAAGATATGACTTCCTCTATTGAACCTGCCCATTACAGGAAAAGCCGTCAAAAATACATCAACGGTAATTCAACACTGGATATCTTGAAAACTGTGATTTTCGAGAAAACAACAACTGTGATTTCCGAGAAAACTAGGAAAGTTTCTATAAACGTGACATTCTGCTAGTTGCTGTCAGATTTCATGAGCAGTACAAGCAAGCAAGTGGCAAGATAAATAAACATAATCTCTTTGCACTGTTAAAGTAACATACATGCATGATGCTTCAACAAACTCTGCTTACAACAGAAGATACAAAGCACATCTAACTAATTTCTCTAAATAATTGGCATGATCATACTCAAAACTTAGCTCTCCAGCCACACTTATACAACATCTTTAGTTAAGCCATGTCTATACCCTGTTCAAATTTCCGTTTCTTCGAGGGTTCCAACTGCAACACAGATATGCATGTGTAAGAGTTCCAAGAAACGCCAGAGCAGATACATGCTTGGTAATGTTTAAACATCAGGTTAGATGCTTTACCTAAACATCAGGTCAGATGCTTTACCTGAACCACATCTGCTGGGCTTTTTATAGTCAGCAAGTCATCTGTATTTTCCTTCATATAATCAGGAGGTGATTTTTCCCATACATTTAATGAGCTTTTTGAACTGAGTTGTGCATTTCCGAAGTGGCGTACACTGGCATCTCTTCCCAATGATTTTGCAATGTCAGAATATCCTTTATGCCCAAGAGGCCAACGATCATCAGAGGACTTTGCATCATCTTGACCATTTTCAAATCTGACCTCGTAATCGAAATCCCTTTGACTCTCTATGTTGTTCTTGTCATCCTCATTCCAGCTATCACCAGCTTCTTCTGCAAGCTCTAATTCTGAAAGACGGCCCATAATCTGCGTATGTTCCTTGTCATCATGCAGAATTGCCATATCAGCTTCTTTTTCAAAGCTATCAATCTTCTGAAAGTGTTTGGATTCACCATCTGCAGCAAAGCAAATTATAAGATACCATGGTTAGCCAATCGTAGTAATCTTTCGGCAATATAAAACTGAGGATTCCATTGTATGACAATAATCATTAAGCTTCATTAAAATGCTGCCTACCTTCTCTTGGGAATAATGCAGCAGTGTGAATAATTAAAACTTGGACTTTATCTTTAATATATCGTAAGACGCTTATGATGTGTATGAACACGAAAGAACTAAAACACAATGATACATTTGATTTCCAAACACGGGACCTGAAAGTAAATTTTCTTTACCGAAAATATACGTGCTATCATGTTACAGCCTGCCAAATTATAGACAAGCAACTTCTTACAATTTGAACAGCGCAGCCCTGCAAAGAGCAATGGCGTACATTGGCATCTTTTTCCAATATTTTTTCTGATCTAGGGACACCTGATCGGTGGTGTAAAACAGTCCTACGAATGCTCCGGCATGTCTGCCAGTGGCAGGATCGACACCCTAATAAGGCCAATGATACAATTATAGCTCGAACCATTGTCTACATGCTGAGTTCTACTTTGAGTTTAAGTCTAGTGTCGAGCATTGCAGACCTTCAGAAGAGACAACCCATAGACTTCTCTGCAGGAAGAGCAAAAATTCAGATTATTCTACTGGTTATTAGATTGCCACTCTTTTGACTCTTCGACCAACTAGGTTTCCCTTAAGTCTGAAGAAAGTTGACAAGCACAAACAAAAACCATCCTTATTATACAGTAGTTGATTTTCCTTTTATTCTTCATCAGATGCCCTATTATGAAGCGTACCTGCTTGTCTCACAGGGCATTCTGAAGCTGGTTCTATGTATTCCTCCCGGATTTCCAAAATTCCATCCTGCCAAAGTTACAGAAACTAGGGTTTTTACAGACGACCAAGGCTTTACAGACAATTCTTTTGAACTAAGAAGGGACATGAATATACATTTAGATCAAATGCTTTAAATACTCAGATATGCGACCCCCGTTATGGATCTTACAATGATATATAATAAGGATTACTACTCGCATAGTAAAAGTCCATCTCTTTCCACCATCCAGATCAGCAATAAGTAATGGAATATCTTAACTCATAGAGTATCTTAACTCATGAATTGTTGCATTCATGGGCCATGCATTCTTATTAATTATGCATCCATGTTATTTCTTTGCATCCACAACAAAAATTGTAATAAAAAGGGGGCAGGACCAAACACCTAACTTTTGATTCGAAATTAAAACCTACCTATAAGATATGAGTTGAACTACTTACAGCTGCTTCAGATGCAGTTCTACTAGCAAAAGTTTCCTCGAATTCGAGATCTGAAATCTGTGACCTCAGGTTCCCCATTTGAGACTCAATGAACTCACTTCGTCTTCTCAAAATTTGCAGTGTTTGCTTAACTGTGCGTTCTGTATAATAACCCTCTCCAAGCAAAACCTGGACTACCAATACACTGCAGTCAACCATAATATGAACATGGTGCATCCCTAAATGCAGTGATTGAAGATGTTATAAACATATCTACAGAAAAACTGGCTCGCTTTATGCCACGTGCAAAATGAATCCAAAGCCAATATATATGCATTGTGCAAAAAATAGAACTGCACGTTGTTCATGATCTTTTAGGTTTGCCGCTTTATATTCCTCATAATAATACAGGTGACCCTCGGATGAACTCTTCGCATTGTATAATCGCAATTTTATGCATGATTTTGCTCTAGTATTATAAGAGATGAAGAGATTGCTAAGTTCAAAGTAGCAACACATCTAATTATATCATATGTTAAGGTAAATTATACTAACCATCAGCTCATTTGTATGAATCAAACGTCCTGGAAAGAAGGCTGCTTTCCCAAAAGGCACCTGAAGTGTTAGTGTTAACGACTGTTAAGATAATCCTGAAAGGTTTGATCATTGGTGATTTTGTTGAGAACTAACCATGATATCATAAGAAATGACATCGGGGAGACTTGAAATAGTCTTCATGAGGGTCTTGTTCTCCAAAAAGTGATGCTGAAGCTCATTCAGTTTTGTGGTATTGTCACAAATGGCTTGGTCTATGTGTTGTCTGGCCTTTTGGAGGGCATCCAGAGGAAGAAGTTGAGCTAGTGGTGTTACAGTGCCCTTTGGGGCGCTGGACTTGGAAGCCATACCCAAAAGTGTGAAACCCCAAAAGCTCAAAATTCATAAGGCGAGATTGCACTGCAGCAGGTGGCTATTCTAAGTTCTGCCGGAACTGCCTGCGTTCAGGAAAATAGAGCTCCTGCCGCTTGATTCCACTAGAAAAGTCTAAGATAGGTAATCGTTTGCTTATCACAAGCAACTAAGTCTAGTCCTCTTTAAAACACCACCATGTTGACAATAGATTAAGGCCCAAATTCCACTAACCCGGAAATTCTTAGACGAATTGCAGACTTTCACCATAGTAAAGTTCTTGAGTTTTGGCATTCTATTACAGTCGGGCAGTTCCTGATGTGGCACAACAATCAGAGATTTTACTCTGCTGGTTCTTTGTTAGGAATCTGCGGGAATTTTTTCAAAACTACGCAGCTACATCCAGATGGGAACAGGATAGGTGGCTCTAATTTAGGGTGGAAGATCATGAAACGGAATCTGGGCCTATGCATATATAACGACCATGATAAAGCTGTTCGAAGCTAGGGTTTTGGCTAACGTTTGTCAAATTTTGTTTGTCCCTCATGGACATTGGTGCATTCTTGGGTTAGGCTTGGGTACTCTAGATTTAGGGCCGTAGGTTATTTGGCCATGAGGGCTTGTTGCACTGGTGGGGAGTGTCGTGGCAGTGGTTGCATGATCTTGGGGATTCATGCTTATCCGCATGCCAAAACGCAGCGCAGATGCAATTCCTTATCTTATATGATGGTGGAAGATTATGGATTTTGCTTGAATCATAAAGCTTCACTCAAAATGTTGAGCACAGCTATTTCTATATGTCCATATGCTTGAATTTCTCCACACTCTTCGATTAAGCAATTTGCATCTCTTGGCAAACACAATAAACCAAAATAATGCATGTTTGCAAATACCCTGCTCCTTAGTTTCAAAAACAGATAGCAAATATTAACATTTCCCAAGTAGAACCAACTGCTTCTATTTCTTAGCACTGCCTCTGCACCATGTCTAGCATGAAATACAAATTGTGTTATCGAAATCACTTTCCTTAAACTAGTTATGATGTTCGAGGACCCATGAGGAACTTCGGAAGGAACAAGAGGCTAAGGCCACTCTTGAGGCCCTCCATGCTCCTCTCCAGTGGATACACTCATGGCTCAACTCAATGCAAAGGAGCAGACTCTCGGGGATGCTTTGGCACTCTACCAGGGTCTTAAAGAAGAATTTAGTGCTCAACAAAATGCTACTAATCAGTGTCAGCTTCGCATCACCACACTTGAGGGCATGCTGGCTATTGTCCAACTTCAGGCCAAATCCTTGGAAACTCAATTGCAAAATTCTGTGAAATATAATAGATACAGAAATCGTTGGTATTCAGCTCCAGGTCTCCTCTATGGGTGCTTCACCCTCTCATGCGACTCATGCTCAATGAAAGATCAAAGAACTCCGATGCCTATGATTTTGAAATATGAATACGATTTCGCCTAAGGTTTTGAGGGAATATCCTAATAAAACTACTTTAACCAATGTACCCAGTGAGCTAATGTGATTATTGTTTATCTTGAATCTATGTTTTTTTTTTTTTTTTTTTTTTTTTTTTTTATACAACCCATTATTCAATTGTTTTAGGGATATATGATCTATGGTTTTAGGAATTGTTAATTTTTACATCTATATCAATTCCCCCTGGAACCCCCAGTTATTTTGCTACATATTCCTCAACCAATGGGCTATCTCAATCATGTCAAGGCAAGACGTCATATTTTCCTCATCAGATGGCTCAGTGCATCTGGTTCTGTGGAAGACTCACTCACCATTGACTTTTTGCGTCTATGGTCCGACCTTACAGTCGAGGAAAGAGGTGTTCTTTTGTGCCTTACCGCCTTTGAAGATCCTGATTTCTTTATTCTACGCATTGTTCCACCCATGGCCTATGTCTTACATGATTTTAATCCCACACACTCTCAAGACAATTTTTCTAAAGGCCCTCCTTCTGCATTCAGTGACAATGGGACCGACCCGATTTTGTTACTCAACAAGATAACAAATATCTTTTTGATCCCACTTGGGCTACTGCTCTTCAAAAGGACCACATGCTTGAGCTCCATTCACACCTGACCCTTTGGGCTTAGGAAGCTCTACACAGTGCTCAAAAACAGTTGCAAGAAAATTATGGGATTGGCTACATGTTGGCATTTTCAGCATCCTCCTCTCATATCTTGAAAATCAGGTAATACCACTTGATTAGGAACCCTCTCCTCCGGACACTTGGATGCCAGGATTGGGATGCTCTTTGCAAACAGTTGGATCCAGCCCTTGTTGCAGACTTTCGGGCCCAATCAAAGAAAGATCGAATGCATCCGCCACCTCATGATAGCTCCTATGCTTCCCTTGGTGCACCTCCATGCCATGAGTATTTCACTACATACTGGCACGCTTCCTTTTGGACATGCACCTTGGCAACTCATGCAGAGTGGACACCCACACATATTACCACGGATCTTAGTTGGGATCCACTGCTTTGTTAAGCCTCATGCTTGGAAGGATACTAATTTAACTTGAATAACACCACCAATTGATCTATCCTCCAATGAAAAGTCTTGGAAGACCCTTACAAATGTTGTGTCCGCTTGACACAATTCTTGACAAAAACTGCCATTTCTCTAGATCATACGTCCCATCGCCTCATGAATTCCTTAAATCAATGGCGACCTATTTTTCAGCATGTCAACCGTCTTTGCTTTTGGACTTGAAACACTTCTTCTGGCCGATGGCCAATTTCTCCCCGTGGATGTTCATCGCACCTTAGAAGAAATGGTTCAATCTGGGTTCCTTATTGATGCCACGCCAGCTCTTGGGTAGGCCACACCAGAAGCCCTTTTCTCTTTTACATTTCCACATTTACCTTTTTCCGTTTTCCACTATCCTATTTTTTCCATTTTCGTTTTTCCTCTTTTGTCTTCCCCTTCCTTGTTTTTTCTTTTCTATTTTCTTTCCCTTTTCTCTCATTTTTATTTGTCATTTCTTTCTTTGCCCTTTTTCCCATTTTTCCTATTCCCTTTTCCCATTTCCCGCTTTTTCCTTTTCTTTTTTTCTATTTTTGTCTTTCGTTTTGTTCCACTCCTCTCTCCTTTTTATTTTCTCGTTTTACCCTTAATTTTTCCCTTTCCCATTTGCCCTTCTCCATGCTTCTTTTTCCCATTCTCCTTTCTCTTTTCCCCCTTTTTTTTTACATTTCTCTTTTCCCTTTTCTATTTTCCCACTCCTAGCTTTTCCCTTTTTGCCTTTTTTTATTTCCCCCTTTCCTTTTTTCCTATACCCTTTTCACATCTTTTCTTTATCCTTTTACCTTTTTATTTTTCTTTTCTCCCTCTCCTTCGCCTTCAGCCTTTTCCCTCGCCTTTTTCTTCCCACTCTTTCTTTGCTGCTTTCCCTTTTTTCTGTGGTCATTTTCCCTTCTATTTCCTCCTCTCCCTCCCTCTTCCTTCTTTTCATGCCTTTTTTCCCTTTCCTTTCCCCCACCTTTTTTTCATTCCTATTTTCCTCTTCCTTTTACCACCATTTCCTCTTTCCTTCTCCTCATGGTTTTTTTCCTTCCTTTCCCTCCTCCTTTGTTCTTTCCCATTCTGCTTCTTTTTCCCATGCCTTCCCCTTTCTCCCTCTCCTCACCATTTCTCTCTTCCTTTTTTTTTCCCTTCTCTTTTTCCTTTCCTTTTTCCCTTTTTCCTTTCATTTCTTTTCTCTTATCTCCTTTTGCTTCCTTTTCACCCCTTTGCCTTTTTCTTTCCCTTTTCTCAATTGCCTTTTTTTCCTCATTTTCCTCCATCTCCCACCTTTCTCTCTTCCCACTTTCTCCTCAATGGCTCTTTCTCCCTTCCATGTCCTCATCTCCCGTCTTTTTCTTTTCTCTTTTCATTTCTTTTTTCATGTCTTGTTTCCCTTCCCATTTCCCACCTTTTTTTTTTTCCCTCATTTTATAGTATCTTTTTTTCCTCTCATTGTCCCACCCTTTCTTGCGATATGTTGCCCGGTGGCGATTGAGGATGAATGTCATGCCCTCCAAATCTGCTCCAAGATTTGCCCATATCCGAGAGCGATATGTTCGATTACTAGTGCCCGCCAGCCGGTTTATTGACTATGGCGTCGTTTGTTTGTTGGCGTCGTACCTCCGGAGGTTATGGATGCACGGACTGCTTTGTGTCCCTCTGACTGTTAGATTGAACTGTCCCTATGCAATTTATGCAGTGTGCCGGCATGTTTATTATTCTAAGGTTTTTCCCTCGAAAACCCTTGAGGGGTTTTTTTAATCTGTCGATATATTGCTTGCTTGCTCTCTTTTGTTTGGGTCCCATAGGCCAATTGGTCTCCGTGGACGCTAAAAACCCTATTCTATTCTATTCTATTCTATTCTATTCTATTGTATTCCCTTTTTCCCATGGCCTTTTCCTTCCATTTCCTCCTCCTTTATTCTTTTTCCGTTCCTTTTTCCCTTTTTCTTACACTTTCTCTCTTTCCTTTTTCCCTTCCTCTTTTCCTTTTGCCGTTTTTTCTGTTCCTTTCCCCTTTCCCCCTCCTTTTTTCTTTTCCCTTCTTTCTCTTTTTTTTCTCTTCCCCTTTTTCCCTTCTCTTTTCTACCTTTTCCCACCCGTTTCCTCTTTTTTAGTGTCCTTTTTTGCTTCCTTCCCCTTCTTTTCTCTTTCCATTTTCCACGCCCTTTTTCCTTCTGTTGAAGGTATTCCTGGCAAACCTTCAACCTCAGTGGTTGAGAACCTCCAGGTTGCTTAAGGCAACCAATCTGTAGCTAGATCCCTGCACAAATCAACTCAAATTTGCTTGTGAACAAGCTAACCCTAAACAAGAAAAAACTGTCCACCAAACTTTGATTGCCAAATGAGATAGGAAGATTCTTTTTTGACGGAAACACTTGCAATAGGTCCTTAGAAGACTCTGGAAGATTTTTGCAAAAGTCAAAGGCAAAAGGTTGACCAGAACTAGGTGAAAATACGCCTTCTGACTGGGTCAATTTTTGGTCAATAGAACTGGCAGAGAGCTTGAATTTGCAGATGAGAGAGTGTGAGGATTCTTTCAGAATTTCTTTCTTTGACATCCTCTGTCTAACATGTAGGACATGTACATCAACTTAAAACAACAGAAAAATTGCTACTGTGTGCAAAAATGCAATTTTTTGCAGTTTTTTTGTGACAGTCTGAGACAGAGCTAGAAAACAAGCTTTGAGAGAAGGCTTAACATGATTTTTTTGATTTTATGAATAGGAAACAGCTTGCTAGAGATGGGTGCAGGCTGTAGGTGAACAAGACTTGACATAAAATGTTGTTTGGCTAAAAATTTTTTATTTTAGAATGAATTTCCAGTAACTAAACAATGCAGTAATGAAATATGCACTCTAGATTAATATTTAAACCCAGATAAGTTATACAAACCACAGATACTTTTGTTGTTGAGACTCGGGCACTGCTATGGCATAGATGGTGCTTCCAATACTCGAACTTTGGATCAATACAATGCACATACTTTACCAACTTCAAATTTTCATTCAAAGGAGCTTCCAAGGTTGGCATAGGAAAATTCATGAAACATAACTTCAAAGGATAATATAAGACTTTATTGCATCAGATCTTCAAGAAATCTGACACAAGGAGGCAATGCATGGCAAACTGACATTCCAATCAGTAGGATGTTGGATTTGATCACTCAAGGCACTGTGGTGCTCGAAGAATCCTGAAGCCCATCATTCTCTTAAACCCGATAATTTACAGGTGGGTTCTTGGTGAAAGCGGGTTGGATTTGGCCTTTTCTTCCTGCTAAAATTTTTCTTGACCTTTTGTAGAATAGTCGGTTGAGGTGTTGTAGCCATGATTGCCTTAGAAATTGATGTCCCCTTTTTAATGAAACCCCTACGTTGGCTCGATTTCTATCTCGACAAGAACAAATGGAGTTTTATTGTTCTTGCGGTTCTTGGCATGAAAAGGGTTAAATCGGGCGGTTTGGTCATGATTTGCATGTTAGTTAGGCTAGATTTTCGGATCTTGCCATCAATTTTCTTAGGGTTCTTGAAGAAAACCGTGATGAATATCCCACAAAGGCAACAAATAGGCTCGGCCGGATTTCCATCTTGGCGGCGAAATGGGGTTGGCTTGAGAAAATGAAGTGGATTTTTTTTTTTGGGGCAGCCAAAGTAATTTTTGCAAGAATGGGGTGTGGCGCCCGAAATGCCTAAATCAAGGGCTAGAAACAAGCTTCAGGTGGAAAAAACAAAATTTGAAAATAAGCTACTTCATTTTTTGTCCCTTTTTTCCATGGTGTATAAGGTGAAGTGGCATAAGGGTGATGACTTGGCAATGGTGATGATGTGGCATGGTGATGTGGAAGGCAAGGTGTCAAAGAAAGTTTCCCTAGGTCAAATCTTGATGAGGTGTGCAAAAGTGTGAATGACACGTGTGAGGTGATTTGGTGATGATGTGGATGGTGTAAATGATTTTGATGGTGAGGTGGCAATGAATAAAGACTTTTCGACTTTGACCTAGCCTTTTTTTGAGCTAATCAACTTAGGATCTTTGAGACTTGGTCTTTGACCATTTCTTTGGTTTTGAAGCAATGATGTGATGAATCTTTTGACCTTCCCTTTCTTTTTTAGAGAGAGAATGACGAGATTGGCTTGAAAGTGACCATCTTGGAGCAATTGTTTTCAAGCTTTTCATGTGCATGGTGATGGATTATGAAGTGTGTATGTGATGGATGTGTTCACATGGTGCATGAGCATGAAGTATGGAGTGTGTGAGATTTGACCTAGGAAAAAAGGCTTTGAGCTATGGAAATGGGATGAAGAAGGGATATGAGGTGTGAGTATGGATGTGAACAATGCCATGCCAAAATCTCAAAAGGTGACAAAATATCATACTCTTTGGGGGTCTTCCAATCTTTGACTAGTGGTCTTCTCTCTTTGACTTCTCTTTTAGCCTTTGACTCACGTCTTAATTCTTCTTGCCAACTTGGATGCTCCTTTGCATGTTCTCCATTGGTCTTCAACTTGGTGCTAAAACTTGTCTTCATACCTAAACAATGAGCTCCAAAAAGGAAGGTCTTGTGCATGTAACTTGATCTCCTTGTGATTTCTTATGAAGTTGTTCTTACATGCTGCCACAATGTGGCAGTATCATGCTAAACAAACGGAGGGAGTGTGAAATGGAGGTAATGCTCTCAAAAGAGCTTGCCAATGTGGGGAAATGGTTGGCAATGCTTAGGGACAAAGAGTGTGTGTATGGGAGCAAGGGTGATGGAAGAAAGGTTGTTTGAGTGGTCGATGAACATGAATGAATCAAGTGGTGAACCCGCATGACAAAATGATAATCTTGTTAGGAATGTGACTGCCATGTGGAGGTATGGTGACAGTCTGAACCTGGTTTTGAAGGAAATGGAGATGGGAGGAGGGCTTGTGATGGATTTTGGCCAACTCTGAGCATATCATATGCTTGTGAGTGCTTTGAAGGGTGAACCTGCATGGTAAAGTGTGTGACCTGCTATTAGTTTAAGCATGTTTAAAGCTCTGTTTGCTCTTTTCCTGAGAAGCACACATAGTTAGGAAGTAAGGAAAGTACTGTTGCATTAAAAAAAAAAACAAACCTAGGCCTAGCTAAGTCTGATCTACAACCTACAACTACCTAATTTTCTTCTTCTTCTTCTAACCTACAACTACCTAATTTTCTGTAAGTAGGACTATTCAAATAGAGTCAAGGCAACAGGTTGTTGCCAGTACAATTCTTGGCCATCAGTGAGGTCCTTGAGCCAATAAGACTCTCTGCCAGCCTCACCAATGACCTCATAGGGTCCCTCCCATAAATTCTCAAACTTTCCTGCAACCTTTTCTCTGGCCTTGTTCCACTTTAGCACAAGTTCTCCTATTTTTATGGTGCCTTGTAACCTGTGAGCAGCCTTGTGCTGCCATATCCTTGGCTTTCTTTAACAGGACTGCATTTTCAGCATCATACCTGTGCTCTTCAAGTTGCATCAACCTAATGAACCTGTCTTGCAAAGCATCCTCCATTTTGAGGTTAATAATATGTGCCATTCTTAAAGAAGGCAATTCTAACTCTATAGGCAGTACAGCTTCAATGCCATAAACCAAACTGAATGGGGTATGCTTAGTAGCATGCTTTGTGGTGGTTCTGTAGGCCCATAATGCATCAGTTAACCTTAAATGCCAATCCTTTATGGATATGCTTACTGTTTTTTGCAGAATTGACTTAAGTACCTTGTTTGTTGACTCTGCCTGGCCATTTCCTTGAGGATAATATGCTGAACTCTTTGCATGTTTGATCTTGAGGGTGCAAAGTAGGTTGTCAATCACTTCATTGACAAATTGTGAACCTCTGTCTGATATTAGCTTCAAGGGAATGCCAAATCTGGCACATATGTTTTCATGAAGGAACCTGGCTGTTGTCAGGGCATTGGCTTGTCTCAGTGGCACAGCTTCTGCCCATTTTGTGAAATAATCAGTGGCTACCAATATAAACTCATGAAGAGCAGAAGAAGGAGGGTCTATAGGACCTATAAAGTCTAATCCCCAGACCTGGAAGGGTCCTGGAGATAGCGGGCTGAAGAATCCTTTTCCCAAAGATTTGGCACTTGTGGCAACTTCTGATGGTTTCAAAGCAATCTTTGAAGATTGAGGGCCAATAGTAATCTGATCTAAGTATCTTTTTGGCAGTTGTGTCTGCAGCAAAGTGACCTCCACATACACCCTCATGGCAGGCTTTTAGTACCAATTCTGCTTCAAAGTTGTCCACACATCTTAGTAAAACTCCTTCTTTATTTACCCTGCACAAAATATCACCAATTAGTCTGAATTTCTTGGCCTTGTCTTTGAATCTCCTGTGTTGGCTCGAGTTTTGATTCTTTGGGAGTTCTTCCCTTTCAAGAAAGTTTCTAATAGCTTGTTGCCAGTCTTCTTCTTCAAGTAGGCCAATTGTGGCCTCTTTGTGAGTGCTGTCTAAATCCTCCAAGTCTTCATGCTCAAACAAAACATTAGTAAGACAAGAACTAGGATCTTTAGATTTATGAGTTACCTGGATGTCTATATCATAATTTTGCACTTTGCAAGCCCACCTGCATAGTTTGGCTTTCTGTGGCTTCTTTGCAAAGAGCAGAGGCAATGGGTTTTGCTTCGTGAACACTTGAGTTTTGCTGTTTTGGATCAGGTGTCCCTGTTTGTCAAACAAATACATCAGAGCTGCTGCACTTTTCTCAAGTCTGGCATATCTCATTTCAGTATCAGACCAAAATTTGCTGGAAAAGGTCACAATGTTGTCTCTTGCATCAGAGCAAGGCCTACAGCCTTCTTGGTCACACTCAGGTAGGCTTGAAAGGGTTCAGATGTGTCTGGTGGTTTGAGCAAGGTTGATTTGCAGATGGCCTCAATGATTGCCTCAAAGGACGTTTGACAGGCTTCTGTCCACTCTACAGGTATGAACTTACTTTCTTTCTTTGAAAACTTCCTTCCCTTGGTCAAGCTTGTAATAGGATAGAATGTGTGAGAGAAATGTGGCACATACATCCTTAAGAAACTTGTCATGCCTAGAAAGCTCTTGACTTGCTTGATGGTTTCGGGTGGTGCCAAGTTCCTGAGGGCTTGAATCTTGCTCTCTGCTACCTGGATCCCCTGATCTGAGACTTCATGCCCAAGCAAATCTCCTTTTGAGCAAAAGAAGATGCATTTTCTTGGGTTTAAACTTACTCCCCCTTTCCTACACAAAGAACAAAGTTGTGTGAGGTATGTCATGTGATCTTTTAGCTTAGTATTGACACAAATATCATCTAGGTAAACTCTGAATAAATTAGGAGCCATATCCTTGAAAATGGTGTCCATTGCTCTTTGAAATGTGGCAGATGCATTCATGAGCCCAAAGGGCATTCTCTTCATGGCAAAAGTTCCCCAAAGCGTGACAAAAGATGTCTTGGTTTGGTCTTCTTCTTTGATGCTGATCTGGTTGAAACCCGAGAAGCCATCCAAGAATGAATAGACTTCCTTCCCTGCAACTGCTTGCAATACCTCCTCAAGAAAAGGCAAAGGGTAACAGTCTTTTATTGTTGCTTTGTTTAAATCCCTATAATCAATGCATATCCTAATGGTTTTGTTCTTTTTTTCAACAGGCACAATGCAAGATAACCAATCAGGGATAATGATTTCCTTTATAACTCCATCATCCTTCATTTTGAAAAGTTCTTCCCTAATGAGATCTAACAAAGAAGTGTTAATTCTCTTAAGCTTTTGCACAACTGGCTTTGATTTTTCTTTTATCTTAATCTCAAATTCACAAACACTCTTATCTATTCCTAACAATTCCTTGTAATCCCAAGCAAAAACATCATTCCAAGTGTTAAAAAAACTTACAAATGCTTCCCTCTCTTCTTCTTTGAACATATCTCCTACATACAATACCCTATCTTCATTATTCTTTCTCACCTTGATTTCCCTTACCACTTTTTCAGAGCTTGCATTGATTACCAAGATTGGATAGAGTTGCTGAAGTTCCTCATCCTCCAAATCTTCCTCCTTGATGGCTCCTTCAGCTAGATGCTCCAAAAGTACATCTCTGCATAGGGAATCTGCCTCAGAGTTTAGTTCTCTTGGTATGTGCTGCAATTCCCATGTTGAGAACTTTGCTAATGCCTCCAGTGCTTGATCCTTGAGTTTTATCATTTCTTCATTCTTTGTCTGGTATTGTCCTTCAATCTACCTGCATATGAGTTGAGAATCTTCAAAGACAACAAGGTTAGTCACACCTAAATGATTAGCTTCTTGAAGTCCTGCAATTAGTGCCTTATATTCTGCCATATTTGAAGTCAGATTCCGATAGATTCTCCTTACCTTGGCTAACAATCTATTATCTTTGTCTTTTATTATTGCAGCAGATGCTTTTTGACACACCCCCATCAAACCACATGTAAGCACTCATTTCTTTTTGCATACCTTTGTGCACCTCCAAGGGCAGGTTCTCCTTCAAAAGGTTCTTTTGTGAGCTCTAAGGTGCATTTCCTCCTCTAGTCTCGACAAAGTACTCTCCAATTTGCCTGGGAATCAACATCTCCTCTTGAATAAAGTGGTAAGATTCATACTCACCTAGTTTGTTGAAAAGTGTAACAGTTCTCTTTCCATCCGAGATGGTACATTCTCCCTTTGACCAAGCTGGTCTTGCATCCACAGTTGATAGCCATCTTCTCCCCAATAGCAAGTCATAAATTTCTGACTTTTCATTAGCTACCTCAAATGCCACAACAACAAAATTTGCAGCCACTTTGATTCCTTCACTGTCAATTGCCACATCACTCACCATACCTAAAGGATTGATTCTTGAGTTTGAGAAGGATTTTAAGATCATAGGGGCTTTTTTGTCTACTTCCAAACCACTGAGCTTCATGATATGTTGTGGCATGACATTCAAAGGTGAACCTCCATCTAATAATACCTTGTTTAGGATCTGGTTACCAACCTTTGCAGTGTAGGTGAAAGGACCAGGATCATGCTCTTCTTGTTTTAGCATTTGCTTTCGCCTATATGGTTGGTAAAAACAACTTGCTACCACGTTCCAATTCACTTAACTGCTAGCTTAGCATAAACTACAAAAATGAGAAAAAATTTTCCCCAATTTTCGAGGTTTGAGGATCCTATCAAGTTAGTGCTACCGGGAGCATGGTCGGGTTTTTTGCTCTTGGTCTCCAATAACATTGCTCGATACCACCGCGGACGTCCCCACTGTATTACGGTGGATACTTTTCTTCTTGCGGTATCCTGCGCGCCGTGATACAAACAGGAGTTCTTCCCCCATACCAGCTCCATGCTGATACAGGGCCCTCCACATATCACTGTGACCGTACTGGGTCTCCAGTGGGAAGAGTGAAGGGGTCATTTTACCCCGTCTCCCTCAGGGCCTACCTAGCTGCGGAAGCGTAAACATACATGTCAGTATACAACATAATCATATATCCACCTCAAAGGGTGGTGCATCAACATCTGCATAGACAATGATCAGCATCATACATAGGGGTCCTACCCAAGGCTCAGACTCGAAGGGATGACTCCATGGCTTGGGCCCCCGTGAGTTTATTGCGCATGTAATTCATGGCAATGGATTTGGCGCCCTAAGAACATGGCATAGGGTTGTCCACTCCATCCGCCCCTCCCCGTGCACACTTTGCGAGTAGGCTGAAAAGTGTCGGGACCTGACTGTAGCCCGCCGGATGCATAGCCGAAGGGGCTATTCCTGGGTCTCATCCTCCCAGTTCCGATGGGGCAGGAAGGGATCACTCCCTCCAGAGATCTACATGCTGACTCAAGGTGACTAGAGGGCCACTGCCCGTCTTCGACTGAACCCACTGGAAAGTGTACACCACTTCACGGGTGTCGAGTCCATGCCTCACCCGCACTCAGTGGTAAGCCATTAGACCTAGTCACAATGATCCCTGGTAGGCCTTACACACCGGAGGGATCGCTCAAGAGTCGACATGAACCCCTTCTTAACCGGGCCTGGCCCCTTCACCCACAACCAGGTGTGGTTCTTGTACACAGGCCGAATCTACAGTGTGCTAGAGAGGCTAATCTAGGAGCATCTACTACCAAGCTTGAGGTCTCTACCCCCCTTCCCAATACAAGGAGCTCACAGATATACATCATCCATATACAACACAGAGAGCTAAAGAACTAGATCTAATCTATGTCATAGAATTAGGTTCTTTAGTTAGAGTCCGTATCTAGAGGTCTAGATAGTTGCTAAGGGCGAGGTAATAGGCTAAACCTATTGATATAAGGACTGGAAGAAGGTTTAGACTATTAATTCGACTACATACCTGATCCTTGAGTGGCTCCTCATGACCTGAGTTCCACCATCCTGCTGAATTGCCCGAATCAAGGAGAACTAATGGTGCAATTCGCTTGCACAGCTTCTGGGAGGCGGTTTTGGCTCCTGGGGCAGCAAAACAGAGCTCTAAAACCTTATGGACGAAAATGGCAAGTTAGGGTTTTCCTAACCTAAATAGACAAGGGTTTAGGGCTAGGGTTTCCAATTATCCCTTTAAGCATGTGGGATAATTGGGAATGGGCCCACTTGCCTTTAATGGTTAGGTGGCAAAATGTGCCCACATGGAAAGGTGTGCCCACATTAATGTGCACATTGGTAAATGTGCACATTAATAATAAATGCACATACCTAGTAAGTTGCCCCCTAGGGGCTACCCACTTGGCTACACGTCAGTCGGGGTGGCGTGTACGCGTGACGGGGCAGTACAGTGTGCGTCCTGGGACCGTATACTGTGCTGGAACGTCACATTCTCCCCACCTTGAAATGATGTTGTCCGCAGCATCGTGGTTCTCCCCACCCTGGGGACGTTCTAACCTGCAACCAACTTGATGCATACAATATACTACTATAATACCTACACATTTATTAAAATTACCCTAAGGTAATATTTTTAGAACATTATTACGCCCTTAACTTATGAAATCACTTATCAATTCATAACATCCTTAAAACAAGTTACTCAACAATTCACTTATCATGACAATTTAATTTATCAAAATTTTAACATTTCATATATATAATTATCGTTCGAGGTACTCTTCATTCCTTGCAACACATTCCAACAAAATTTGTGTTGCAAGTCTTCGTAGTTCGACCTCCTTGCCCTCCGGAGCGCTCTATTGGCCTGCAGGTCGACACTACGTTAGTACCATTTAATTATTAATAAAAATTTTGGTTATATGGTGACCACCCCACCTATCTACATGGATGCATGGCTAATCTCCCGGCGTAGGAAGAGGGTGAATCTTCCATTATGGCCGTGGAGACAGCGCCGATATGCCTATATGTCGCTCATGCCTACACCTCTAGTTGCCCAGCGTGGAGGATATCCTTCCCGTATATGGGGCGTGAAGGATAGATTCCTCCTATCAAAGCATATATGGGGCTAAAGGTGCCTCCCTATCAATGCATTCCTTAATGACCTCCTTTTCTCTCGGGTCGGGTAGACTTTCTAATCTACCTTCCACTCATCCAAGCGGAAATGCGGTCATGCCTACATTGACATTACACCACGCCCTAGAGATCACCGTAGTGGTCCCATCATCGGTAACAACGCATGCGACCGATACCTAGCATAGGTTGCATGCGTAGATTAATCTTAACTACACATAGAATTAATCTACACAAATCGACATGCCTGAGCCGATTTCTTCGTAGATGACCTTGCCGTCCCACTGCTCCATAACCGTGGGTACCGCTTTACTAGATCTTTCTTAAGTACCCATGTCGCGTCTTTCCACCGGCAAGTGTTTCCACTTGACCAAATATTGAGGAACTCGATCTCCCCGTTTTCTTTGAAGGCTTTATCAAGAATCAATTCGGGACTATTTCCAAATGCTCCTCCGCCATTTCCAACAACGTTGAGTGTCCAAGACTTCGCCCGGATTTGGAGTATGCTTCTTCAACAAACTTACGTGGAAGACCTTATGAATCTTTAGGTGTCTTTGCAAGTCTAACTTGTAGGATTGATTACCTATTCTCTTGACTATTCTGAAGGGTCCAGCCCACCTTGGAGCAAGCTTCTTGCAATTACCGATGCGGAGCTTCGCCTGCTTCACCTGCTTCACCTTGATCTTGAGCCATACATCGTCTCCAACTCGGAACTCTCTGACTGTTCGATGCTTGTCGGCGATGCTCTTCTGTCGACTTCTTGCTGCTAGCAGATATCCTCGAACTTCTTCCACGAGCTGCTGCATGTCGGACAACATCTGCTGCGAAACCTCTACTTTTGACACGGGGTTGTGCCAAGTGTCTGGAGTTAGGCATTGATAGCCGTAATTAATCATAAACGGCGACATTTGGGATGATTCCTGCTTGGTGCTATTGTAAGCAAACTCCACCAAGTGAATAAATTCTTTCCACATACCTTGCTTATTCCAGACATAGTTCCGTAGCATGTCCTCCAGAATCCTGTTGGTCCGCTCCGTTTGGCCATCCGTCTGAGGATGATATGCCGTGCTCATGGATAGCTTCGTCTGAATGGTCGTAAAGAGGTCTTGCCAAAAGGCACTCATGAACTTTAGATTCCTGTCGGAGATAATCTCCCTTGGCATGCCATGAAGCCTGAAGATCTCTTTGGTGAAGAGCTTTGCTGTATCCATAGCCGTATCTGTGGTCCTGCAAGGCACAAAATGTGCCATCTTCGACAACTTGTCGACCACTACCATCAAGGCATCCTTCCCTCTTACTGTCCTTGGAAGCCCTGTAATGAAATCCATGCTGATCACCTCCCACTTAGCGTTTGGCACCGCTAATGGCTCTAATGCCCCTGGAATTCGAAGCTGCTCTGCCTTCATCTGCTGACATAGCTGACATTCCCTGATGTAGCGAGCTACCTGCTTCTTCATTCCTGGCCAATAATAGCTGCTGCGTACTTTGAAATATGTTTTCATGAATCCCGCATGGCCAGCTATTGGGCTGTTGTGTGTGTCATGGAGGATCAATTTCCTTACCCCTGATGATTCGGGCACGCACAGCTTGTTCTTATGGTATAACAGGTTGCCCTCCTTCTTATAGTGTTTGAAGGCTTCCCGTTCTTTATCTGTTCTAGCCTCCTTAGAGAGGCTTGCCCATACTTCCCTGAAATCCACATCCGTTGGCAAGGACTCTTCAATCTTCTTACCAAAGTCGCTGGAGAGCGTCGAGATTGCATTGCAATGCACTCTAGTTGTCAGGGGGTGCCTTGAGAGCGCATCCGCTACCACATTGAAGCTTCCCTGGCTTGTAGACTATATCAAAGTCATACTCTTCAAGGAACTCCATCCACCTTCTCTGCCTCAGGTTAAGGTGTGGTTAGTCGAATACATACCGGAGGGCTCGATGGTCTCAGATCCAATTGGAACTTCCTTCCCAAAAGATAATGCCTCCAAATTCTTAATGCCCCCGACAACCGCAAGCAATTCCCCGATCGTCGGCCGGTAGCGGCGTTTCGGCATCGTTCATCTTCCCCGAGTCAGACAGCTACCACACGCTCTTCTTGCATGAGCACTTTGCACTGCCTTTATCTTACTCGCATCCGTGGGCTACAAGCTTATCTTTCTCCTCGGGTCCGCGGTGGTTAAGACTCATGTTGTTAATGCTTCCTTCAACAATTCAAACCCCGCTTGGGCTTTCTTGTGCCAATGCTCGCTCAATCTTTCACTTTCTCCGCCTCGTTAAGTCCTGTTAGCGGTCGCTTATCTTAGCAAAGTTCTTCACGAACTTCCTGTAGTACCGCTAGGCCGAAAAACTTCCGACCTCATGCACATTCTTCGGTCCCGGCCACTGAATGACGGCTTCAATCTTGGCAGGGTCCGTCGAGATTCCTTCTGTTGAGATCACATGACCAAGGTATTCCACCTTCTCTCCGCGGCGGCGGCACTTCACAACTTGGCGCATAACCGTGCCTCTTCAACTTTTCCAAAGACTCTCCTTAAGTGTTGCACATGCTCTTCAAGGGATCTGCTATACACCAGAATGTCATCAAAGAAAACTATCACAAAGGTGTCTAGGAACTCCCTGAAGATGTCGTTCATGAGCCTCATGAACGTTGCTGGGGCGTTTGATAAGCCAAAAGGCATTACCGCGGAATTCAGAGTGCCCATACCGCTGTTCTGAAGCGGTTTTATGAATATCTTCTTCCTTTATCCGGATCTGATGATAGCGACCTTTAAGTCGATTTTTTGAGAAGACCTTTGCACCTTTGAGCTGATCCATCAAGTCATCCGATCCGGGGAGCGATATTTGTTCTTGATGGTGTGCTTGTTCAACTGCCTATAGTCTATGCACATCCTCAAACCGCCATCCTTCTTCTTGACAAAAAAGAATGGGCGCCCAAACGGGCGAAACGCTAGGTCTAATGAAGCCTAGGTCGAAAGTAACTCCGCAATTGCTTTTTAGTTCACCAACTCCCCCAGGTCGCCATTCTCGTATGGAGCCTTACTTGTCATTTTAGTTCCCCTGTTCGAAAAGCTATCTCACACTCGACTCCCTATAAGGAAGAAGCGCTTGATCTCATCCGAAAGAGGTCATGGAACTCCGTGATCAAGTTAGCTATTTGCTTTGGGCAGCCTTGTCGAGCACCTTGTCTTCTTTGCTTTCTTCGACTCCGGCCATCAATCTCAAGCTTGAAGATGTATGCTACTTGCTCGCTTCTTGATGCACTTGAACAGCCGCTTAGAAGACATACACCGCATGATGGGAATAACTTCTTTACCCGCGGATCTCAATGATCTTGCCGCCGGGCGTTAGGAAGGTCACCTTCCGCTTCCACAATCAATAATGGCCCCTCGCTGGTCCAAGATACTCCATTCCTATGATCAAGTCGCATTTGCCAATGCCCATTACCTCTCGCCCCATCCGGATATTAATCCCGGCAAGTCGATGTCGAAATTAATTTCTTACCCGCCGTCGCCTTTATTGCTCCAATTTGCTAAAACAACGGGTCTCGCTTTGACTTTTAGTGGTTTCAACTTCAACATTTGAACCATTCGGGGGATGCAAAGTTATGGCTACTTCCCCGAAGTCTATCGGGACTATGAAGGACTTGGCCTTGGCCTTTCCTATCGTGGAAATTACTTTATACCGGGCTCTCTCGCTTGCTCTCAGATCTATTGCGGCAAAGATATGACACTCACCACGAATGTAGTCGCTGGCCGCTCACCAGCCGCCGCCGACAAAGATGTCCCAATCTCGCCAACTTCGCTAAAGCTGCACTCATGACGTAGGGCGCTTCGTTGTCCTATGGCCTCGGCTGGAAGCACCCGGGCAAAGTTTTTCTTATGCACTCCTGCCTCTTTCCTTGGGCATTGCCTCGCAAAAGGACCTCACCGCTTTGGAGTAGTTTGACCCTTCCCTCGCTTGTCCTTGAAGGACACCTCGCTTTTCTCTTTTGTCGCTCCCTTTGGTTGCCCCCCCATGGGGCTCTAAAGCCGGACCCGGGACCGGCTGCCTAGGGCTATAACTCCCCGTTGCCTTGCCTTTATCCCGGTGGATATCGCCGCTTCGCCCCGCTATTATGCGGGGCCCCGCCTTGCAAGCTTATTGTCTTGGACTCCGCTTCTCGATCTTGTCTTAGGGTTTATTGCCCTTACAAGCTTGCGGATCTCTTCGCTCAGCCCTCAATGTAGCTCTCCCACCGCATGTTTTTCGCCCAACTTTGGCACATAAAGCCTTTAGCCTCATGAATTCTCAGATATTTTGACTGATTTGTTGCCTTGCCGCAACCTCGTAGAACCGCCAGATCATGCTGGACTTGTGCTCTCTTTGGGACATAATGTTTTAGTTTAGCAAACTTTTCTCAATTTGCAAGCATCCCGCTCAACCGTGGGCCTTTTAACCCTTCCACCAAATCGTGCGTTCCTTTCAAGTTAGCTGTAGCCACTCTACCTTTGTCCTTATCCTTCATGCCATATGCATTGCAACATTCTCACTCATTTCGGCCAAATTTGCCTCTCGCTTCCTAATCGACTGTTCTCCCCTCGAGAACCTGTTCGAGTTTGGGGCCTTCCATACATTGCCCGGTCAATTGGAATTTACCTTCTTCCTGTAGTCGAGGCTCTGTGTCCCTTTGTCGCCCATCTATATGTGTCCCCACGTGCCTTGCGGGCTCTGTTGTGTTCCCCTTTGCCTTCCATTCGCTCCGGTCTTGGGCCTGTTTCTTCCTCTTCCTGAGTCGGAGTCCGACCTGAGCTTGAGTCGGAGGATTCCGGTGGAGGAGGACCTCCTTCTCTTGCTCCTCTTCTTGTCTCTTCCTATTTTCCCGAAGCCGATGCTTTGCGCGGCAACGGAAGCGTTGCCCACCCGAACCCGCCTCTCGCTTGGCCGCCAAAGCCAAGGCCTTTATATCTGTTCAAGGTCTGTCCTCATCTGTGATATTTCCTATTCGGGTCATGGGTCCGAATTCCTCAAACAAGTTCCTTGTCGGGGTGGCCTCATGAGATCAATTCTTCCATATGGTCTCTGGCGTTGTCGCTCCCCGAGCCTAGGCCTCTAGCTGCATACACAAGTAGTTCATGGCTATATAGTTAGTTTTATTTGTTCTCTTGCATTATATGTGATGTTGGTATAGTTGTGGAACAAAAAATACATCAACAAAACATTTAAAGTGCAAAAAAGAAGTTACAAAAAGACTTACGGGATCAAGATTCCTAACTATTCTTGATATCGCGGGTGGGATGGATTATCCTCTAGGAACTTCTTCACTTGGGCTGTTCCTAATCAATGACCTAAGTTCCCATGGACGCTTTTGACTGAAGATCCCCCGCAGTTTTCTCCGCCAACTCTTTCTATCTCCGCGCCGGAGGTATAGGCGGCGGGTCACGCCAGCCTTCCCCGCCGCCCTGAAGGTATGGCGAGTCAAAACATCGAAAGTGCTACCGCTTCTTTCACCAAGATGGCATACTTCTAAGTTGAGGGGGTAGCCGGCGCATGCCGCCAAAGCCCGAGCGCCAATTAGTATCGACATTCTTCCTCGCCTCGGGGTGAATTTGCAAGGAATTACCGCTATTTCCATCCATCGCCAGGGAAGAATACCGGAACGCACTGTGGCCGCTTGCATGACGGCCCCGCCGCCGCCCAGCCTGCGGTTCGCCTCAAGATAGTCATCAACCTCCACCGTGGTGAGCTTCCCCTCAGAAGTCTCTCGACCGTTGTTGAAGCCGGCTCTTCGGGTCGAACTCGAATCCTTCTCCCTGGGAGGCGCTATAAGAAGAGCTTGCCGTTAAAATGTTGGTGTCAGCGTGGGGATCCCCCCATCTGTTCTGTCAGAGCAAGGGAACTCTTCCTCTGTCGGTAGTTGGTCTGCCTCCATAATACCCGCCTTTGTTGCTTTGTAGGCTTGATATCTGAGGTCGACTCTCCCGTAAGTGTCGGCTTCCCCTTACTTGGAGGGGGAAGGAGGTTCCTGGACGATGAAGTCGTCAGTCCGCTTCTTCCAGAGTTGGTGCGAAGAACTTCGTCGGTCGTCTCCCTTTCCCCGCGCACTCCGGAGGTTTTGGATGTCGCTAGGAGCAAAATTCTTCGCCCTCGACAATGATGGGGGCTAGGCTTGTGATGCCCTAGCCCAAGGGGGTGGCGCTGATCCCTGCCACTCTTTGTTCTCTTCGCTGTCGCTTCTTTCAAGTCTTGCCACTCTTGTTCTGCTTGCCGCTGCTGCTTCCGGGGTCGAGCTCTCGGCGTGATCTTCATCCTCTTCTTCTTGTCTCCTCGTCTTCTTCTTTTCCTTATTGTTCTCCCTCGTCCGTATGCTGGAAGGAGTCAGTTGTTGTCTTCTTCTTTATGGCTAATGGGTCCACGCCCATGGGTGGAATGGAGGTTTCTCCCATGGGGTTCTCGCGACGCGATTGGGTAAGAAAAAATTGCTAGGGCGTTGTTGAAAGAGAAGTATTTGGTCCCGCTGACAAATGACCATTGGCTCTGGCGCTTGGCCTTTATTTGTGAGATACTTGGCAATGTTTGGAACATGTCCTAAGGTCGCTTGAAGGGATTGCCTAGGAACAAAGTAGCCTACGCAAGGTGGAAGTCGCACTAGTGATGGCTCTACCCTAGCTTGAAATTCGACGTGACTCGCTATATCGGGTTGCATGCAAGGTTGCATGCAAGGTTGCTTTGACATCTATCTCCTCCCAAAAGACACGGAAAAAATCTCATCGATGTCGCCCCAAAGATGAGCTGGGCGCCGTACCATCTGCAAAAATCGAGGGTTGCCATGAGTTTAGTGAGGAAGAGAGTAGCAAACAACTGCAAGAGCCTCGTGGAGTTGGAAAAATCGGCTAAGGGGGCGGGAGCAAATTTGAGGGTGCTATGTGTAAAATAAGGGTCTATTTATAGAAAAGGGGAAAACCCTAATTTTTGGGTGACTTGGAAAATTCTTGGGGTTGGGCAATTTTAGCCTATACTGAGGTCAAAATGGGAGTTTGAAGACTAATTTAAGGATTTGGGCATGACTGGATTACCTAAGGATGCTAACACAACAAAGTTGAGGATTATTTGGACAAGTTCCGGTGAAGAAATGGTAGGAGGTCTCATAGCTAGCGCCCAAAAAACTACACTTTTTAGTTTCTTGACCAAAGCGCGACGTGTGAGACATCAGTCCCATTTTGATCAAAACGTGTCCAATTTAGGTAACTTAAGGGTGTAAGGATGACTGGACTCATCAAATCGTAGAATTGACCCCTTATTTGGTCAATTTGGAGCTGTTTTGGGCAAGTTTGGACAAGGTCTCACAGCTAGCGCCTCGTCCAAAAACTAAAGTTTAGTTTCTTGACCAGGCGCGACCTGTGAGACATCTCACCTTTCGGTCTGCAAATGTCTTATTTCACTAAAACAAGTACTAGATCCTGCTAATTTGTCCTAATTAAACAAGTTCAGACACACATAAAGTATTCAAAATTGATTATATTACAAAAATTTTTTTTAACTATTTGCAAAATGTTCAAGGTCGCTCTCCCTTGATGCGAGTAGCAAGTTGCATATCTTGCCTCATCAGTGTCACTCGCTTCGCATGAACAGTGCAAGCCGTCGAGTCTTCAAAATGTTGTACTATTTTCTGCTCCGCCGCTTCCTGTAATGCCAGTAGCATTTCATCCGTGACCCTCATGTCGGTCTTTGAAGTCCTCGTGATCACTTCTCTGACTAGATGGGCAAAGGGGGCACAGGGGATTAGGAGGCCATAACTGCGCTGGAAGTGCCGAATCTCCCGTAGTGCCTTCTGCTCGGCCTCCTTCCTGGTAAGCTTCTTCTTTGCTGGCTTTTTCGGGACCTTGGGTTTGGTGGCAGCGGTCTTAGGGTCTGCTGCTTTGTTGGGTGTCCCCCTTCGATGGTTCTGATCCTATTCTCCTGGTAGTAGGAGTTGTAAGCCTCCCAGTCCTTCATGTAAGCCTCGTGCTCTCTCTCTCATCTTAAGGCTCATAGGGATTTTGACCCGGGTCGTGACATCCTACGACTTCTCGGCAGGCCGTTTGCTTCTTCTATCCCACTTCGGATAAGGGAGGGCTTACATTTCTGGCGGCCCGCTGCCCCTCGTTATACAAGCCCGGGTACTACACCGCTTTCTAAATCACACAGGTTTAGAAGAGCTTCCACCTCCGTGTTGGGGTTGAAGTCTTCGCGGGAGGAGTCATCGGAGGAGTTCGATGGTTGATCCAATTGGCCGCTCGGTGATGACTGATCTTGGAGTTCTGGCCCTTCCCCAGCTTGAGCTTCCTTTAAGCCACCACGAATTTTCCCTTTGCCTTCTTCTTCTCCTCTGCCGCTTTAGCCTCCTCTTCCCTCTTCCTCTTCTTGCTTTCGGTGGCCCGTTGTTTCCTCTCTCATGTTTTATAATCCATCTGTGAGGTCTTCTTCTTCGCTTGGCTCGAGCCTTGGCCGTTGTGCTCTTGCCCGGCTCCTTTGTTCTCCTTTCCCATTGTACTCCCTCCTCCTCTTCCTCGGGGATCTCTGTTCTTTGCCTTCCGGAGAGGTTCTCTTTTCCCCTCACTGCTCTTGAATCCCCGCTCTATCTCCTCGTAAACTTCCCTTGTCTCCTCGTCCATGGAGTCGTTGTCACGGCCTCATCTTGATCCACTGTATTGAAAACATCAATCGGATCAGATGTATATCTTGATCTCTGGGATGTGATCCCTCGGCTTTCGAGCGGCCCCCTTGCTAACCTCTCTCCGCAAAACTCTCTGGCAAGAATAAGGTTGGCACGTGGCTCGTGGTTTACACGGGCCCGAGGCTTCTGGCGATTTTGCTTGGATTCCCCGTTGCCAATGCTTGACCGGTTCGTCGATCGGATATCACCGCCCAAAGATCGCTTAAGGGAGCCGGAGCAGATTTCTAAGGTGGGAACGCCCAAATGAGGGGGTCTACTTCTATTTTATAGCTTGGCAATTTTAGGTCGAAATTCAAATAGCTCTATTTAACATGCCAAGGCACATATTTACTTAAAACTTACACTTATTTCAGACTTTTCCTACTTATTGGTCTCACAGGTAGCGCCCTGTTCAAAAACTAAAGTTTAGTTTTTAGTCCAGGCGCTAGCTATGAGATCTTACACATTTTTAAGTAATTTAAACATGCTATTCTAACTAATTCTTACCTTGGAACTAGCCTTACCATATTACTTTTGTCAAATTCATCAAGTTTAGTGTGTTCTTGGCTCGATGTCTCATTGTGGCATACTGCTCAAAAAAAAAAGTGTAGTTCTTTGACCAAAGCTAGAAATTATTGTGAGACCACCTTTACCCGAGAAGGTTTTGGTTCATTCTTTTTAGTCTTATTACGTTCCAATTCACTTAACTGTTGCTAGCTTAGCATAAACTACAAAAATGAGAAAAAAATTTCCCAATTTTCGAGGTTTGAGGATCCTATCAAGTTAGTGCTACTGGGAGCATGGTCAGTGCTTTGCTCTTGGTCTCCAATAACATTGCTATGATACCACCGCGGACGCCCCCCACTTCGTGATACGGTGCTGCGCGATCGTGATACAAAAGCGAGTTCTTCCCCATACCGACTCCATCTTGTCACAGGGCCCTCCACATATCATCGCGGACCGTCTTGGGTCTCCAATGGGGAAGAGTGAAGGGGTCATTTTACCTCGCCTCCCCGTGGCCTACCTAGTCAGCAGGCGTAAAACATACATGTCGTTTTATACAACATAATCATATATCCACCTCAAAGGGTGGTGCATCAACATCTGCATAGACAATGATCGAGATCATACATAGGGTCCTACCCAAGGCTCGCACTTCGAAGGGATGATCGACGGCTTGGGCCCCTGTGGGTTCATTCAAGGGGTGCACATGGCAATGGATTTGGCAGGCCCTAAGAACATGGCATAGGGTTGTCCACTCCATCCCAGCCCCTCACAATGCACACTGCAGAGTAGGCTGAAAAGTGTCGGGACCCACCTAGCCTCGCCGGATGCATACAGGAAGGGGCTATTCCCCGGGTCTCATCCTCCCAGTTCCGATGGGGCAGGAAGGGATCACTCCCTCCAGATCTGATCTACATGCTGACTCAAGGTGACTAGAGGGCCGCCGCCTCGCCTCTTCGACCGAACCCACCGGAAAGTGTACACCACTTCACGGGTGTCAGTCCATGCCTCACCCGCACTCGGTGGTAAGCCATTAGACCTAGTCACAATGATCCCCTGGTAGGCCTTACACACCCGGAGGGATCGTTCAAGAGTCGGGACATGAACCCCTTCTAGCCGGTCCCGCCCCTTCACCCACAACCAGTGTGGTTCTTGTACACAAAGGCGAATCTCGGTGTGCTGAGAGGCTAATCTATAGGAGCATCTACTACCACAAACTTGAGGTCTCTACCCCCTTCCCAATACAAGGAGCTCCGCAGATATACATCATCCATATACAACAGAGCTAAAGAACTAGATCTAATCTATGTCATAGAATTAGGTTCTTTAGTTAGAGTCCGGTATCTAGAGGTCTAGATAGTTGCTAGGGCGAGGTAATAGGCTAAACCTACTGATATAAGGACCGGAAGAAGGTTTAGACTATTAATTTGACTACATACCGATCCTTGAGTGGCTCCTCCCGACCGAGTTCCACCATCCTGCTGGAATTGCCCAATCAAGGGAGAAACTAATGGTGCAATTCGCTTGCACAAATTTCTGAGGCGGTTTTGGCTCATGGGGCAGCCAAAAACAGTAGCTCTAAAACCTTATGGGACGAAAATGGCAAGTTAGGGTTTTCCCTAACCTAAATAGACAAGGGTTTAGGGCTAGGGTTTCAATTATCCCTTTAAGCATGTGGGATAATTGGGAATGGGCCCACTTGCCTTTAATAGTTAGGTGGCAAAATGTGCCCACATGGAAAGGTGTGCCCACATTAATGTGCACATTGGTAAATGTGCACATTAATAATAAATGCACATACCTAGTAAGTTGCCCCCTAGGGGCTACCCACTTGGCTACACATCAGTCGGGGTGGCGTGGTAATGCGCGTACCGGCGATGCGATTAATGCGTCGTCACGGGACCGTTATCTCTTGTCTTTGGAGCGTCCACAATATCGATGGAGGAAAAGACTTCGAGGTCTTGAAAAATATTTTTCTTCCTGCAAAAACTTAACAGAAGCACTTGGCTCACTGGCCTTAGCTTTTTCTTGCCTAGCAAAATATTCTTTGACACTACATTTATCTTCGTAGTGTCCAATAGCTTTGCAGAAAGCACAAAGGGGACACTCTTTACCATAGTGCCCCTTCTTACCACATTTTAGACACGTCCTATACCAATGATGGTCCCAAGAATGGGTGTTTTACGGTGAAGTGAGCACATACTTTGGATAAACTCTCCTCTTTGGCTGGCTGGCCTTCATTTCCATAAGTTGTTTGGTGACCTCAGCCAAGGCCTCAGTGACTTTGTTGAGGTCTGATCTCATATCTGACTCAGAACAGTTTGCATCATCAGTCTTAGGCCTTTTTTTTCTTTTTGGATAGCATAGGCAGATGTGGAAGCAGAGCCTATGTATTCTTGGTCATAATCCCGAGGGGAAAAAGGATCATTGGAAGCTTGCAAGTCATCACGGGAGGTAGGCTAGCATTTCCCGGAGGCTTCAATTGATCTTGTAAAAAGCCTTTTGTATGGTGTCAAAACCTTCTTGCTTCTCCAACCGGCATTTTCACCAGTGAACCTCTTCAGTGCTTAATCCCTGATAAAAAGAGGCAACCAAATGTAAAGTGTGATTAGGCACCTTGTGGACTTGGCACTTGGTGAGATAGCAATTAAACCTTTCAACATATTGGTGAATTGTTTCACCATTTTTAATATGAAAGTTCTGCAGCTCAAAGACCAAATCTTGAGGCTCAAGATGTCTACTAAACCTGGTCAAGAACTTCTTGACAATCTCTTCCCAGGTGTTAGCACCATCACTAATCACATATTCTAACCAAGCTCTAACCTCTTCATTCTTAAAGCATTTCTTGAATTCAGCAAACTTACTTCCCTTCTTGTAGCCATAGTCTTGGTAGTATTCTTCAAAGGTTTTTAGAAAGTTATTGGCATTGATGCTTGGCTCAAAAGTAGGAATAGAAGTAGCAACATTGAGCTCAAAAACCATTTGGTAGGGTAACATGCAGTATTGAAGATGACTCAGGGTTTTCTGGTGGCTCAGTATGTTCAGTAGCATCAGCAATTCTTCTAGGAGCCATGAGTTCCAAGATCCAGGTAAGATCTCGGTAGGACCTCCAAGATGTTGAAGGTATTCCTGGCAAACCTTCAACCTCAGTAGTTGAGAACCTCCAGGTTGCTTAAGGCAACCAATCTGTAGCTAGATCCCTGCACAAATCAACTCAAATTTACCCTAAACAAGAAACAACTGTCCACCAAACTTTGATTGCCAAATGAGATAGGAAGATTCTTTTTTGATGGAAACACTTGCAATAGATCCTCAGAAGACTCTGGAAGATTCTTGCAAAAGTCAAAGGCAAAAGGTTGACCCGAACTAGGTGAAAATCATTACATTTGGGTCAATTTTTGGTCAATAGAACTGGCAGAGAGCTCGAATTTGCAGATGAGAGAGTGTGAGGATTCTTTCAGAATTTCTTTCTTTGACACCCTCTGTCTAACATGTAGGACATGTGCATCAACTTAAAACAACAAAAAATTGCTACTGTGTGCAAAAATGCAGTTTTTTTGTGACAGTCTGAGACAGAGCTAGAAAACAAGCTTTGAGATAAGGCTCAACATGATTTTTTGGACTTTTATGAATAGGAAACAACTTGCTAGAGATGGGTGCGGTTGGGGGTGAACAAGACTTGACACAAAATGTTGTTTGGCTAATTTTTTTTATTTTAGAATGAATTTCCAGTAACTAAACAATGCAGTAATGAAATATGCACTCTAGATTAATATTTAAACCCAGATAAGTTATACAAACCACAGACACTTTTGTTGTTGAGACTTCGAACCTTTACTATGGCATAGATGGTGCTTCCAATACTCGAACTTTGAATCAATACAATGCACACAACTTCAAATTTTCATTTAAAGGAGCTTCCAAGGTTTACAATGAATGAATTCCCCAACAATTTTGGCATAGGAAAATTCAATAAAATGTATGAATCAAAGGTAATACATAACTTCAAAGGATAATATAAGACCTTATTGCATCGGATCTTCAAAAACTCGACACAAGGGAGGCAATGCAGCCTCAAGCGAGAGAGGTCATTCAATCCTTAGGATCTTTGGATTTGATCACTCAAGAGCACCGTGGTGCTCGAAGAATCCCTGAAGCCCGATCATTCTCTTAAACCCGACAATTTCTGGTCGGTTCTTGGTGAAATAGATTGGATTTGGCCTTTTATGCCTACTAAAATTTTTCTTGACCTGTAGAATAGTCAGTTGAGGTGCTGTAGCCATGATTGCCTTAGAAGTTGATGTCCCCTTTTCGAATGAAACCCCTTACGTGGCTCGATTTCTATCTCTGACAGTAACAAATGGAGTTTTTATTGTTCTTGGCGAAGTTCTTGGCATGAAAAGGGTTAAATCGGGCCGGTTTGGTCATGATTTGCCTATTAGTTAGGCTAGATTTCTAGATCTTGCCATCAATTTTCTTAGGGTTCTTGAAGAAAAACCAGGATGAATATCCCACGTGGGCATCTGACAAAAAAATAGACTTCGGTGGTTTCCACCAAATTGGGGAAACTTTCAAACCTTGTTAGGAAAATTTCCTACAAGTCCTACAACTATTCGAATTCATAAAATGCAAATAAGCTCCCATTGCTAATACCTCAAAAGCGAAATAAATATATATTCAATTCAATACTATATGAAAATCTTTTGCCAAAACAACTTTTGAAGAAGTTTACAAAGGCATTGCATGACTTTCAAAAGCTGTAATTGCTATCAAAGTGACTCTCAAACATTATCGGTGAAAAATGAAAAGCAATGAAAGCGGCCCGGTGGTAATCCACCCGGTCACAAACCCACAAATCATTTTGGAGTCTGCAACCCAAAATGAATTGACCCAAAATGACTCTCAAAATAATTACAAGTAATTCAGCGATTGTTGAAGAAGTTTACAAAGGCATATCATGACTTTCAAAATTTGTAATTGGATCTTCCGGCTTCAAGTTATCTACCATTTTTGGTAAGTTTTAGATGCCTACATTTTCTTAGCAGTAGGTCATTGGTTTTATCTGGTTTTATCTGGTCTGGAAAGGGCTTTACTACTATTCCAATCCAACCGGTGTTCGTCTGCATGTTACAGACTTATCATCAAAGAAAGTTTAAGGACTAAAGTCCCATTTCAAAACATCATAAACAAATCGAAAATTAACATATGTAGACAAAGCGGATCTACGAAAAAAGTCGGACCATCACAACCCTCTATGCATGGGCGGGTCACAAAAGCGCCTTCTTGAGTGCGCACATGTCAATATATCGATATATATGAATAATATAATTAGATTGTGGTTGAAGGGACTACCCCTATAATAACTAAAAGAAAACCCTATCTACAAGGGAACCTATCATGTCTATAGTTTGCAATTCATTGCGGCATAAGGAATGGTCAAATTCCCATTATAAGCGAGATGAGCAGCAGCCTATCAACTACATGCTCTGCAAGCAATTAAATTGGTCATGTCAGCATCGACGGTACACCACATCCTAGAGAACACCAAGGTGATCTCATCATCGGTAACTATTGTTACTACGATGCATCTACCCCTCTAGGCGTTACCCTTGGCAATCAAGCTTTCAAGCTTCTGCGTAGAGTATTTCGCGGGGGTTGATAGCATCGTTGATGAAGGTCTTACCCTCGAGATTCCGCATGAAGTCCGATAGTGCTTCTCAAGGTCTATCTCCATCACCCGTAGCATCCTCAACCGGTAAGTGTTTCCACTTAACCAAATATTGCAACATTTGAGTCCTTACGGTTTGTTTATAAGCTCGATCAAAGAAGAGCTTGGGCACTACCTCCATTTGCTCCTCTGTCATTTCTAGGAGGGTTGGGATATCCAAAACCTCCTGCGGATCGGGTGTGTTGTTTGAAGACTCGCGTGAAAGACCTTGTGGATCTTCAGCGGGGGTGGCAATTCCAAAGCGATATGCACATTCTCCAACACGTTCAATGATTTTGAATGGCCCGGCCCATGCGGGTGCCCGGCTTTTCGCGATTACCAATTTTAAGTTTGGCTGCTTTACCTTAATCTTAAGAAAACCCCGGGTAATCTGGAAGATTAGGTGGGGTTTTGTGCTTGTGCGCTACACTCTTCGGCGGGTTGCGTCATTAATAAATAACCCAAGAACTTCCTCAACCAAAGCTTGCATTTGTAAGAGAAGTTGTTGAGAAACCTCCACCTTAGAAACCGGGTTATGCCATGTGTGCGGAGTAAGGCATTGATAACCATAATTTATCATGAAGGGAGACATTCGGAAAATTCCTGTTTCATACTTGTTATAGGCAAGCTTCGACTAGATAAATATAGTTGACCCATTGTGATTGCTTACTCCACACACATAACCGTAGCATATCCTCTATAATACAATTGGTACATTACATGGACCCATCCGTCCGAGGATGATAGGCGATACTCATAGCAAGCTTTGTGCGGATGGTGGCAAAGAAATCTTTCCGGAATACACTTCACCGAATTTGGGATCCCCGGGGATACAATAACTTCGAGGCATTAAATTAATCCCAAAGATCTCTTTTTGCAAATAGCGGAGCGTGCTCGAAGAACGTATCCGTGGTATGACATGGCAAGAAATGAGCCATTTTCGACAATTTGTCGACCACTACCATCAATGCATCATATCCCTCGGAGTGCGTGGAAGGCCCACAATGAAATCCATGGTTATCACTTCCCATAGCGTTGGGCACATCGGGAGGTTGCAACTCTCACGGAATTTTAATTGCTTTCGGCCTTGGTTTTTGCGACACACGACCTTAATGTACCTAGCAATATCCTTTTTCATAGAAGGCCAGAAATAAGCGGAGGCGGATCTTAAAGTAGGTCTTCATAAAACACGCATGTCCGGCCATATAGGCTTTGTGCATGTCATGGAGAATTAACTACGCACTCGGTCTCGGTACACACAACTTATCCTTGTAATATAACAAGTTGCCCTCTTTCTTATCTGAGCGGAAAGCTTCCGCGTTCTTTATCTTTGTGCAAACCTCCTTATTCAAACTACCCCAAACATCCGCAGACTTCGGATTAAGTGGCCAAGGTTTGTTCTATCGTTTTCCCAAACTCAGCGGTGAGTGTGGAAATTGCATTACAATGGGTTCAGGTTACCAAGGGATGGCATGACAATGCATCCACAACCACATTATGCTTCCGGGCTTATATATAATCTCAAAGTCATACTCCTCGAAAATTCCATCCATCTTCTCGGCGGAGGTTGAGATTTGGTGGGGTGGATAAATAATGGAGACTCTTGATGATCTGTATCAAGCTGAAATCTTCTACCAAGGAGGTAGTGTCTCCATATCGTGGTAAGCCTTGGACAATTGCTAACAACTCTTGGTCATGGGTAGGGTATCATTTGTTCATCGTTCATCTTCTTTGAATCATATGCAATAACCCCGCTCTTGCATTAGGACTCCACATTAGTAATCTTTTATGGCATCCGTTGCCACTAATTTATCCTTTTGGGATCGGGGGCAATGTGAGGACTGGTGTGGCGGCGAGAGCATCCTTAAGCCTTTGAAAGCCTACGGACTTTTGCTTTCCAATGTTCAATCAATCCTTCACCTTCTAGATGCTTTGTGAGATCGAGTAAGAGGTGCGGCAATTTTGCAAAATCCTTAACAAATTTCCGATAATATCACCTTTAGTCCTAAGAAACTTGGGACTTCCAAACATTACACGGAATAGGCCAATCCCTTACTACCTCTATCTTTCTTTGGATGCAGAAAGCAATTCCCTCGCTAAAATGATATGTCCCAAATAATCCACCTTGGGGTGGCAAACTTGCATTTAGAGAACTTGGCAAAAGAGCTGATGACGTTTTAGCTTTTGTAGGGCCAAAGCGAAGATGGGCCTCATGCTCCTCTAGAGTTTTTACTATAGATGAGAATGTCATCAAAGAAAATAACAACAAAGTCATCCAAGTATTGGCGGAAGACATCATTCATTAACCGCATAAAAAGTCAGGGGGCATTAGTTAATCCAAAAGGCATAACGGTAAACTCATAATGCCGATATCTAGTGTGAAAAAGCAGATTTATGGATGTCCTCCTCCTTAATCCTTATTTGATGATATCCGGATAAATCAATCTTTGAAAATATTTGGCCCCTGCAATTGGTCCATTAGATCATCTGCCTAGGCTAGAGCGTAGAACGATTCTTGATGGTATGCTTATTGAGCTGCCTTAATCAATACACATCCTCAAGGGAGCCATCCTTTTTTCTTAACAAAAGGATAGGCTTTTTCAGCGAAAACACTAGGCGAATGAAACCTAGGTTTAGTAATTCACAGAGTTGCTTCTTAAGCTCTGCCAACTCTACCGGGGACTCATGCGATTACCTGAGGGGCCTTGCTTGGTAGGCTTAGTACCTGGTTCTAGAGCTATCTCATTCTACCCCTCTAAAAGGAGGAAGCTTACGGATCTCATGGGGGAAAAGATAAGCTAAATTTCTGAGAAGATTAGCAATCCCTTTGGTAAGGTGGTCGATTAGTTGCCTTACGCTTGATTCGACTCAATGGAGGCAAAGTCTAATGATGGGGAGCTTATCCTATAGCTTTTTCTAACCGCGATGGACATAGATTGCATAATAGGGTTGAATGGATCACCTTTTTATAGTCCACGGGCTCCATTAGGCGTTGAAGGTAACTTCCGTTTCTTTTGGGTCTATATTGGCCTTTGCGGATGCCAATTCCATACCAACAATAAGATCATATTTGCCAATATCCATTATCATCGGCACCCAAGCAACCGGTGCACACGGGTAACCCCATCTTTAAGGTTAATCGGCGGCCATGAGTGGTAATCCGATCTTACCAATCGCTAAAGTGGCAAAGGCTTCTGTGGGACCTCAAAGTGTCAAGCTGCAATACGGGCCATTCTAGGAGAAGCAAAATTATGTGTACTACATTATCCATCGGAATTATGAAAGGTTTAATTGTCTACTTGACCTATGGTGGAAATGCTTGGCGGGCTGAATTTCAGCATTGCGGTTTCAATAATAGTCGCAGGATATGGGACTCACCGAAAAATGAATGGCGGGAGCCTCCTCCTCGATAGGTGATGTGGGACTCGAGGTCATCCCAACGGAGGGCCGTACATGCGTTTCAGGGCGTCTGCGTGACATAAGGGACAATTACGCATGAAGTGCCGGGGCACCTACACACAGCCCCAGCACATGCACATATCTGGCCCGGAGAGTTGTTCTCGAGAGCCTCTTTGAGAGATGGTGCGAGGTTAGAACTTCTTCTGGAGGCACATTGTTCAGGTTTATGGCGGAAGTCTTGAAGGTGAGCTTTTCTTCTTTTCCTAGCATTTGGAAGGATTAGCGAGAGGGTCCCAGGCCCAGGTGAAACGACGCCAAAGGTGTCATCACCCGAGGCGTGAGTGGGTAAAGGTCAGGCGTTGATGCTTGGCTTTGTGGTCCTCTTCAAGGCTCAATGCCTTTAGCCTTTAGCCTCCTACCCTGCAGAACCCAATTTTGGGGTCTATGGCCTTAACCATTTCGTTTAATTGATGGGGCCAACCTTCAATATAACCTCCACCGCCCTCTTTTCATTCATACCCCAGGCATATATAGCCTCCAGGCATGAATTCATCGGTGTAGGCTAGGCCGACATACTCTTTTGCTCCAACCCGGTGAAGTTTGAATCGTTGGCATTTGTGCGCCCACGAAGACGCATAATCGCGACTTAAAGGCTTTGGCAAACTTTTTAAACTTGCATCTGCTCTGTCCGGATGCTTGGCTCTGCATAGCCCTTCCACCAAATACGGGCAGCTCACGGGTTTGTGGTGGCAACCTTTCCTATCCACCTACGTCATCAATTTACCAGGATTTTCAAACTCCTTCTCTCATCCAACAAGACTCGCATTCAGTCCGCCGTTTGCCCATCTCAAAAGCGCCGGTTTCCTATTCTTCCATATATAGTTATGGCCATATCAACCCGTCTTATGGTACTCCTTGTCTCCGGTTTGCATGGTCACGGATGATCTGAGGCGACCCGGAAGGACACCGAAGTGGCTGATTGTGAGGAGGGTGTACTTGTCATAGAGGAACTCAGGCGGCGTTTGGAATGGTGCCTCGGGTTGTGCTTGGGGCGGGGGCACAGTTCAGGTGCAAGTGGCTGCAGCGTGGTGAGGGTATGAGCTTAGCGATAACCGGAGGTAACTTTCGGTCCCGTCTTCCTTCATATCTTTGTGGTGGGTTGGCGTTTAGCACATAAGCTTGTAACTTCATTAATTGTCTCTTCATCAACATAAGTTCACACTTCGGTGTTAGTCGTGGCATTCAAGGGGTAATACGCCATGCGGCGTTCTGCGTGCACCGTCTATATTGAGTATAAAAAGGTATAGCGGAATTATAGTGACATGAAGTCTCTACAAAAAATGTCATTTTATGGTATTTAGAGAGAGTAAATAGAAGAGTACAATGAAGATCTTTTGTATAAGTGAGAACAATCGTTACATTGAAGGTCATTACATTGAAAGTGTTTACAAACTTAAAAGTTTATATATCTGAGGTATTGACACTTTACATTGGGCAATTCTTCAACTCACCCATAACATAGAAACAAAACCGAAGGTGGACCGGACCTAGGCTCGCCAAAGGGTACAAGATGCTTGAGAGCAGCTCACGTCACCCGACTCTCACTAACTTTGTAGCGTTTCCCGGGCCCGGGCGATACCGGTTGGTAGTCCAAGTGGGGGCTAATGATGAGGAGATTAAAGAGCCTTCTTAGAGCATAGAAAATCTGCCACAAGTGATGGGTTACGTCGGCAAAAAGCTTCATGCCTTGTCATGTCCCAATAGTCCCATGTTTGGCCGAAGAGTTTGCTTGGGTAAGTCCTCAAAGGCCCGTTCTCGAGAATGTTAACTACTTCCAAGCCTTTAGCGGGATCATAGGGCTCTCCTTCTTCTTCAGTTCCCCTACCTCATAATCACCGTCTACCCCCCGGTGCGCCCCATACCGTTGGTCGTAGTCCCGTTCTCGAGGCCCCGGATCGTCCCTTAAAGATCCGTTGGTGATTCTTTCTTCATATTCTTCGAGTCCCTCGATGCGTAAGGCGGTAGGAATGAATATAGAACATTGAACAATTTTCTTATACTCTAAACTCTAATAGATACAAGGGCCTTTATCATGGAAGAGAACAATTTAATTGTATTCATTGATACAATAGTCATAATTGATAAGAAGATGGCACATCCTAATTTATAAAATGGCTAAAGAAAATGCCAAACCAAAATTTACAACTATCCCAGTTACAAGATGCGTAATGCAAATATCTAAGAACTAGGGTCCCTCCTCTTAGGTCCCTAGGTGAGGAGGTGGCGGTGGTCGGGTGTCGTAACAAAGTCACCCACTGGTCCCTGTGGCGCCGCTATGGGCAACCTCCGGGGATGGCAAGAGCCAATGGGGCGCCCGTGGGGAGTTTCATACTCATCCGAGGGGTGCAATATCCTGCCCCAATGCGGTGAGGGCAAGATCCCGTCGAAACAGTAGCGAGTAAATGCATTGCGATAGGGGAAGCTTCTTGTGCCCCTCGTAATGGAAAGAACACGTATGGGTCACCATGAAGCCTCGGCCTCATTTCCTAAGTCCCGAGCTACAAAAGGGACTTGCCCCCGCCGAAACGCCTATAGGAAGAAGCGGGTGAGGTGATTCCCCAATTCCTTCACTTGGTCTCCGGCGTGGCAACCTCCTTATCCAAGTCCATAGGGACTTCTTCTTCCCCTAAGTTCCTGCTTTGCTCTTCCTTCAAATGGCGGGGATTATAAATATAGATCCTCTCCCTCCTCATCCGGACCAGGAGGGAACTTGACCATATTAATATTTGGGACATGAGGTCCCATAGGCAGAAAAGGCATCAGGTGAAGGTTGAGATGGCGGATCTGCATCACCCAGTTCCCGGCCGTAGGGCAAGGTCTCCCGGCCCGGCTCTATGGTCTCCCCGGTGGAATTGGAGTAGCTGCTTTGTACCTCCGGGGAAGGTCATTAGGGCGAGAAGTCGATGAAGTCATCCATACGATTACTTTCTTGCTAACTCATAGAATACATGGTCCTTGCGCCGGGCGCTTTAAACCCGACCACCATGTGATAAAAGTCCGATATGATATCATCCAGAGAAGATACTCTTGCCCTTGGTGATACACAAGCTGGAAGGGCTGCCCCAGCCCCTGACAAGCGTGCAGCTTTGTTCCCGGCGATGGTGGCATCTCCTCTACCAATTACCTTCCATCCAGTTAAGTCACCCATGCCTATGTGCTCATCACTCTTCCTCCTCGAGGAAGACTTCGGGAAGTCGCCTTTCTCTGCGGCAATGTCTCATCCTCAACGTCTCGATCCATAGCAGGATGGCTAGAGGCAAAGGCAACTTCAAGATGTTAATGCGCCCACGATCTTTGCCTGGCGGCAACGCTTGCCCCATCTAAGCTTGCCCTTCAACATATCATATGTGTGGGTGTCACCCCTAGCATATCTCGGACTACATCGGATTCTAGATCCAACCGGGGGCGTTCCCCAAGAGGAATACACGTAGGAAGCATCTCCTGCAGATAAAACTCCCTAAAACCGCATGATAACTGCGCCACGCCATATTAGAGATGAGGTCAAGAAGCTGTCATAGAAAGGGCTGTAATAAGTCGGAAGGCACACGGTGGATCCCAATGCTCTCCATCCCAGTACCATGCAAATAGGTGGGGTGGCAGCCATGGGCTACTGGAAGGGAGGAGGAAGGAAGAGAGACAGATATAAACAAATGAAAATGAAACTTTAAGGATCCTTTTATCCCTTTTATTTATCTTTGCGTCGGCATTTTTCGCATTACACAATACAAGGACAAAATATAGATCTTTATTTAATATAACAAAAAAAATATTTTACAATGAGGATATTAGCCAAAAATTTCCTAAGGGCCACTCTCACGATCCCTCACGGTAGAGGGCCAAATCCTTGGCATTATAGTGACTCTCTTTCGTGAATGGCGCAAAGATTTGCATCACCAAAAAGTGCCACCAAGTAGGCTTGCGCGGCCTCTTGAAGTGCTAGGATGGCGAAGGCTGCAGAAACGGAGGTTGGTTTTAAATTCTTGGGCTATCTCCCGAACCAACCTTTGAAAGGCGCCACATGATCGAAGTTGCGTGGACTCGGAACTTCTACGGATCTCCCGTAAGGCCACGGGTGCCGGTCTATGCTGGTGGGGCTTCCATGGTGGAGCGAGGATTGGGGAGGCGGCCCCTTTGCGGTATGGTATCCTTGCCCCCCAACAGGGGGCCCGGAGGCATCCACCCTTTCTGCCTTTTGAACTCGCGTTCTTCCCAAAAGCTCGCGACGGTCTTCAATTTCCTGTACTTGGCTGCCGGACTTTTCGAGACGCGGCTTTTTCTCCGGTGCCAATCCGCCCAGTTTTGGCCCAGCCCGCTCATTCTCGGGTCTCCCATTACCTGGCGATCCTAGCTTTGTTCTTGTCGGGCCTTCCCTCCTTTTTTTTTTGGATCCTTTCCTGCTCCTCCGGAACTCCCGAGCTCTCTGTGGGTCTTCTTCAATCTCATTATGCGATCTCTCTACAATGCGGCCGAAGGAGTTAGCGTGGTATCGTCGGGCGGCCGGTTCATATCAATCTGGATGCGTCGCCAAATAATCGAGTGATGTCGGAATCCCATCCCCACATGGCTCTGGGAAGCTTCATGATCCTGGGAAGTTCATGGCCCCCATCAATACCGGCGACTCCATCCCGATACTGTCCCTATCTCGCTCGCTCCACATTTCGTTCCACCCTATTGGTCATCCCTCCCTGGCCAAATTCGGATACTTACCTCTGTTCTTATGTCCTCCTCCTCGATTATTCCCTCGCATTGGAGGGGTAAAATTTAATTAGCATCATGACCAAAGTCAGGTTGCTCTACCATGGTATAAGGAAAGGCGTGGAGATGAAGCCCCACCAAAAAAGCTTTCCGTAATGGTAGATGGGATAGGGTATCCTATCGTCGTTAGCAAAATCGTTTACCAACTCATCCGAAGTATATCAATCAAGGCGGTCAGTAGCCATATGCTGCGCGATTAAGGCATAAATCGGGCTATGGTGAGGGTAGCTGGGGTCCACGGTACTCTTGGTGTTAGCCATAAGCGATGGCAGGGGGTCTAAGTGACGCGGTGAGCTGCGTTTAGGAAGGCGGTGAAGGCGCTAGGGTCGAAAAAGCGCGGTGAAAAGAACCAAAAAGGGTGGAAAGCAAAGGTGGGTCCGGTAGCTATGGCGAGGCGTCGAGTTCTAGGCCCGGAGGCGGTAAAACTAAAAAAAGTGAGCGACGCCTACCTCTTAAAAATTTTAAAAGTTTACTTGATAGAATAGAATAGAATTGTTTTATCGTCCCACGAGGAACCAATGCGGCCTATGGGACCCAATAAGCGCAGGCGATCCACATTACTTGCGGATTAAAACCCCTCACCTCGAAGGGGTTTCAAAGGAAAATTGTGGCGACAATAAGGCTGGCGGCAATGATTAAATGGTTGATTGGGGCATATCCGAGCCCTCAAGTCCATTACTTCGAATGTATGATCCAAGTGGCGCGAAGTCATGCCCGATATGCGTGCGGCTCATCCGGTCCCAATCAACCGAGCATAAGCGTGTCCGAATCGATCATATCTGGGCAGCTCGGAAAGTGTGACACTCATCCTCAGCGACTCGATCGCCGGCCTGGCAAACCCTATCGACATGGCTCCCCAATCCATCGACCTGTCTCAATCAGGAGATGGTGGGCACCTGTCGCGAATGGGCGGATATGCTGGCGCTTTTTCATGGGCGGTGTGAACGCGTAGGTAGCGCGGTGGGCCTGGCTTCTAATGTGGGATTTATGTGCTGCTTGTAATGTCTTGTTTTGACTTGCTCCCGGCCCTGGAATCCCAAAGCTTGCTGGAGAAAACAAGCATCAAGGTAACATCTCGGTCCTTGCTGATCTGCCTACGTTTCTACTGGATGCACATGTGCTCGGACATTCCATCTAGTTAGCCTTTGCACTCTTTATCCTTCCAACAATTCTTGAGTCGTTGTGGTCCCATTGCCTTTATAAGCCAAGTCATCATCCATATTTACCACCTTCTGGAAATAGGCGATGTGTCTATCAAGGGTCAGCTGCTGAAGTGGCGAGGAAACACGTCTCCTGCAACAAAAATTTGATATGGGACCGTAGATTTCTCAGGAAGTGTCCGTGCTAAGAAGGCCTACGCACTTTTGTTCTAAGTCGCTCCAAGTAGCAATGGACACCCTTTGGGCCCCCTGACTTCAACCCCGTAAAAGAGCGGGGCTCTACCAATACCCCGAATATGATGTGCACGGATGTCCCCAATCATACAATTCTGCTCTGGGTTATTGTTCTCATTACATAAAGTGCTTTCCGGCCTGGCTACCGCGCAATCTTATGGAAGTGTCCCAGCATAGTGTAGAAGGAAACTCCACTCCCAGATACTTATAGGTGGGTGTCACCTCCACTTGTTGCCCTCGATAAGTGAATGAAGGGGGCCTTGGATGGTGCGAGGATGAGATTAGGACCACCCCTTAGTCTTGGCTAGATTGACGTTCATGTTTGTTGCCTAGCAGAATGTATCGAGAGCATCTAGGTGAGACTGCATATCCTCTGGAGTATGAGCTAAGAGGTCAACATCATCTGCATAGATGAGTTGCTTGATGACCTAATGCAAAAGTTGGGTCCCGCCACCCCATTGTCCATGAGCGGTGTTCCAACCGGTCAATAATACCGAGACAAACAATGTTTGGGAAAGAGGACATCCCTGGCGGACCCCAATATTGCTAGTGAATGGTTGTCCCGTCACCCGCATCTGACATGAACAACTCTCCTACAATCTATATACTGCATTTTGCATATCCACAGGAACCTGCAGTTGCCGCAATCTTTCCCATAACTTTTCCCGAGGCACAGTGTCAAAAGCCTTCGCAAAGTCAACAAAGCAAATCATACGGGCCCGCCGAAGCCGGTTTTTATCCTCAACCAAAGTCCTCAATGTGAAGATATGATCAATGGTTGAATGCAGGTCTGAACCACGCTGCGTGAGCTTTCGCGCTGTTGCCTATGCCCACCTACGGTCAACTGTTGCTCAATAATGCCGACCGGCCGGTTTGGCAAACAATCGAACCTGACCATGATTGTTCGGTAATTGGTTGGACTATGTGGATCTCTGCCTTGTAAATGGTGACAACTCGCTTGTGGTCCACCGGCTGGGGAATCCTTCTGTAGCTCTGTTGAACATAGTGGTTAGGGACCGGTACCATAGGCTCCCCCGCCTTCACTTGGAGCAACTCACCGCGATATCATCCAGTCCGTTGCTTTCCCATTGGCCCAATGCCTACTTGAGACCACGGGTAACATCATCCTCGTGATTTCTAATGTCGTACCATTTCGGGGGTATGAGTGCTTGTGTCCCTTGAGGATCATAGAGTTGCTTTGCAAAGTATTGTTCCCACGCTCATTAGTGATGTTCCCGTAGGTGCTTGCGAAGAACCTTTAGCCAAAAGGTTCTAGGATGGCTTTCCAACATGTAAAACATTTCCCTTTGATGATGTGCAATATAATTGAGATTTCTTTGCATCAAAGAAAGCACGATCTTGTGTGGTGGCATGTGGGTGCATTGCGGGATCGTGGATGGCGAGCCGGCATTTGTATTCCCACACTTTCGGCATCAAACCACCGATTCGCAGGAATGTTGCGATCCACAGTAATACTGCGGGCATGTTATCCCAAAACATCTTTACTGCGACAGCCGGTGCCAAGTAGCTCAATCAAGCCCGACCGTTTCTTTGCTCTGGCGTGGGGGCACGCAAAATTCACGAAAGGTCTTCTATGAGCATATCAGCATAATCCTTTGCACGCTCATAATCCAATAAAGTGAGGTATAAGAGGAGTCACGCCATAGAAGGGGTTCTAGCGATGCGCCAAGCCAACCGGCGGTAGAGGTGGAAGGTGATCCGAGTGGTCTCCTCATCTCTACCGCATTGCCTACACGAGAAAGTGGTTGATCAAATGTACATCCTACTCGGCGACTAATAGATAGTCCACCACACTAGATCCTCCATCCCCGATTCTCTTGTCTGCCGTGCACTTACGGGGAGGAAGGCCACTGTGCGAACCATTACAAATTACCAAGTCAAAGACACCACATAGTAGAAACAACCGCGCACGCCAAAGCGTGGCCGGACTATCATCTGATGTTAGGTGGCCAAGCGCCTCAGCGGTGCAAACTGTAACACATCACGAAGCTAAAGGATCAAGTCTCATGGGCTGCTCTACTCATGTCCGTGCATTGAAGTCCCCAAGGAGTACCACACTACCTAACCGTTTATGTGGTTGTATGTCATCATATAGATCGACATATGGAGCTAGCATGTCCACATCCGAAAGTGGGCATGGTAAAAGTTTGCTTTTCGCGATGTGGAAAGTAGCAAGCGACCAAGAAGAGAGGGTTGCCACTACAGTGCATTGCACCCGCACCCACAAGTACCGGTTGTGTTTGTCAATCTTGTGTAGGAAGACCAACTGTGCTAAAGACTCCCAGTAATAATAGGCAACCCCTCCATGTCCCCTAGCTATTGAAGACTCCAGAAATGTTGATAGCCTAGAAGATCGTAGCCTCAGGTCCCAAGGTGGTCCCATGTCTCCATGAGGAAGATGAGATCCATATCTGCAAAGAACAGTTGAGACTATCCCCTTCGCCATGGGAAACCCTCGACAATTCCTGTGAGACCACCAAGGCATATTCCCTATTTGGTAGTAGCAGTAGGCATGCGCAGATTGAGTTGTGGGGAAGAGGGAAGCGGTAGCGACCGAAACATCGCGACAGAGTGAGAAGCGAGGGGGTTGGGGCGCAGTGAGAAGCAATAGGAGTTGGGGTGGCATATGACCGAGGAGTAGTGGCAAAGGGCGTGGGCGCAAGGGCTGCGGCGCGCGGGGAGGAGCATGATCGGGAGGGGGCTGCAAAATGAATGGCCCCAGGGTCTGGCAAAGAACATTCGTGAGCGAAAATGTGCATCTTGCCTCCAACTAGTCCCCGAACTCCTCTTTGAATGTGGATGCCTCGAACCTTGGTGAGCTCATGCCTCATGGGACTCTTGTTCTTGCCAGGTCCACATAAGGATGTTCCCTTCAATTGCTTGCCCCGCGCAATGGGCATCCCCGCACTTGCATATCCGCTCTTGTGAATATGACAATGCGGTTGTAGGCGTAACGCCGAGCACCATGACCGGTACCGGCTCGAAAGCAATGTGTACAGCCTAGGCAATGTCATACGATTGATGATCCGCATCTCGAGTCGCTGAATGAGATTCTCTCCCTCTTCTTCCTCGACCACGCGGATCACCAAATTATGACCTCTCCGTGCATTCACTAAAGCTCACGGGATCAACGTTTTCTTTGGGACGGCATGTATCATTTGGCCGCTACGGAGTTGAAGGCCACCGATGTCCATGAACAGGAGGGTCCTGTTGGCGTGAAGGGAATGGTGAAGTAGAGCGTCGTGGTGCCCGCCTAGACTGACTTCACATGGGTGCTTGAGCATGGGTGGCAGCTGAGGTGCCTGAGATTGCCTCCGCTTTCCGCCGAGCCTGGAGCCCCGCTAGAATTGTTTACGATCCAACTGTCAGATACACAATTTTGCAAGGCCTCGTGTGCATTGGCATGGAGTCCTTTCCCTTGTTGGATTGTAGCCTCGCGTAGCTCGTGTGCCTCTTGCTCTTGAACAAGGGAACGTTGTTCCAACTTCTGTATCCTAGAGGCAACCACATCATATGCCGATGTTAAGGTGATCTCCATTGTGCTGACCCTGTTCTGAAGGGCCTGCTGTAGCAACTGGCTTTCATTAGTTGCTATCTGAAATGCCCCCGGAGTGGCAATGACATCTGCAATGTCCGATCGAAGATGGGAGATATTAGTGACCATCTCCTGCTCAATTCTCTCCTTGTCCTTCATTATAACTTCATCTCTGGTAGACATGGTGTCTATTTGTGCCCGGAGGCCAGCAAGAGTCTGTCTATCCTGCTCCCTTTCAAACTGCAACAAGCGAATACTGTCAAGCAATTGTTGCACGTGGGTCTCAATGCCTGCAAACTGTTGCTTTACTATAGCCAGTTGCTTCTTAAGCACTTGGGGGACGGAGGCTTGTTGCTCTTCTACCAGGTGTGAGATCTGAGTGGTGTGATCCTCAACCATCGCCCTACCAATGAGTCAGGACCCTACCAATGAGGAGGAGGAAGAGGAGGAGAGTGAAGGAGCAGGGCAAACAAAAGAAGAGCCCAAAGAAAACATTGGGGAGCCCTCAAACCCCGACGCCCACCCACCATACCCTAAGTGGCTCAAGCCACCTAAGGTGATCAAGAAGCAGAAGGTGAGCGAGCGGGAATTCATGTTAAAACAAGATCGTGAATTCCAGCGCCGCAAGAAGGTGTATGTTGCCCATTTCTGGCAACATGGACTAGCATCTATTATCAAAAACTTTTGTTTCATCCATATTTCCTCTAAGGAAAAGTTTCAGGCTATTGTGATCCCATTAGAGTTTGGAAGACATTTGACCAAGTTTGGAAGGCATTGGGGATCTCCTTTTATAGCCTAATCTTTTCCTTGAGGTAAAATACCTTTAGACACATTCCCATTTGTTTAACATTTTCCTTTGATTTGAAGACCAGGCAAAGGCTATAGCAAGATTATCAAAGAAGCACAAGTTGTTTTACCAAAGCTCAACCTTATGAAGCTTGCTTGAGTTTCATTAGTAGTTTGAAGTCACACACATAAGGATGCCATCTTGGAAGTGAAATGTGCTCTTATTCTAGCCTCGAAGTTTGGAAGACCCTTATAGAAGTTTGGAAGACCCTTAGGCTTTGAGCAAATGTATCTTCACTATGAGGTATGATTTGAGCATTAGAGGCAATCGAGATGAAATCAAGTGCTCAGGTACCCATCTTGTCTTCATTCCATATCCACCTTTTTATGTCCTATGAACCTTTTATAACCTTTCTTTCACCATTTTTTTCCACTTTTGAGACCTTTTCCCATCATTTCACTACCCATTTTTTCTTATTGATCCTACCCTCAATTGAGAATTGCCCCCTAATGATCTTGAAAAACTTCAAAGGCAAGAAAAAACTCTTTTCTCATTCTCATTTCATCTTCCTAAACCCTAGTATAGCCTATTTACACCCTTTTTCCCATCTTTTCCCATGACTTTTCACCATCCCTATGTTGCAATATTCATTGACCATGGGTCAAAATGGACAAAAATTCAAATATTTCAGTTTGACCCGAAAACCTTCTAGATGGAAAGCTTGGCAAAAAGAGCTAACATAGCCTTTTTAAATTTGAAAACCCTTGTGAAGGCTTTCAAAATTGGATTCTTGGGATGCGTACAAAAAATAAAAACCTATTCTAGCCTATCTACCCTATCTAATTACATAGTTCCGTGTCACCCCCAATTTTTCCGTGCGTTAGGCGTGGGGGCATGTATTACACGTTTGTGTCCCCTCTGCGTGTACGACAAAGCAATAGTTGAGTCGGCACTTTTCCTTATATACTGGAGCCTCCGAACCACTCCGGCTGGGGATATATCATCCTTAAGAATTTTTGATGAACCCTAAAGAAATAGGAAAACCTCGCTTCAACCGGCCAATTAGCGCCTAAATTTGATTGAATCCCGCCAATTTTAGGAAATTAGCTCCTAAACCTTTTCCCAAACCATGGGGATCCTTTGTGGCACTTGATTCGATAGAAATTGCTCAATTTGGGCCTCAAATCACTCAACCGAAGCTAGCTTTTGGGAAGAACAGTTCTTAAGCCAAGAAACAGATCAAATCAACACGCCCCCTCGAGATAGACCTCTCGTGATCTTGGCGATTTTGATATTCCGATATTATCTTGCTCGCTCTATTCAAAAATTTGCTCGCTTTCCCTTTCGGATTGAAAGATCCGTCTCCAAGTGACTTGTTCGACACCGAGGCACTTCAACTACAACTCAAAAAATCATTTCACCGGCTTCATTGGTAGTTCCCAGATTCACTAAAGGCTCGAACAGGACACTGGATTTTACTTTCAAACAACTTATATATGTTTGAATTTGGTAATGCCTTGCTAACACTATCAAATTTCTTGTGTTACATTTCTATAATGCATAGTCTTTTTGCCCGGAAAGTTGTTGTCACCATTGTATATTCATCTTTTGTAATCCTGCATTGTGCTTTTAAAGCTAAAAACTAAAAAAACAAAACCCAAAATATTTATTCCAAGCTATATTCTTTTCGGATAGTTGCATTTCATCTTCATAAAACCTTAGAGACCTATACATTCAAAGAAAAACACATAAAAAGACCTTTTTTTTTTAACCGCCACACAGTTTGTTTTTTTCACGAGGCCTCGCTACTTCTACAGAGAAACCAAAACTCTTTTTTTTGCTATTTAAACCCTATGCACATGATCTAGGGGTTATTTTGAAGTTGCCCGCACGTATCCCAACTCAAGATTCCTTATCAAACTCCATCCGCAAATTTTGGCTCTGCTTTTGGCACCGGCCAACTTTTTGATCCGACTTTGACCTACATTTTCTCAACCTTCCCCTATTCAAATCAAGTCAAATCTCCACCCCCAGTTTCCTTTGCTTGTTGATCATCTATACCACCAATCACATCTCAAAAATCTCACAAGGTGTGTCTGCAAGGCCATTTTTTGCTCTGACAGTTTTTTCAGTTTCAGGGACTTTAGTGATTTTGGAAAAACCAATATTCCAAAATGACTTTTCTCACTTCATATATCAAGGATTGATCACCCTAAGTGATCTGGAGGTCCTAACCATTTTGTTTGAGCTTCCTTGAGGTTAGACTAAAATTCCAGGTTTTAGGCTAACAGTGTACCAAGAGTACCTTCGCAGATGGAAGAGGTACAATGACTGGTACTGCAAGCAAAACGTACAAAAGTACGTTAGAGGTGGGCGGCCGAAGAACCAGCCCAAGCCGCCACCACCAAGACCAGAGCCACCAAAGAAGGTGCATCACGGGCCCAACTCTAAGCACGCCCGTGTGTTTTGGGAGATTAGGCACTTCCAGCAGTGCACTAATCTCCTCATCAGAAAGGCCATTCGAAAGTGACTCCTGAGAAATCGCGGGAGTTCCTGACGAATTACAAGGTAATCCCACCGACGGTCCGGTCCCCCTGCAGGAGGCTAGCAGAGGCGAGTCGGTGTAACTTTTGAAGACGGCAACCTCTGCGCAATCCACGCCAAGCGGGTGACAGTCATGCCCAAGGACCTTTACTTGGCGAGGAGAATTTGCAAGGAGAAGCCTTGAGGAGCCAATTTTGTACATAAAGTAAATTATATATATATATGCTTTTGTCTGTACATTTCTACTCCATATCTATAAAAGTGTCTTTTTTTTTGTAAATTAATTTCTTATTAGCATAAAAGTGTTTTTATACGAATTGAATTGTAATATAATCTTTTGCATCATAGTTAGAATACTCCTAATTGCTTAATCTGTATAAAATTTTGTCTCAAAAAATCAAAAATTAGGTCGAGATCGACCCACTCCGGTCACTCCGCTCACGGAAACGCTTTTATGCGTTCAAGGACGCAGCACTTTTTCGTGCGGCGATCCGAAGTCACTTGATTTGAGGTAAAAATTGATCCATTTTTTGTACTAAAAGATGTCAGAATGCTTAGAATTCGTCTAGAAATGCATTGTAGTACTTAAATTCTGCTAAAAATATCCAAAAGTAGCTAAGATCGACCCACTCCGGTCACTCCGTGCCAAACGCCTCTGCGTTCGCGACGCATGCCCCTTTCGCACGAAGTGACCCGAGTCGCCTAAACTTACACTTTTAGATGTCCAATTAGCATGAAACAAGTTGCTAGCTAGTCTAGAATTGATCCAAAAAGGCATTTTAGTATCTTACAACCCTTAGAAATGTTTGTTTTGCATAGAAATCAGCCCACCTGCCACTCACACCAAACGCTCAAGGTCATGACGTTGTGCTCCTTACGCTGGTGACCCGAGTCGACCTAGTTTGACCATGAATTGCCCAAATTTGACCCAACAAATTGCCATGTAGTGTTCCTTGACTTGTTTTGCTTAAATTTGCACTTCATGTTACCTTATTTGGAGGTCCATAGCCTTAGAACAAAGGCATGTTCGATCAAGAACCCTTGTGCCCGGGTTTAGAGTATGAGAGTCTGGCCTTCTATTTGTGCAAGGCCTAGTTCCTGTGGCTCATATGGAAGCGGCGACGCATGAAGATATTCAGGAATGAAGAGGTGCAACTTGATGCTTTGATCCCTCAGTTGAGGTACAAATTATACCTTTCCTACCTGGCGTCCCCTCGGAAAGAGCAGTTCAAGGCGGCTATCTGCGAAAGGACCCTCCTCATTGTAGATAGTAATGGCGGGTTCGTTTCCCGAGTCGTAGTTATGTTTATGTATGGTTCGGGTTCTCGCTCGAGCGTGGTTGCTTGGGCAGGAGTACCTCTGTATCACTCTTCTTGTACTTTACTCCGTATTATTAATTAATTTGATCCTTCAAAAAAAAAAAAAATCCAGGTGTGTGTCCATAGGTAGGTTCTCCGCATTGGTGGAAATTCCTCTGGATAATCACATGCCTCTGTGTGCTATGTACATCCTTTGACTCAGCAGCGTTGGAGGCTTGCTGATATTCTCACAGTTGGTGCTTGGTCGTATGAGGTTGGACACTTGTTGCCTTGGGATGCTTTTCAGACTAAGTTTATGCTATCTCTATGGACAGAGCTCTGTGGCAAAAGCTGGCTGACATTCTGCCAGATGCTCTGTCACAATCAGTTGATGTCAAGCTCCACACATAGCTATAACATTGATGCAGAAGACGACTAATCAATGCTTCTTTAGTAGAATGCTTCAGCTAATCAAGTTCTAAATGCCTGCTTCTGGTGGTAAAAAAGCCAATACATCATGAGGTTTGCTTAAAACCCATGAAAGACTGGAGAAAATAGTTGTCTCTGGTCAAGTGCTCTTGTGCCCTTGTGTCTGTTTATAAATTTTCTACATACTTTATTGATGTACTTAGATGTATATGGTTGTACCTTGGTAGAACAAACATAATAGTAATCAATGTAGTAAAAAACTTGATGAACTTTTTGTGCGTGCTCATACATTATCATAATAAGCATTTTTATCCTTCGAAGGCCAGCCCAGCTGTTGCCTGGCTATAGCAGGCAACATGTACAAGGCTCCTGAGCAATATCACAGGCAAACAACTTGAAGACCAAGAATACTGAGACCAAAAGACTTGAAGACAAAGATGCTGATGAAGAACCCAAAGGATGACTTTAAGTCAAGACACAAGTTCACAACTCAAGCTCCAAGGATTGAATGCATTTTCTAGCTCTGAAGGCACTTATGAGGTTTGGAAGACCCCTGTGAAGATGGCAAGCTATGATATGGTACTTATCCTTCTCATATTCTAAAGATTCTCTATTTGCTTTTTGTGCCATCACACCATCATCCTTATCCTATTTTTTTTTCACCCTCATTGCCTTTTCACATCCTATACCATCATGTATTTCATGTATAACCATTTGTTTCATAGTTGACCTACCATGACCTAGGGCACATTTCCCAAGGAAGTTGTCAAATCTAAAAGTTGCCTAGCATCGAACTCTATATCACCATTCTCATCTCATGCCTTGCCATTCCATTGTCACACACTCCATACCAAGTAGCTAAAGCAAAACATATGTGCTAAGCACAAAAAATACAAAAAACACAAAGATGCCTAGTCACATATCCAAGTGACATGGCATGATGACTAGATGTACATGTCATCACCTCCAAAGCTACTTTGGTCCACTCATCATTTGCTACCTTCATGTCTCACTCATCATGTTGCCACCTAAGCACCAAATTTCCACATCATCACATCACTCCACATCATCAAATGATGACTAGGCGAGTTTTAACCAAACTCAAAAATTGGTCAACCAAATGATCAAACTACCTTGGGAAGTGAACCTACTAGCCTTGTTTACCCTAGTTGACCTATTTTCTATCCTTCCACTACATTTTCACCTATTGTCACATCATCATCCATTAGGGCAAAATACCTTGTTTGACCAACACATATCACATTGACCTTGCCCAGTCATTCATCTTTTTAACAAAAAAATCAAAATATCATTTTCCAAAATTTGGCCTTGCCATCTTGAAGCTCCCTTGAAAGCATGCCACCTGGCACAAAAAATCTCAAAAAAAGACCCTATATAGACCTTCAAATTTCATTTCTTGGGAACCGTGCCCATGCCAAAAAATGCAAAAATTTTCCTATTCTACCCCCCATCTATCTACCCTCTTATCCTCTCCAAGTGGCGCCCCTCTCGGCATGCCAAGTCGAAAACACGAGCCGAGCTTGGCGTGGGAGGAGACCACGTGTCGGGAGAAAGGAAAATAGCTCCCTATTTATACCTTGTCCCACTTTTTTTGATCTCGGGCTCGTGGATATATCATGCCGAACCCTAAAATTTGAATTTTCCAAGAAACCACCTTTACGTTGAGCCCTAACGGGGTGATCATGGCATCCGTTGGCGGTTTTGTCCTACTCCACTGAAAGAACAACCCAATTAAACCAAAACCGTGGCATTGATTACTGAATTTGCCAAGAACTGAAACCGTAGACGGGGACTTTAAAAGGGGTTTGTTCTCATCAATTTTTTTCGAGGGCCATAAAAGCGGATTTGAAGACCGTGAACGTGAAGTCGTGGACGCCTCTGAGCTTGCAAGCAGCATCCTCCCCGCTTCGGAAATCAAAGTCCGAGGCATATGTGATGAGATATCCTTGAATCTTTTGAAACTTGAAGTTTATTTTGATTGAGTTGTTCTTGAATGATCCAAATCATTCTTGAATAACTGTGTTGTGAATTTGCTATTTTGACTTAATGAAAATCGAATTTGGGAAAAGAGTGTGTGAAAGTATGATTGAAATCATTTTGCTATGCTTTGTCATTTACACTTGAGCAAAAGGGAATTGAGCAGAGTACAACTAGTGCTTGTGTAAGTCATTGTTAGAAAAAAAGAAAAAAAATGTCTGTCCTCAGCAGAGCATACGTCCTTTAAGAAAAACTAAAAAATAGATCTTTTCTTTAAATCATCTATTAGTTTGGAGGCATCTCTAGTATCCGTGCAACCATCGAGGCATCGAGAGGTGAATATTGAGAGCGAGAAAACGAGAGAAAGGGAATTGAGAATTAGATTGTAAGAACTGTTACAGGCATTGCCATTGAAACTCGGGCAATGCATGTTACAGTAAGAATTTAGGCTTTGTTTGAACCAAGTGAGCATATGCACGTGACCTACGTGAGCATACCTAGGTGTGGGAATTTGTTTCACCACAAAAAAGATCATTGCTTAGCATTTGGCGTGAATCGAGCTCAATCGCCTAGGCCATTGACCAAAAATTGACCCAGTCAGGAAGTTGATTTGTGAGAAATCTGTAAACACTTGGCTTGTAGGCTTTTCACAGCAGTTTCCTGGTGTTGGCTAGTACACTTTGGTAAAGAATTCAAGTGCTTTTGAAACACATGCATGGTCTGGTGAATGTTTGAATGCTGCTAGTTTCTTTTGCTTTAGGGACTCTAGTGGATTTGGTATTTCCTTGCAAAGTCAGAGATGTTTTGCAGTACAGATTGATCACCTCAAGTGATCTGGAGGTCCTGACCATCAAAACACCTTTGTAAGGCCCCAGTTGGAGACCAGGGTAAAAGCATGTTAGGGTGTCCCTTAAAAAGTATTATTTAGTGACCAAAAAGGTACCTAAAAAGGTACCCAGGACTGGGTACTGGGTACCTGTGTAATATCTCAATAAAAGGTACATTCTAGGACTTTTATATATATTTTGATCTCCGGTAGCATTATCCTTATCTTAACTTTCAATATTAATGTGTCCTTGACTTTTATTTTGAACTTTTGTACTAGTTTTAATGAAAATAAAAATGAGAAAGTACCCAGTTCTGAAGTACCTAGTGTATGTACTTTTGCAGGTTCCAAAAGTGGTACACCCTAACATGCTTTTACCCACCACCCAGGATAATCTCCAACATTTTGGAGGTCCTACCGAGATATCCCTCCTGGAAATCAAGAACTCACCTGGAAGTAGAAAAAAACATGCCTCCAAGTAGGAGAAGTGAGCAAACTGAAGCTCCAGAACCTACTGATCCCATTGGAATGCCCAGTTCAAGCAATGTGCCTCCTAATTTGACTCTGCCTCCTATTTTTGAACTGAACCTACCAATTACTCCTCCTATTTTTGAGCCCAGCATGAATGCCAATCAATTCTTGAAGACATTTGAAGACTACTACAAAGATTATCTTCTTTTTTATTTTGGTAAGGGGTTGGGGAATGTGCCTGTGCAGCCGCATGGAACGCCGGATGGAACGCCGCATGCGGCGTTCCCTTCTCCCCCTGCGGGACGCAAATTTTCAAATTCTTGCTTTCTTCTGGCTTTCGTCCTTTGTTTCCCCTCGTCCGCCTTTCCTTCCGGTGTGGGCTGCCGACTTTCCTGTCTCACGCCTTTCCTTCGGTGGGCGGCCCCAGCTCTAGGAGAATCGAATATAGGAAAGAAAGTGATGGGAGAAGAGAAGGAACGTCATATTGGGTTAAATGTTACGATAGCTTAGGGACTCGTGAATCTCGTGAGCAAGATTTCTTAGGTGTTTTGAATCGCCACAAGCACCATATTTTTTGTTCCTCGCCATCATCGGTGGAGCGGTGAACATTAAGACCTTTAAACCGCCTCTTCATTCTTATCTCTTTTATGTATTGTACGAAGCTTGCCGACTTCTATTCTTCTTTTCGCTTACATTTGCGTAAGCTTGAGGTTTTTATTTGTTGGGAAAAGAGCTCGATCATTCATTTGAAGCCCGAGCATTGAAGTAGGCAATTGAAGCACGTGGAGTATCTTGGGCTTAGGCCCTTGATTCTTTCCCCTCCGACTTTTGCTTTTCCTTGCTTGGTATCTCAGATATCCAATCCGGCCCACGTTTATTAAGTGTGATTTCGAGGTCATCTTTCCCCAGACATGCTTTAGGGCCATTCTATGAGAGGATTGGTGCTTTACCGCTGCTTTGCATTGTTGGCCATTCTGAGCTATGTTGCTTCGTGAATTTCGCTATGGTTATTGCTTCAACTGCGGCAAAGTCAAGTTATTGCTTCATTATTGCCATTGTTGTTGCAATCGTTGTTTTATCTATGTCTTACCATCTTTGTTTTTACAGGGAGCTCAATACTATGCAATCTCAAAGTTATCGAAAAGCCATCCTGAGCATTGTATTGACTAGAAGCCATTTGTAAACCAGACTACTGGTAATGCTAATCCAGCCATGCAATGGGCATGTTTGCAAGCTCCTGTATAAACTTGCAAGCAAGGAGCATGGTATGCCTTCTAAGGATGATTTTGATGTATGCATATGTAATTATTCATTGAAGGTCAAAGTAGCAAGCCTGCAGGTCGGTTCTATGTTTAAAAGATTTTTGGGAGGGGCATCCAAGAATCTGAAAATTTAAAATGCCTTTACGATTAGGAGCAAAGGAGGGAAAGGTGAGATTGGAAGCCCGTGAATCTGACATTTGCAACAAGACACCCAGCCATATATGATTTGCAATGTTTTTCGTGCACGATGGTAGTATAGAGTTGCTCTAGAGCTCTTAGTGCGCTTTAGAAAAGGGGCTTAGCTTCGCAAAGATAAATATAGATTAGTTGGGATCACCGCACGAAGTTTTGGTTGCAAACATTGATTTGAGAATGCATGTTTTCTTTTTACATGTAAGTTGTGCATGTCACTTTAGGTAGCAAACATTTCTAATTTCATGTCCGGTGCGGGTGTAATAAAAATGCTCGTGTTTTTGTAGCTAACTTTCATTACATGCAGGTCCACATATTATGCGTGCATCCGGAAATAACTCAAATCGGAGGATAGAGTAAAGGAGAAAACATCAAAAGCTAAAGCTGATCTAAAGCCCTCTTATGTGATCCGAGCCTTACATCAAACCTAGAGTGGAGAATAGTAGAGCCGAGAAACCTATGGTGGCTGATGTTTGCTTGGAGCAAGCAAGGCCCCCAGGATTTTGGGCCACACTTAAATACAGGGAGTAGGCCTAATTCCTCTTTTTCGAATGGCGGCCGTCGAACAAAATGGAATATGGAGCAGCCTGCGGAGTTTCACTGCCCTATATCTGAGATCTACTTTATGGCTAAATGGCTATGCTTAGGAGCTACTTTATGCGTATTCTTTATTCTATTCTATTCTACTGCAATATTGGCATCCCAGCATTGAACTCAAGCAGTGGGGATGTACTGAGAGCTGTGATGCATGATGGGTTGAAGCTAAAGGATCCGATTGACATAAAAACAAGTCCTTATTAATGTATGCAAATATTGGCAGGTTATAGAGGATGCAGATTGATTTTTGGACTTGCAGATTGATTTTTGGAAGATTTTAAAGGACAAGGTTTGTTTCTGAAGCATGAAATCAAGTATATTTCTTTTGCTTTTTATTTGCCGGATTGGCATGAAACCGTTGTTTTTACATCAACTCTTGCATTTGTTCTTCATTTCTATAGGGTCTGGACATCATCAAAATCGATAGCAGTGAGGTAAATCAAGTTTTAACCTCTCTTAGATATTAAGAGTTTTGTTTTTTCCTTATCCATTTTTTCATTGCAGATAAGCGACTGTATATTTACAGTTCGCATAGGTGATGCCTAGCTTGCTGCAACAAAAGAAAAAGAATCTGGATTTCCTCTAATGGGAATGGTGTTTATGAGGATCATACTTGCGCACTTGAACCTGGTGAAATTGCTTCAATTGTTAACAATCATATGGGCGAGGATAGGGAAGCTTCTATCCCATCATACTTTGATGCAGTATCAGAATTGCCATATGAAACTACATATGTAAATAGCGAAGATATAGTACATGATAATAAACAAAGAACATTAGTGAGCTACGCTTAGAGTCGCAAGAGTCTTCTCCGATTTGGAGCCAACTACAACATCACGTGCCAAGGATTTGGTCCCAAATTATGATACCCTACCCCTCCTTTGCCATTGAAGAGTAACGTCGAAGGAGATAATAGTGAGCCAATGCCGTAAAAACGCCGGAAGGAACCGAAGTCCGAAAAAGGTGATACTGGCGTTAGGACCATGAAAATATAATAGGTTGCATGACACAAGTATATGTCATTAATGCATATACTTATCTAAGGTGAAAAACCTTTGAGACTTTGCAAGGCCCCGTTAGGGCGGTCTTTAATTTCCATCTTAATTCCTCGCAGATTCAAGAGTGTGGTGTAGATCTTCGGAAGGAAGTTGGGTTCTTGGTGTTGTTCGCTCTACCGATAAAGCAGCTTCCTTAATTACTACATCGATGGAAAGGTATGCCCAAGAACTCATTCAACAGCATGGCATTATTCTATAAAAAATGTTCTTTGTTGCAGATCATAAAATCAGAGGTGGAGAAGGTATTGCCCGCGAACCCAGATATTTTGGACGGAGTTGACGACCTCATACAACTAAGCTATTTGAATGAACCTGCAGTACCTCACAACCTCAACTATCGATATTCCCACAACACAATTTATGTGGGTATCAATTCTAGATTTGAAGAATATCTGATATGACATCCACCTGCTAATTTATGTCTTCTGGTGTACACCAAAGCTGGTCCAAGATCGTTTTTCGTTAATCCATTCACCGTGAGTTTATTCAAACATATCGATGAGAGAGGAATGAAACTTTGAGTCCCCATGTGTATATTACTGCTGATAGTGCTTACAAAGCAATGATGTCAGGTGTGTAGAGTTAATTGGTGGAAGTTGGAACCTTAGATACATGCTTTTATGGTTCGACCTACTTTCTGCGAATGCTATATTATTGATTCAAGAATGAGATTTTTCGGGAGTCTTATCATGTTTCACAGGGAAGAAAATGTTATCAGAATATTCCCATGGCTTCTTTTTGTTGCTACATTTTCTATGTAGATGCAACAACTGAGCTCAGAAAAACAACAGCTCTAAAATTACAAGAGCAATTTTTATTGGCACAATTGATCCAGGTAACAATTTTTTATTTTGAGCTTTGAAATTGGCATTTAAAAGAAGACTTTCCTTACAGTTTGTTTGTGCCATCTATCATGTCCAAGAAATAAATTATCCCTTCATTTCCATGATTTATTCATTGTACTGCCAAAAATTGCAAAAAAATTGCATGATTACCATGATCTACATATTCTAAATGGTATATTTTTCAACAAAACACCCACTACAAATGGCTAAGTTTAAATCCTAAGGTTTGCCATTGTCAATTTCATGAAATATTTATGCATTGATATTTCTTTTTGTGTTCATCTATCCCTTCTAACCACCCATTCAATGGGCCCACGACTAATGCCCTTCACAATTGCAACTACATTACATCCATGGACATGATTACAACAACAACTTTCTATTCCATATATAAGCTTCATTACATCAGCGTTAGAAATGAGCTTGACATTGAGCTGGACATGTTTATAATACGATTGCTCTAAGCTTGATGAACTGAAACTCCAAAGACTTACAATTTTTTGGATTACACCAAGCTTGCGGGCACATGTTTTGTAGCGGATTATCAATTTCAAGCTCTGGTGAAGATACTTTCTTATCCTATAAATACTTTGTATCTGTATGTACACCAAATATGTATATTTAGAACTTTTGTTTTGCATATGTTTTCAATATATTTCTATTTTGCATAAGTTGTTAATATATTTCTATTTTGCCCGTGTGCACATTTAAAAGGCAAGGTGTGTTCTCTTACCCTTCTATGTACCACTGCATCTTCAACATTTCGTTGCGACTGCAAGATCCATTACTCTAAGTTCATTTAAACATACTCAAATAATGCCCAGAACACATTTCACACATCCTTGAGTAATGCCTGAAACGTATTCCACACATCCTTGAGTAATGCCTGAAACGTATTCCACACATCCAAGTATACATGCAGGGGAACTTACTTCATATTATGTGTACACTTTAGAAAGGTAATGTTTGTTCCGTATCGATATGTGTCTATTTCCACCTACACAACCACAACTAACGCACATCAATGCCCTCATACGTCCACGACTAATGCCCGGCATCGCCGGGCACACGTTTCTAGTGGTAATAAAAAAGGTTGTAAGTTCTCTGAATTTGTGAAGTGTATGAAATCTAGTGAACCTGAAGCGTGGTGTGAACATGTTACTACTGTTATGGGTACTAATACTTATGAGAGTCTTGTAGAACAGTTCTTGAGCAGGTTTGGAAAGCTGTCAGCACCACAAGAGCAGACCAATGAGCTTCAAACTTTCTGCATTCGAAGTGGAGAGAGCATCAACCAATATGTTGAAAGATTCAGTGCCTACCTTAGAAAATGCCAAAAGAGTCATATCCCCACTCCATCCCTCTTCTTTGTAGTCTTTTTATCAAAGGTCTAGCTCCTAGGCCAAGAATTCACAAGAAAATGCTTAGGATCCAAAACCAAGAAGGTTTTGATTCTATACATAAAGCCTTTGCCAAAGCTACCTCTATATCTCTGCAGAATTATCTTTCCTACGACACTTGCCATCCACATGTTTCGTGATCCTTTCTATCCCGATTATGAACAAGAGCCCGTATGTTGTGAAGGAAAAGAGGAAAGCCAAGGTTGAGGAAGAAGCTCAATCCAATGAATCAAAAGCCGAGATGGCCAAGATGATCGAAACTATAGCAGAGTTGACTAAGCAACTCATGGAGATGAAAAATAACATAAAAACTTATCCACCATGCATTCATTGCACCAAGAATACTCACCCTAGTGACATTTGTTATTACAGGGGCTTGCTTGAAGTGTGGGAAAAAAGGTCATTATGGAAAGGTTTGCCCAAGTGTGCAAGTTCCGCAAGGAGATTGGCCATTATGAGGATAGGTGCTTGGTGAAGGAGTATTTGGAGAAACAAGAACAAGGCAAAAGGTCGAGACTAGTGCATCCGTGGAGATTCTTGGAAGAAGAAGCATTCCAGAAGCAAAATGGCAAAGGCAAACTAGAGCTATGGTCGAGAACAAGAAGGATGCAAACTCGTGTCAGTACCAAGAGAAGGAAATTAAAAAAGAAGATCAAGCTTATCGTGTAATAGCTCCCGCCCCTGCTGAAAGATTTCGTGAGAAAAGATAAAGATTTGGATGACTTTGAACATATTCTTAAGAATTCTAAGGTAACTTTGGATTTATTGACTCATCTGAGGATTGCTCCTAGCTATAGGCGAAAAGTGATCAACTCTAGTAATGTAGAAACAGTGTCTTTTGCTTCTGAAATTGTGCTGACTCAGGAAGAGGAAGACCCTGGTGCCTTTACATGTTCAAAGAAAAATTGGTACTCATCAACTTCCTAGAGTTTTGTTAGATGGTGGTTCTTCTTTGAATGTGATGCCTCAAAGATATAATGCAAAATGTGGATTGAAGATCACAAAACCTTCACCAATGGTGTTGAGATCATTTTCTAATGCTAAAATCATGCCTTTAGGTGTTGTTACAGTGTACCAAACCCGAACCGGGATTGTGGTTCAAGCTAGTTTTTTGTAGTTGCTTTTCGAAGTTTGGCAACAAAGACTACCGACATCTATGACTTGTTACTTGGCGGGAGATGGATGTCTACAGCTGATGCCGACCAGATGGTCAAAAGGAGAGTGTACCATATCCGATGGAGTTAAAAGGACAACTCTCTACAACAAGTCGTGGAGTACTAATATCAGTAGTTTTTGAAGAAGAAATGCTTGAACAAAGCACCATGGGATTCTACAAACTACCTCTAGCCCTGGATCTCCCCGGATGAATTGGTACCCTCTTACTCTTCTAACTTCGAGATCACAAGAATTCGGTGTCATCCGGTTTGATGGTGGAATATCTATTAAGCTAGGGTGGCATCTTCTTCTCGCTATAATCAAAGATTGTGCTAACAGATTGCTTTCAAAGGTTGGCGGATACATGTTGGCATAACCTCCAACATGGCCGAGTACAGAGCCCTTTTGGCCGGCTTGCGTGAAGCTATTTCATTAGGACCGACCAAGTAACCATTTATGGTGACTCTCAACCAATATGCAGTGCAGGTCAATGGTGAGTATCAAGCCAAGAACCAAGAAATGCTATTGCCGAAAAGAGGAAGCCTTGAGCTGGTTGAGCAAATTTAACAAATGGAGTTTGAATTACATACCAAGGGATGAAAAATTGTGAAGCGATGCCCTATGCGGAAGTGTGCTGCTAGATTACCTTGCTGAAGGAGCTATCAAAGAAGAAGAGTTGGAACATGAAGAGATTGCACAACTACATCCCATTCTGGTAATAGATGCTCAGCAAGAGAAAGAGGTAAAAGAACTGACTATTACCAAGAATGATGAGATTAGAACTCGCTTCTAGGAGATATGTTTAAAACTCAGTAAAGAAGCATCATTACAAGAATTCTTTGAAGAATGGAAAGATGTATTTGCATGGGATTACACAGAGTTGGTAGGTGTAAAAACTGAGATATGTGAATTTGAAATAAAGATGAAAGAGGGAACCAAACCTGTCATGCAAAAACTGAGAAAGATAAATAGATCCTTGCTAACCTTGATCAGAGAAGAATTATTAAAGATGAAAGAAGCTGAAGTTATCACTGAGATAACCAACCCCGAATGGTCATTCATGCATAGTACCCTGAAAAAAAAGAACAAAACTATACGCGATATGCATAGATTATAGAGACCTTAATAAGGCTACTATAAAAAAAGACTCTATCCACTTCCCTTTCTAGAAGAGGTGCTTCATGCAACCGCTGGTAAAGAGATTTATTCATTTCTAGATGGATTTTCGTGTTTTAATCAGATTAAAATCAAGGAAGCGCACTGCTAAGACCTCCTTCATAACCCCTTGGGGAACCTTTTTGCCATGCAAAAATGCCCTTTGATTGATGAATGCATCCGCTACATTCCGTGAGGGCTATGGATAAAATCTTTCAAAGCATGCCTCTTGATAAATTTAGGGTGTTTCTTTGATGACCTTTGCCTAGGAACACCGATAGAGCAACACATGAAACTTCCGACTATGATTATGAGTCCGTGGTGGGAAAGTGGTGTATGCTTAAATCCAAAGAAGTGTATCTTTCTATGTTCAAAAGGTGAACTGTTAGGACATGAAGTATCCAAGCCAAGGAATCAAAGTCTCAGAGGGTAAGATGGAAGCACTCAAGAAAGTAGTGCCACCTAAAACTCGAGGGCAAGTAAAGAGCTTTATGGGACTTACTAGTTTTTAAGAATCTATGTACCTAATTTCTCACATATTATGGGTCCTATAGCAACTGACAAGAGTAGGCAAGTACAACAAACATGAGAGCAAACATATGGAAGTAAATTGACACCGAGTGCCAGTCGCTTTTGAGTTACTCATCACTCGAATTTCTCAATCGGAAGCTTTAAAACCACCGATCATAGTCTTCCTTTTAAAGCTTATATAAGTATCACTAACAAAGTCGTTGGCATTTCTACTACTACGATCATGGCATAATAGCCTTTTACAAGCAAGATATGGTCGAACACGTAAATGAGATATGCTAGATTGGAAAAAAGTGTCACAGAATAATGTGGTTCCTACAAAGACTTGGACATATTGTCCAACACAATGAGGTAAAGGTGCTCATGCACCAAAATCCCCTTCCATTATTATTTCGTAAAAGTCAAAGCAAAGCCAAATTATGCAGGGGCCTCAAAAAATTCAAGATTATAATCTTAGTGTCAAAACAAATAAAAACCATTAAGAGCCCTAGTGATTATCTTACGTAGAGAGCTTTTGAATTTGAGGATTTTGAAGGATTGCAGGACATGGAAACACCTCAGAGACCGGAGATTCTACCAACCTTGTTTTGTCTAGCAAGATGAATGAGGATTGGCGCTTTGACCTTATTGAATTTCTGCAGAATGGAGAGTCGCCTAAAAACATGGATACTAAGCAAAACCGTAAGATTTAGAGCTAAAGCTAAAACATTCAAGATGGTAGGAGATGTGTTGTGCAAGATTGATTATAATGGGGTGTCGCTTGAGATGTGTCAACAGATCCAAGCCGAAATGATTGTGGAAGCATGTCATGAAGGCATTTGTGGTGGGCATTTTGCAGCTAAAACCACTGCAAAGAAGATCATCAGGTCAGGCTACTTCTGGCCAAGTTTGTTCAAAGATTGTTATGAGACAATCAAAAGATGCCATAAATGTCAAATTCATGGTAGGAGAATCCTTCAACCTGCTGCTCTTACTGGTATTGTATCTCCTGGTCCTTTTCAAATTTGGGGATTGGATTTTATAGGGCCTATATTTCCTGAATCTCAAGGTAGGCATGAATACATCCTAGTTGCTACAGATTATTTTACTAAATGGGTGGAAGCAACTCCACTTAGACAGGCAAATGCTCTGACAACTGCAAGATTTTTACATGAGCACATATGCACCAGGTTTGGCATTCCTTTCAAGATTGTATCTGATAGGGGAACACAGTTCATAAATGATGTCATTAGTAATCTACTGAAAGCATTAAAGGTCAAACATGTGAAAAGTTCTGCCTATTATCCTCAAGGCAATGGGCAAGCTGAATCAACAAACAAAGTGTTGAAGAGCATCCTAAAAAAAACAGTTGAAGTTCATAAAAAAGATTGGCATATTAAACTGCATGATGCATTGTGGGCATATAGGACCACTGTAAAAAATGCTACTAACCATACACCTTTTAGCCTTGTCTATGGTGTTGAAGCTGTGGTCCCAGTTGAACTAGAATTGCCATCACTCAGGTTGGCAATGAAGATCCGTGATGCGCTAGAGGATGCTTACAGAGACAGGTATGAGAAGTTGCTGATGCTTGAAGAAGAGAGGCTGGAAGCCGAGAATGTGAACCTGAGGAAAAAAGCTAAGGATATAGCAGCTTTCAAAGCTGCACACAAGTTACAAGGAAGTTTCAAAGTAAATGAATTGGTGCTCAAGTGGAATAAAAGCAAAGGAAGATTCACGGTAAATTTGATGGCCTATGGGAAGGCCCTTTCAAGATCCATGCAATTGCAGTACGAAGTTCTTATCTTTGCAAGAAATTGGTACAGTGGAGATTGCTAGCTAATCCTATAAACACATTGCACTTGAAAAGGTATTGGGAGCAGCATGTCTGCCTGATCTTATTTGAGTAAACATGTTGTAGTGCTTTTAGTTAGGAACTATGTGATAATTCTCAGCAATAGTTGTCAGAATCTTTGTTAGTATTTCAAGTTTAAAATGATAAAAGACATAAAAAGGAAAAAAGAAAGAAAATCAAACAAAACATAGAGTTCTAAGTAAAGTAGGTTTTGTTATTTAACAGTTTGCACTTTCAGAGAGAAGATGGTTGCTGACTGAAGGCCAGATTTCAAACAAATGCTGCTTCAGGCTGAGCAAGAATTTATCTTGTTGATACTAACATTTTGCACCACTTGCCAGATCCATCAGACTGATCAAACAGGCTGAGCAAGAATTTATCTTGTTGATGCTAACATTTTGCACCACTTGCCAGATCCATCAGACTGATCAAACTCATCAGGATGTGACTTAGCCTGCATATACATGAGACTTGTATTCTTTTTCAAATGCAGATTCCTATCAAGCAGCTATGCATCCATGGAGAAAAAGCTGTTGCAGAAGATACTAACAGTTTTTTAAAAGTGTCATTCCAGGTTCATTTGTTTTCCTTCCATGTCCATCTGATCACTATAGCCTGGAACATATGACCATTGCTTCCAAATCTTCTCAAGCTGCTACCAAAAGTTGCCTCCCATAGTCACTCACCTAAAGGCAACTCAGAGAGACAAGTTCAAACAAAACAAGAAGAACACTGCTGCTGATCATGTCAATTATTCCAACAGTTTCTGAAGACCACCTGTCAGCCTGTATGTTCATATTCATAGTCAAATTTTCTAACTGAATATCACAGGCTGAGGGGACCAGCCACATCCTCTCCTTTGTTTAGCATCATGTTGCCTGGCTATAGCAGGCAACATGTACAAGGCTCCCCGAAAGCAATATCACAGGCAAACAACTTGAAGACCAAGAATACTGAGACCAAAAGACTTGAAGACAAAGATGCTGATGAAGAACCCAAAGGATGACTTTAAGTCAAGACACAAGTTCACAACTCAAGCTCCAAGGATTGAATGCATTTTCTAGCTCTGAAGGCACTTATGAGGTTTGGAAAACCCCTGTGAAGATGGCAAGCTATGATATGGTACTTATCCTTCTCATATTCTAAAGATTCTCTATTTGCTTTTTGTGCCATCACACCATCATACTTATCCTATTTTTTTTTCACCCTCATTGCCTTTTCACATCCTATACCATCATGTATTTCATGTATAACCATTTGTTTCATAGTTGACCTACCATGACCTAGGGCACATTTCCCAAGGAAGTTGTCAAATCTAAAAGTTGCCTAGCATCGAACTCTATATCACCATTCTCATCTCATGCCTTGCCATTCCATTGTCACACACTCCATACCAAGTAGCTAAAGTAAAACATATGTGCTAAGCACAAAAATACAAAACACAAAGATGCCTAGTCACATATCCAAGTGACATGGCATGATGACTAGATGTACATGTCATCACCTCCAAAGCTACTTTGGTCCACTCATCATTTGCTACCTTCATGTCTCACTCATCATGTTGCCACCTAAGCACCAAATTTCCACATCATCACATCACTCCACATCATCAAATGATGACTAGGCGAAGTTTTAACCAAACTCAAAAAATTGGTCAACCAAATGATCAAACTACCTTGGGAAGTGAACCTACTAGCCTTGTTTACCCTAGTTGACCTATTTTCTATCCTTCCACTACATTTTCACCTATTGTCACATCATCATCCATTAGGGCAAAATACCTTGTTTGACCAACACATATCACATTGACCTTGCCCACCATTCATCTTTTAACAAAAAATCAAAATATTATTTTCCAAAATTTGGCCTTGCCATCTTGAAGCCTCCCTTGAAAGCATGCCACCCGCACAAAAAATCTCAAAAAAAGACCCTATATAGACCTTCAAATTTCATTTCTTGGGAACCGTGCCCATGCCAAAAAATGCAAAAATTTTTCCTATTCTACCCCATCTATCTACCCTCTTATCCTCTGCCAAGTGGCGCCCCCCGCATGCCAAGTCGAAACACGAGCCGAAGCCATGGAGGGAGACCATGTAATCGAGAAAGGAAAATAGTTCCCTATTTATACCTTGTCCCACTTTTTGATCTCAGGCCTCTGTGGATATATCATGCCGAACCCTAAAATTTGAATTTTCCAAGAAACCACCTTTCTGTTGAGCCTAACGGGGTGATCATGGCATCTGTTGGCCGGTTTTGTCCTACTCCACTGAAAGAACAACCCAATTAAACCAAAACCGTGGCATTGATTACGAATTTGCCAAGAACCCACCGTGAGACGGGGGGACTTTAAAAGGGGTGTGTTCTACTGAATTTTTTTCGAGGGCCATAAGCGGATTTGAAGACCAGGAACGTGGATGTCGGACGTCTACAGAGCTTGCAGAAGATCCTCCCCGCTTCGGAAATCAAAGTCCGAGGCATATGTGATGAGATATCCTTGAATCTTTTGAAACTTGAAGTTTATTTTGATTGAGTTGTTCTTGAATGATCCAAATGGCATTCTTGAATAACTGCGGTTGTGAATTTTCTATTTTGACTTAATGAAAATCTAATTTGGGAAAAAGAGTGTGTGAAAGTATGATTGAAATCATTTTGCTATGCTTTGTCATTTACACTTGAGCAAAAGGGAATTGAGCAGAGTACAACTAGTGCTTGTGTAAGTCATTGTTAGAAAAAGAAAAAAACAGAAATGTCCTGCAGAGCATACGTCCTTTAAGAAAAACTAAAAAATAGATCTTTTCTTTAAATCATCTATTAGTTTGGAGGCATCTCTAGTATCCAGGCAACCATCGTGAGGCATCGAGAGTGAATATTGAGAGCAGAGAAAACGAGAGAAAGGGAATTGAGAATTAGATTGTAAGAATCGTACGTGCATTGCCATTGAAACCCGGGCAATGCATGTTACAAAGAAGAATTTAGGCTTTGTTTGAACCAAGTGAGCATATGCACGCGACCCCTGTGAGCATACCTAGGTGTGGGAATTTGTTTCTACCACAAAAGATCATTGCTTAGCATTTGGCGTAATCGAGCTCACCGCCTGTGGCCATTGACCAAAAATTGACCCAGTCGAAGTTGATTTGTGAGAAATCAAAACACTTGGCTTGTAGGCTTTTCACGCCAGCTTCCCTCGGTGTTGGCTAGTACACTTTGGTAAAGAATTCAAGTGCTTTTGAAACACATGCATGGTCCGGGTGAATGTTTGAATGTCGCTAGTTTCTTTTGCTTTAGGGACTCTAGTGGATTTGGTATTTCCTTGCAAAGTCGAGATGTTTTGCAAGCATGCATTGATCACCTCAAGTGATCCGGAGGTCCCTGACCATCAAAACACCTTTGTAAGGCCCCGGTTGAGACCACCCAGATAATCTCCAACACCACCCTACTGGGGACATCACACCCTGGGGAACAAGATTTTGCAAAGCAGCTCTATGACCCACCGTGGACGGGCACGCCCATACCCCCACAAGATGGCCCCCCATTGATTCCCCAAGGAGGAGGATGTTGTGGAGGGCCCGCAACTACCGGTGGCTAATGGGAAGGCAACACCTCGATGGTATGCGTGCCGAAGTTACTCAAATGGGCAGGGCAGTCGCCGGTGCCGATCCTCACTACTCTCTTCAACGAGCATTGCAGAAGGTTTCCTCGACAATGGACCACAAGCGTGGTTGTCCCCATTCACAAGGCGGGCGACCCACAATCGTCCGCCAATTACCGGACGATCATGGTCGGGCTCAAGATTTTGCCAAACCGCTATCGGCATTCTCAAGCAAGCTAGCTTGACCCACGGGCGGGCGCCAGATGTGCGAGCCCTCACACAAGCAAGCTTTAGACCCCGCCAATCAACGATTGACCATATCTTTACACCGCACCGGGATTGAAGATAGCTGGACCCATCGGCAGGACTTGTATTGTCGCTTTGTGGGCTTCGCAAGGCTTTTGATACAAACCCCTGAAAAGCTATGGGCTAGACTCAAGGCAATCACGCTGCTGCCGCCGTGCGTAATGCCATATACAGCCGTATGAGAGTTGTTTTGGCGTGGATGCGTACCGACGGCCAAGCATTCACCAAGTAGTATCGGGTCCCAGCAGCTGCCCCCTCTCACCAACACTTTTTGGCCTCTACATTGATCGGGCTTAGAGCCCGCTTACGAAGCATGGGGATACTTTTGCACCGTGTCATCCGCCACCATCTATGCGGACAATGTTGACCTTCCGCCCATACCCCGGAAGCTATGCGCCTCATCCGATGCCCTAGACACATTCGGCCGCTACGCATTACGCATGAATCTGCCAAGACCGTGGTGGTTCTCATATCCTCTTCACGCCACCCCACGCCCCCGTGACTCACATATCGGGACAAGATGTGGAGGTCAATTCCACCCACAAGTACCTATAGGTGGAGGAGTTCCTCCTCGCCTGCTGGGAGGCGCCCATCCGGCTATGGGTGACAAATAGGCGGAAGGCGCTTTTATGCCATGCGTAACAACAACCGTGCATAGCTCTATGATTGGGGCCATCGGTCACATCTGTTTCGGGCACTGGTCGAGCCTGTCCTTCTGTACGGGGTCAAGGTTTGGGGCCCGGTCGTCTCTTTGGCAACCTGGAATGACTTGGAGCAAAAGTAAGGCATTTTTGGCACGGCACTTGGGGTGAAACCTTCACCCCCCTATCGATTCTCGTGGATCGCTCCATGTATTTATACGGGATACGTATAAATAATATACTGACATGTCACCAGTAAAGGTACGCCACCATGGGGTATTTTGACATTGACCTAAAAGGGATTAATTTAGCTATGCTAAATTAAACCATTAAAGGATAATTATTCAATTAATTGAATAATACTAATTGGCTATTTAGGGGAGCCACCACCGCCTAACTCGATTGGCCCGAGATGGGAAGTTCCAATTTGGGTCATCAACTTGACCCCAGCCCCGATTGACTCCCAAAAATCGATCAAGAGGAGCAAAGAATGAGCCCCACCTTGCCAAGCACCTTTACCCGTGTCCGTGAGTCGAGCCAAGTCCGTGGAAGATGGAAGCACCAAATGACAACGGATCCAAAGCAGAACTCGTGTGGGTGGTTAGTGTAGCTTGATAATTCCTAGAGTAGCCCCGGGGCACTTGTCGTGGTTCATTTCTTCTTTCTCGCATTTTTTACCCGAGGGAACTAACCCTTGATTGCAAAGGTGAGTTCTCTTTATTTTCGATTCTCGGGTCTCACTCTTAAAGGATGGATTGATAGTTCTTTGCATAGTATTACTCGAAATGGGGAAATTAAGGGGGTAGAGACCTCCGAGCCATGTGTAGTAGTATGCTCCTAGGTTGATCCCTCAGATTTTCCATTTGATGCCTCAGGTACAAGAGACCACCGTCGTAGACGCTATGGAATGGCTTAGCACCAAAGAAGGGACGCAAGGGTGAAGTGGGGTGGGGTCTTGCATGAACATAAAAGGCTCCTAAGACTCCTACAGTGGGCTAGGCCTGATAGCCGGTCACGTAGAGGGCCGGGTATGAGTCCGACACTCCCTGGTGTAGTGATGTGACCCCGTATGGGGCACCATGCACTTTGAGTAGATTTAGGTGAGTAAGCCTGCACGGATGCGGGGTCGCCGATGCGCACGTATTCTCTAGCTCACCCATGGAACCATCGCGATCCCGAAGGGGACACTTCCCCGACCCGCCTCGCCTGACTAGAGCTTCATGAACCCCGGAGCAGTTCGGCGGGTGATGCCTTGAGTCTGCGTCTCCGGAAGGCTATAGCGAAGCCATAGCGTGAATCGACCCATCTGCAAGGTGTGCACAGGAGGGGCGGATGGAGTGGACAACCCTAGCCACTGTTCTATGCCAGCCAATGCCAGGTTATGCCTCTGTCTGCAGATCTCTTGAGACCGAAAGCCGCCACCCATCCTCACAGAGTCTCGAGCCGGGTAGAACCCGGGTTTGGGGTGTTTCCTTAGGGTTAGATGCACTTTCTTTGTCGTTGGTACTTGGATGGATGTGCCACCCTTCGTGGTGGTTATTTATATATGATTTATGTTGTGTGCTAACTTTGTATTCATGCTTCCGCGACTTAGGAGTCCCATTGAAGGCGTGGGCCGAATGACCCCTCTGTGTCCTTCACTCGGGCATCTTTCTATAGATGGCCCGGGATAGACGGAGGGCCCTGCTCATGGCGAGATGGTCGCCATGGGAGGGGAAAGTCCCCGTATGTATACGGCCGGGGTGTCGTATATATTCAGGGAGCGTCACAGTGGTATCAGAGCCGTGATTTCGATTGTTCGAAATCATAGCACTGACCAAACTCTAACTCGTTACTTCGGTAGTTAGGTGGAAGTTTAAGCTAGTGTGATTGTTTAGCTCTTTGATGTTTGGTTTTGTGAAGTAGTAGATTGTAAGTTTTAAGAGGGTTAGGGCAACTGGAGGACCCAAGTTTGGAGGGGCTATAACTTTTTGTAGGTAGTTCAGATGAAGGCGGAAGTGATTCCAATGGACCGGGCATACCCAAAAACCCTAGGAGGGTTATCAACAGGCGGAAAGGAGTCAAGGAGGGGCCCCGAAAGTCAACTCGGGCGCCACTTGCTTTTTCTCGATCTACAGTCGCGGTAGGAGCGCGTATAATGCTGTCGGCGCCCGACCGTATAATCGCGCGTATTTCGGACCGAAAGTCAACCCGGGCGCCGCTTGCTTTTATCGACTTTACGGCCGCGGTGGGAGCGCTGTAGAATGTCGGCCGGCGGATCAGATATTTGCGCCAGATTCCATATATAATTAATTTTTTCTATTCTATTCTATTCTATTCTATTCTAACTAGCAGCAAGTCAACAAAACACCAATTAAAACTTGCAAATGCTTTTTGGGTTGCCCCTAGGGGGGCAAACCCTTGCTCATATGGCTTTTTGGCATATTCCAAGTATATGTCGACATATGCCTAGAATATGTCAAAAACTGCTCCAAACTGGCTGTTGCTAATAAATTGGTTGCCAAGACTGCTGTTTGGTCGGGATGTTATAACCGCCTAACTGGCATGAAATTTGATGCCGGAGGATCAAGCTTCTAGGTTTGATGCAAAGCCGAACCGGATCTTCATTGATGATCCTTCCCGGATAGATGCATTTTCTCAAAAACTTGTCTAGTCGAGAGAAACTTGTCTATTAGGATCAAAGTAAGTAAATATCCGTTCATGTTCCCGCAATGAGAAAAGTCATTACATTTATCGCTTCTTCCAAAGCTAAATTATAGCTTGGCCCGTGATATGGGGGTTGCAGCTTGGTTGGCAATGGCGTGGTAAAATGGATGTCGGGTTCCGTGAGTTGAAGGTTAGCGCTATCACAATGGAGGAGTGCATACATTATTATAAAATGTATAATGGATATCATTGATCTTCTTTTTCCTAATGCATAATACAACAGGTTACAAACCAAGAGGCATGCATGCTAAGTGTTTATTGATTGTCATAAAACATGCATAAGTAGCCAGTATTGGAACCACCATATGGTTGACCATATGGTTGTATATGAGGAACACGCACTGGTTGCTCTTTGCTTGTCGAAAAATTATTTTCTTGGTGCTAGTTTCTCTTAATATTTTTTCTAATATGGAAGTGACATGTATTTTGTCTAGGTTGGCCCAACAACATTTGGAGTCACAAAAGTCAATATAATCACCGCTTTTCTTCAAAGTCCACGGCCCAAGTTATGGCAAAAATAGGAAGGGTAGTCACTAGCTAATTAGCCTAATAGAAATCATGGATGCCCATTTGGATTTGCATCATAATTTAAAAAAATGATCAGAGGATGCATGCATTATGGTTTCCATATGCGTAAAATGATTGTAGGATGCATGCATTGTGATTTCCATATGCTCGCTCGTAATACTACGTAAACATTGCGCTTTTTATAAGTTTACATTGCGCATGTGTTTGCATAAAAACCGAGTCATATGGTGTCTCCTTTGTGCTTTTAAAACAACTAATGCTCAAGAGACGCTTCGCGGTGGGAATTGAGTGCCGCCAGTTATTTTGTAGCTGGTCCGGCAGTGGAATGGTGTCAAGTGGGAGAGGACGATTTCGGAGAAAGATCCGAATATCCAAAGTGCTTGATAATCGATGCCACTTGTTCTACTTTGTTAGTTAAATGTCACCCGAAATCGTAAAACATATAAAGTGATGAACTTAAAGATCCCGGGTACAAATGCAATGCCAAATCATTTCTTGTGTTTCATATGCACAAAAGCCATGAGTGCAAGGCTAACAATGGCACGCTTTATGCACAAAGCCATGAGTGCAAGTCTAACAATGGCTTGCTTTTGCACGCCTGTAATAACATTTTACCAAAGAATGGCGTGATATCCCAGATTTGATATTCTATTATAGTCATTTTCCTCGCCAAGTAGCATTTACTAATGGATGCTTATCTTTCTCGATGTATTATCAGCCCTGGCATAGTGGATTGTGAGATAACTTAGTGGATTGTGAGATTGGTGACAAATACGCTACATATGGGCAAATGAGTGATAAAAGTCCCGTGTTGTTAGTTTGTTAGCATAGAGACGCTAGAATTCATGTATAAGCATCTCGCCTTTTCCATAGAAATGAATCTCAATTCTTGCATCTTTCTCTTTATTTTAGTTCTTCACGATCTTCATCATGGCATCATGGTATCGAGCCTTCCTAGGATGATCAATGTGGATTGGCTCTTGGTTAGAATATCTTATTAGATGTCTTATTATTCTTTCTAGGTTCATCCGTGCTCGCTTTGTAGGGATTTTGGCCGCTGCTTGATCTACCTCTTAACAAATCAAAGCTCGATACCATTGTGATGCCCCTACAACTATATAATGCCTTGATTGTTTAAGCGAGAGGATTTCCCTTCTCAAAGATATACCATTGCCAAAAAGGACAAAAGGGTCATCCGTCTAACTTTGGGCATGAAGGTGTCATTGGAATTGACAGATTGCCTCACTGGATCGAGGAGGGGGGATTGCTTCGCCGAGGTTTTGATCTTGGCACCGTGGGTCGATCTCTCGCTTTCATGGATTGGATGATCTGAGGAAGGCTTCGTGGTTGAAAGGCGGGATTGCCTTGTTGGGTTTGTGGACCGGTGAACTTGGGCCATTTGAAGTTTGCATTGTCATGGCGTGATTCATAGGGACGGAAAAGCGTGATTGCTCAAATTTGATATTGCGAGGGCAGTCGCCATTCTTTGTTGGTCGACAAGCTCTAGGCCATTTACTTCGGGTTGAAGGTCCCGTGGTCTCAATCAGTTGCATTGTTGCGGCCAAGATTTGCGAAACAAATAGGTTGTGGCATTGTTGCTTTTGTGATTGCATGGTTGGGGCGTGATTGTACCCATGAAATGTTGTTTTTCCGTGACCTGGCGGGCATGAGCGTGGGAGTATTGAGTAGTCCTTGGCAATATGGAACATTCTCGTTGTATTAATGAAAATGGAGACTTCCTTCTGTTATCTTTTTGTGTTCTACTTCCTCGTAGTTTTATCTGCTTCTCAAACTTTTAAAACCATTATGTTCAATCTAAATAAACGATTACTATTTCATGGCAATAAAAACAGCAAAGTCTCTCAGATAAATGGGACCAAGAAATAGATTCGTGGTAGATTAAGCCTACCAACCATTTCGAAGATCAAGTGTAGATAGAATATATGTACTTGCATATATCTAACACGGAACAAACAATAACGAAGGAAGAATTTTCTTAGCCCTGAAACCAAGAAAATGAAATCATATATTATATACATAGCTTCTTTACAATCTTTTATTGCAAGTGTAATGCCTTTACTACATATTGTGGACTATGGATCCACTCATATTTTATACGCATGGCCTATGGCCAATTTGGGCCAATTTAGTCTCCATGGACGTTAAAAAACTCTATCTCTAACTTATTGCAAAGCATTGATGGACACCAAGAATATAGTTTGTGTATGTACTTATATTCATGCTATTCAAATTTCTCTAGAAGGTTCAGCCTCTCTAGAAGGCTAATTGGAAGAAACACAATTGTTTGACTATTATACATGAGAAGTTCAACTTGCACACTTTGTTCACTGTCAAACATTGTGCATGTAGTTCTAATGCTGATGCTTTGCAAGTAGATCTTCCAAGAATACTAATACGAAACCAAATTCATATATCAAATTCATGGCCAACATGGAAGAGCACAAAATGGAGACGATTCTGATTTATAAGACGATGAAAACATATGTTTTTGGAGCAACAACATATGACTATATGACTACAACCACATGGTAATTGCCCCGAGGAGGATCATTTCGCCCAATAAGGGCTCCAGGCAAGCAGGCCCGTGCACCGTCAAGTCTAAAGCCACGACTGCCCCGCCAAGTGTGGCGACATTGCCGGTGCCTTTACTGGCGGAATGCCCGATTCAACGCAAACACAGGATGTAATAACCACAGAGTTCATATTACGAACAAAATGTCCGAGCCCAAGTTGACAATGAGCACCTTCTTGAGCTAAGAAAATGACAACCTGTGTTCATATCATTTACACAACTCCACACAAAACAAACAAGATCCAACACAAAAGAACGAAACAGAACCCATGAAAACACACCATCGTGCCACCAAAGGCAGCAATTCCTCGCACACGACCTTGTTTATGAGAAAAATTACATTTGAAGATAGCTTTTGAGCAAAGAACTCGTATGCCCCTAATGTTCAAAATGGCAAAAATTTCTACTAAACCTCGTGTCACAAAAAAGGGAAAAAAAAATCTAAAGGCATATATAATCTATAATCTTACATCTGATTGTAAGACATTACTCCGCCAAAGCAAATACAAGGAATGTAATGGTTTTCCTTCACTCCATAGATTTCTTTGAATGTAATTAATTTACCATGTGTCGTAAATTTGATGCATGTTCTATCTACATTTAGTTTTGTTGTACCTAATGACGTAAAAAGCAATCTAGTTGCAATCCTACCCACAAAGCCAATCACATCATGACATGTGGCATGTTTCATCTCCGTGAATATAGCACGTAAATTTTACAAATGATGAACAACATCTTCTACCGCATTCTTGGCTTTACCTTGCATTCTCTCGTGATTTACCTTGTATTCTTGAGTTTTACCCGCATTCTTGGCCCTCGCAATTGTAACTAGATTGCTTCCATCGTTATAGTAATGTCAATTTACTTCTGACATTCCCGAGATGTCAACGGGCTCCACGCCCGTTTGCCTTGTTTTCCATCATCGTGAATGTCAACTAAATAGACATTCCTTATACATCGACTAATGCCAATGCTTAATAAATTCTTGTAGTTTTTATTATGGTAAAAGCCAAAAGCTGCCGCCTGACATTATTATATACATCGGCAAAATGCGCTGCCATGACAAATTTTTGTAGTTTTATTATGGTAAAAAGCGATAAGGTTTGCAAATTTTCTCTCGAGTATGATTCGCAAATGGTTTTGGCGAGAAAGGGGGTTTCTCGTTGATTAAAGGATTGTGTCCATGGTCCCAAATTAGACATTTCTTATATGCATGTGTTTTTCTATATTTGATATGCGGCTTGGACGTGAAATCGAGGCGCTAAGGATACATAGGCTCGCTTTTAGTTTTGTTTTTCGATTTCGGTTGTCTGAGATCCGCGAGGATGGCTCATTCACGTAAGGCGAGATTAGGTGTAGACGTATACAGGATTAGGCGAGGATGCGCTTCGATGCATCATCTTCCTTCACATTCGACAACGCGAGATTCTGCGATACTCGGGTTTATAATTTTCGTGGATTTTTCAAGGATTATACTGGTTTTCGTGGATTGTTGTCGGGCGATGGGCCACGCCTTCTTCTACGTCTGGGTGCGATTGTTCTTTTGTGCTATGCCACGATCTTCTTTCTACCGTTGCGTTGGTCTTATCTCTCGCTTTATGAATGCAATGGTGTTCGCGGCATTTTTATGTGTATAGATTGAAGTATACCATATGTGTATGTAACGATAATGGCCGTATGGGGTGCGCAAACTAATACGTGGGTCTGATGGGGAAATTCCACAGCCATTCATTTGGCATATTCATGGAACTATGCTTGGATCCAATGGTGCAAAAACAGTACGTGTGAGGCAGAAAACCAAAAACCCTTTGATCATTTTGAGAGGCAACGTTTTATAAACAAACAAATAATCAAAAAAAAAAAAATACAAAAAGAGGCGGGCCTAAACCCTGAAGCGGAGTTCGTGTTCGAGAGAGAGTCCGACCAACATGAGCATCTGAACTATGTCGTTACTGCTCATAAACCAACTAATGTGACTCATTCCTGCGTTGGAAACTTTACCAGTCCCCACGAGCTCAATCTTATTATCGCGTATCCGTTTCTTGTCTTTATTATGCTTTTTCTATGTTCATGTATTCATGTGGCGCGTTTGTTTAGGTTTATTCATAGGAGCAAATAGCATGTTTTGCATTGTATCATTCGTCCTAGTATAGATTCGTAGAAATTTAGGGGCTGATTGACACTGTTCCTGGTAAGTATCAATTCGAGAATGTTGTTTCTTTAATAAGATCAGGAAATGTACACGGATTGAGATTCATCTACTTACGGCAATAAGGTCTCCAGGTGAGCATTCTGCTATTGTTGCATCTGCAAGTTGAAGTTGTTGGTTCTGAACAATACATGATATATGTTATGTAATTTTGGTTGCTTTTAGCACAAGGAGGCTTCTTGTGCACCCATTATATTCATTAAAAAAAAAATAACTGACAGACTCCAATCGCCATTTCTGATGCCTTCGCAGAACCTTTTGAATGTCTACTGAATCCTGTCCTAGATTATTGAAATTCTCTTAGCTTACTTATGGTGGTATTTCTGGATGATCTGTAATCAATGCTTTAAATTTCTTGAAGGGGCAGCTTTTGCATACAGACAAATACAATGCGAGAATTTGGGCCTTTGCAGCTTGATCTGTATTATTCAGACATGAAAATAAGAGCCATGTCGGTCCAAATATATTTACAAAATATTCACAAAGTACATCTTTAAGCCCTACAGTTTTTCAGATGAAAAACCTACTACTTGTTTGCTGACCTTAACGTCCATGGTTTTGTGCTCAGAGGTGGTTTTGTAAGCAGGAGCTCACCAGGAACCCACAAATATTGGTATTTTGCCTGACACCCAAAGGAGCTGTAAATGATTATGTTTGGAAGTAAATATGTCATTCCAGAAGGGCCAGAGATTTTGGTACCGCCCATAGAAGCAAAACCAGTTGAATAAGACAGTGTAGTCATGAAAAGGAGTGCAACTACCTTTTTGCTGGAAAGGTGAAAAGAAGCTATGAAACAGTAAAGAAAGAGCATGAGACCAAAAAGTCCAATGCCATCATAACTAACTCTACTTTGCACGGTTATAGAGGAGTCTAGCTCGAAGGAGGGCCCAGAAAAGAAATTGAGGTGTCTTGATCCCAAGGGAGTGACATTAGCTCTTGCCAAAGGAATAGAATGCTCGTTGAGACACAAACGCACAAGCAATCACTTTGGCGAAAGAAGCAGCCTACCAAACACTGACATCAAAACTTATTTTAGACTGGCTAAGTAGCTTTTGAGCTTGTCCATGCAGATCTGTATTCTAGGATTTTTCGTTGTTGTTGAATTTAGTTATATTAGATGTTTATGCCCTCCTAGCAGGCTTAAAATTCTGTATGTATTAGTCTCATAAATCCTAGGGGCCATCTAGTAGATGGTAATAAATCTTTTCTTCCTTCCCCATGGCATCTTAAAACTGGAAATGTGGCAATCTGTGTAAGTTCAAAGATCGATACAGTTTATTAGTCTTGGTTAACATCAATAGGAAGAATGAAAGGTTATTATCGCCTACTGGAGCTTTATAAGATCTATGAGGCTACTCAAGTCTAGCACAAAGGTAGCAAAATGCAACAAGGAAAAAAAAGATAACAACTGTGTCCGCACATATTGGCACTTGATTGTCACTGAATGGCTGTTGCTCCAGTTAGAAAGATTTAAATTTGGTTGCGATATTCATGCAGATATTAACATTCTGGAAAAGACGGTGGCACCTAGCACATTTCGTATGAAGAGTCTTCTTCCAACTAGAAAAATTACGTTCATTTGTAGCCTGTCCACCATTTCTCATTGAAGTTTAAATAGATGTCTTTAGTAATATGCTTTCAAGCACCTTGGAGGCCAGCCTCCCTTGCTGATCCAAATTTTTACATGTTCTCGGTCTCAGACTCTCATGGATCTTTGTAGACATGAATGCATCCTTCTTTCTTTCCTTGCTTAGTAAATGAAAAAAGGTAGAGGGTAGAGTTATTGTATTGGAGGAGAACATTATTGATGCCGCTGATATTGAATATGAAACTTGAAGAAAGAAAGAAAGAAAGAAAGATTATATTAACATTCACGAGAAACCACTTGGTCTAGAGACCAATTATTAAAGCAATATACAGCTAGGGGCAATTGCAGCCTCCTAGATGTGCTGCATAAAAAAAATGAAAACGAAAAACTGAAACCTTGAAATTAGGAAACTTTTATCTTTTTCTAGCCACTGGCTCAAAGTATGAGGTGGTAGACTTGTGTTTTCTTCTAAAGGACTTTCCGCTTGTTGACCGCTTTGTTCTTCTTAAAATTTTCATGGTTACCCTTCTTGGGATGGAATTCGATGGCCCAGGGAAGAGGGCCTCACTTCCGCCTATTATTACTATCACCTTCAATGAGAAAGAGAGTGATCTGCCTTTGTGGGTGTGTCCAGCTCTCCTCCAGCCTGCTCCCTCAACAGATTTCTTCTATTTACAGTCATTTGGTGAAGGAATAGAGCCATACATTTTGGTCCTTATATCTGATGAGTTTTGAAAGGGAGGTAGGTTCCCTGAAACAGGCAATGGAACCTGCCCCGTATTTTATAATCCATTGGAGTGTTTCTCAGACTCACTTACATTCATGACAAAATTTGCAGATCTTTTTTCAGATGCCTGACCTTAGGGTCTACTCACATGGCCAGCCTCTATCTCAAGCTGATGAGATGAGACTTTGAGTTGGCCAATAGCGTGCCTCACTTTATGTTCTAGGTGAATATTCAAATACCCTGGATGAAATCATCTTTACTGATCTCAGGGAAGTTATCTTTGTAAAATTGCATCTTGATGGCAAGCTCACTTGAGGTACCCATGTCCTTGATATGTATGAGAACTCCAGACCATGTCGGATCAACTGATTCATATCATTTTGAAGTCTTTTAGCTCTATATTTTACCTCATTATTGGCTGCAGCTGTGGGATATTGGAAAGGAGGCTTTCCCAAACGAAATCCCAAAGAGGCAGGCCACTGCACTGCCTTTTGCACACCAACACCCTTGGACTCCCTTTTCAGCCAACTTTTTTTAGCCTTGAGGCAATCCATGGAAGTCTGCATCGCCCTACTGCGGGACCCAAGCTGGTGTAATTTATGCAAAATGATGCGAACTGGAATGCTGCATCCAGTTGCCGAGGAGGGCCGAAAATTCTGCTGACATGATTGATGTGGCACAGAGGCTTCGGCCATAATCATTCTGGACAGAGAATAGATTAACAGCCTTGAGCCCATTTTTCTGTCATGTCCATTCCTCCATATATAAAGCAGCTGGTCTAACTAAGAGACGGAAGAGATCTCGGAGAAGATGGAAAAGGCTGTTGAAGGTATATGCAAGATAAGTAAGATTGTTTTTTTAGCCGCCATCAGACCGAATTACCTTGTTTCCTTTGGGACTGATGGAGCGCTTTATGTTTCATGGCTGCTGATCGCTTTTATCTTCTTAAACAGTGCCAAAGTCACCTCTTTAGGGTCAGGATACTTCCTCTTCTGTGATGACTCCATTATCATCTTATCATTGTTTGACTCGGATGAAAAGAAATCAGTTAATGGGGTTAGGCATTATAAATGATAAATATTGCTCCTAGCCTCAAGCCTCACAAAAAGTAATTGTAACACAGTGTATGTTTGTCAAATCTGCTATTTCAATAAGGGAACTGCATGCCTCGCATATCTGTTGTGTTAGTGTAGGTGGCTGAGTTTGTAACAACGTGCAGGAATCATTGAATGCTAGACATCTTTATTTTGCTCTTAACTTCTTTTTGGTTATTGAGGAGTATTTTCTTCTTGCAGCCACTTCTGGATGTTCCAATTTATGGACGAATTGCAACTCTTGAGTTGTTTAGACCACCTGTAATTATCATATCCCACTTTTACAAATTTGCTCTTTATCTTGCTAATAATATTGCACTAATTTAGTTAATATTTACTTCTGTACTCTTTCTGATGGCAGGTGAACCTCAGGATGTTTTATTCATATCAACAGAGAGATAAGTTTTGTGTCTTGTAATGGGATGCTGAAGGCCAGAGCTTGTCACAAAAGTAAGAAAGTTCAACTTTTATTAGCATATTATTCGACATGACTAGTAGTAGTTGACACACCGTGACACTGCTGTTATTATATCATCCTGGAAAAAAAATGAAATATGATATAGCCAAATTATTTTATCCTACATGTTCTTCTATATGAAGTTCTTTCTCTTGGTTGCTTATGGATGTTTCATCCTTTTTGTGGCAGAGCAATGGGGATGTTTCAGACCAGACATCGTCCAACAGACAATGGACAGGTAGAGTTTGTAGTTTATTGTCTCTGGATAATTGAAATATTCAATAAAACTTCTGAAATATTGTCCAGATTGGCATTGTTGGACCCAGATTGCAGACTGATCGCCTTCATCTGTATGATGGGCTTTTCAAGGTACTGTATTTAGGTTGGCCAATATTTTCGTTTCATTTGTATTCTTAGTCCATGGTTGGAGGAGATTTAGACTTTTCCATAAGCATGGAATGGTGATTTCATAGTTTTGAGACATGGACATTGGATTAAAGAGCAAGAGAGCAGATATTTGAAAAACTGCTTTTGCATTTGTGCTCTTCTTCATGTTCCAGAACTACCTTTGCCATTGAGGACTTGCAGACATTGGGAAAATAATGGATGCAGCTTGCATCATTAGCATCTTAATGCTGTATCTATGCATAATAATAAGCCTGCTGGCCACTCCCTTAAGCTGAAATCAGCTACTGAGACCATTTTGAGCATTTTGGTCCCTGACCTTCAACTAGCACTATAAGGATTATGCCCATCTATATATCTTGTTTCTGCACGTTTCCTTCAATTTGTTTTGCCTTATGGATATTTTTTTCAAATCTACTTTGTTCGTTGTGTTGGTTGTAGGTGATCCCGATTGACAGCAAAGGGCAACTAAAAGAAGCCTTTAATATCAGGTGGAGCAAGTCTTAGATTTAACAACAATTACTTAAATATGCATATCAGACCCGCAAATAGACCATTTAAGAACTGAGCTAGTTTCATGGCTATTTGCAGTTGTTCATAATTCATATCAAGCTTGTGATGTTAACCTTTCTTACTTTCCTTCTTGTGATATTTTGCTTAGCCATGCACAGCATGAGTTGCAATGTTTCTTGACAATCAGTAAATATCAGAAGTGCTGTTGAAATTAGCTCTGGCTTAACTAGTTCTTTTGACTAAGACTTGTGAATACCTGTTCTATATAGCAAGTTCAGGTCAGTCAAGTCAGGCAGGCAAGATGTGAGCTGGCATTTCCAAGTCTCCTTTTGACATTTTTTTCTTTATAATGTGTGGGAGCTGGCTATGTTGGTATTGCCAGTTTTACTGCTCCATAAAAAGAGAGTGTGCATTGTTCTTAGTACTCTCATGCTTCATCTCATTCAGAATATATGTCAAAACCTATGTTATGTGTTAAAGCAGAGTATATTGGAAACTGTTTTCTTCTGAGGTTGCGGGTTGTTCTCATTCCAAGCATGCTTCAAAAGTTGACAAAGAAGTAATATTACAGGTTGGAAGAACTGCAAGTACTTGATATCAAATTTTTATATGGATGCTCAAAGTCGATTAATTGCAGTCCTTTTACCAGGTTGGGCACCTAATAATCTCTTTGTTTTACTGGTCATAATTTCTCCCTTCTTTGTAACTTCTTTGACTGCAGGACAACAAAGATGCAATTTATGTCAAGACATATGAGGTACAGCTAAAGGAAAAGGACTTTGAGATGGTCCGCGGGGTTTCAAAAATAACCTTGACAGTGGTGCTGGCTTGCTTATTCCGGTCCCTCTACCTTTAGGGAGGTGCAATAATAATTGGTGAACAGACTATTGTATACCCAATGGATCTGTATTTAAAGCTATTCCAATCAATCCGCAATCTTTGACGAAGTCCGCTGTTTATTGTAGAAATGCTAGCCTGAGTAACGCGGCTGGTTTTTGCTGCAGTCAATTACTAAGGCATATGGAAAGGTTGATGCCATGGTTCACGATATTTGCTCAGTGATCATGCAGGCATGCTACATTTGCTTGTTATTACTCATGATAAGGGAGAGGTAAAACACCATACTAGAATATGTTCTTAATGTTACATCGAATATAGAACAAATTTTCTTTACTTAGCACATGGGATCTAAATTGAGAGTGGAAGAAAGAATATGGAAAAGGGAATCTATTAACATCTACCTAAAGATGTATAGGATTAATGAGATGAAGGCACCTTCAGAGGGACTGAAAACAAGGGAGAAACAGGGCCAACAATAAACCAACATGATTGCTATTGTTGTGATGAAAGTGGAGATTTTGCACCAAGTTTCAATATCATGAGCATGAAAGTGGACAAGGAGGTCTAATTTACTGGAAGATAGAAAAGAGTTTATGACTCTCTACTGAGGTCCATAAGCCCAAATAACTCTATGTCCGGGCCTTTATCATCTCTGTTTGAGTGTGCTAAGCAAAGCCAGCTTAATTGTTGACGAAGTCCCTTCGGGTTCTAGCTCTTCGTAATTTAATGTTATGCCTGATAGTTCCTTTGTCCCGAGGATGTATTTTTGCAGTATTCCTGTTTAAAAGTTTATAAGTTTTCCCTCAAAAGGATGGCCTGTGGCCATGACCAGTTCTTTTTTTTGTTTTTGTCTTTTCAAGCAGAAAAATATTTGTCAACTAAAATGAAAGAGTGGAATGAGAATGAAGATATGTTTGTTGTGTATAAGATAGTGCCTCACAAATTTAGAAATCGGAAGTTGTAGCTGTATGTGAAATGTCTCTCCCATTCATGAATGTGTTTATATTTCAGGGTCTTAGGCTTGAAAGTAGAACCCTCTTGGAGAGGCCCAGCAGCTTCAACTCTTTCATACTTGGATAATGGTGTTGTGTATGTTGGCTCAAGCTATGGAGACGACAAGTACTTTTTTCACTTCTATCTGCATCTGATATCAATGCTAAGGGGCTGTTAGGTTGGAGTCCTGTGGCATCAAGTAAGAGTAGACATTGGCTTGTGTTTCAATATGCAAGCATCCTTTCTCGGCAAAATGAAGTCACCCTAAACAAATGTTAATTCATTTTTGCATGACATAAAATGTGTCCAGTATCCAGGATACGTTCATTATCCCCCATTATCCCCCCTCCCACAGGACGTGGCATTGATCTAGCCCAACAATCCAATCATCCATGGCCATCATTTTTTGGGGAGGGGGGGCAAAATAACAAAATCTTTGTTAGTTTTGCTGTCTATTTTTTGGTCCATAAGTAAATGATTATTGGAATACTTTTAGTTTGATTCATATGTTGTATTAATTGTTCATGTTGGGAAATATGCCTAGGCTCCATGTTTTTGTTAAGGGTGAGGTATTAATTGGGTCCATGTCTTCCAGCTTATAAAGTTGAACTCTCAACCAGATCAAAAGAACTGCTATGTTGAAGTATTGGAAAGTTTTGTCAATCTTGGGCCCATTGTTGATTTATGTGTTGTGGACCTAGAACGCCAAGGTCAGGGACAAGTAGTGACATGCTCGGGTGCATTTAAAGATGGTTCACTGCTAATTGTACCTAAATGGGATTGGCATAAACGAAAGCAGGTATGAAATTTTCAAATGCTTGATGAGTTTGATCAGCTTAATGCTATATCTCTTACTTTAGTTGCTTTCAGGCCCTGCTGAATTACAGGGAATAAAAGGGATGTGGTCTTTACGAGCTTCTTCAAGAGATGCCTATGATACTTTTCTGGTTGTCAGCTTTATAAGTGAAACTCGCATCTTGGCGACATGAACACAGATGATGAGCTGGAAGAAACAGAAATTGATGGCTTTGATTCTGAAGCTCAAACTCTATTCTGCCACAATGCAATACATGATCAGCTTGTGCAGGTGGGAACGAGCCAACTTTTATATTCACTTTATAGTCTCCTACAAGTAAAGCAGTAGGCTGCATTGAAAAAGTTTCTATTATTGCTTAAAGGACAAGTAGGATTATGTCTTACTTGACAAGTAAGTTAGGTGGTGAATCATTCTTAAAATATGTGTGAGAACGCATTATAGCTTTTGTCCAGTATCCATAGGGAAGGGAGAGATTGTGAAGTTACTATCTGGAAGGAAAGTGACACTTATGAGGTTTAGTATTACTTCATATATTAAGATTTATCAGTCATGCTTAGACAAAGAAAGTCTGCCATAGGTCATTAAAATGGTTGGCTATATCAAGGTTTGTTTTCTGTTTTTTAATGGTTGTTAACTGGCGCCAAAGTTTCCAACCATCAGGTTACTGCAGGGTCGCTTGAGGCTTGTAGATACAGCTCCCGGGCAATTGAGGGAAATGGAAGGCACCACCTGGTATTTCACTATCGTGGCTACTGCGAATGCCTCGCAGGTTTGTTTCTATCATAGACTGGTCTGAGAGAAAGTGGTCGCTGTTCATTTATTTTGGAGAACATGTTTTTGTTTGCAGGTTTTACTTGCAACTGGTGGTGGTAATCTTGTATATATTGAGATCGGGCAAGGAACATTGACTGAGGTGAAACATGTTCAACTGGATTATGAAATCTCATGTTTGGACATAAATCCAATTGGAAATGATCTTGAGCGCAGTCAATTGGCTGCAGTCGGGATGTGGACAGACATCAGTGTATATGTTTTCTCACTTCCTAACCTTGAGGTCATTACTACAGAGAGTCTTGGAGGGGAAATCATTCCACCCATCTGTGCTCTTTTGTACATTTGAAGGGGTATGTAGGAAACTCTTATGCTAATTATCACGCTGGTTGTAGGCATTTAGTGCCACAGATTAAATTTCATATTCTTTGATGCAGTAATCTTTGTTCTTTTCACCTGCAGGTGCCTTATCTTCTATGTGCTCTTGGAGATGGCCATCTATTCAATTTCATTGTTGATGTTGATAACGGACTTCTATCAGATAGGAAAAAGATATCCTTGGGAACTCAGCCAATTATACTTCTCACTTTTCGCCCAAAAATGCAACTCATGTATTTGCAGCATCAGACAGGCCAACTGTGATTTATAGCAGCAATAAGAAGCTGCTTTACAGTAATGTTAATCTAAAGGAAGTCAATCACATGTGCCCCTTCAATTCAGCCTCTTTTTCCAGATAGGTAGGTTCTTTTTAAGAACTTTCTGTAATGCCACTTTCTTCAAATAATTTAAACATGAGGATATGATGCACAGCCTTGCAATAGGGAAAGAAGGGGAACTTACAATTGGCAACAATTGATGATATTCAAAAGCTCCATATTCGTGCATTGTTCCACTTGGGGAACATCCTCGTCGAATATGCCATCAGGAGCACTCTAGAACGTTTGCAATTACAAGTGTCAAATATACTCACAATCTGTCGACAGGTGAAGACATTGAAACGCGACTTTCTCCGCTATTAGATGATCAGACATTTGAAAAAGTAGCTTCTTATCCACTGGACACATACGAAAATGGCTGCTCAATTATCACCTGTTCTTTCAATGGATGATAATAATGTTTACTATTGTGTTGGGACGGCATATGCTCTTCCTGAAGAAAATGAACCGACAAAGGTGAATTCTGTCCCTTCTTCTTTTAAAACATGTTTCTGTTACTTGGATTTATTTGTAGCACTATTTATGGAATTGCAGGGAAGAATACTCGCCTTTGTTGTAGAGGATGGCAAGCTTCAGCTAGTGGTCGAGAAGGAGACCAAAGGTGCTGTTTATAACTTGAATGCGCTCAATGGGAAGCTTCTTTGCTGGTATCAATCAGAAAAATTCAGTTATACAAGTGGACTTTATTGAGATGATGGTACTCATGAGCTTTCAACCGAATGTGACACCATGGACATATTTTGGCATCTTTATGTTCAATCAATGGGTGATTTTTATTGTTGTTGGGGACTTGATGAAATCGATTTCGCTGTTGATTTATAAGGTCTTTTCATTATCTTGTTTATGTTCTTTGAAATTTTGACTTTTGGGTGGTTGATAGAATTTTGTGGTGATGTTACAGCCTGAAGAAGGGTCCATTGAAGAAAGAGCACGTGATTATAGTGCGAATTGGATGACTGCAGTGGAGATTCTTGACGATGATATCTATTTGGGTGCAGAAAACAGCTTTAATTTGTTTACTGTAAGAAAAAACAGTGATGCTGCGACGGATGAGGAGAGAGGTCGCCTGGAAGTAGTTGGCTTAATACCATCTGGGGAGAGTTTGTCAACAGGTTCAGGCATGGTTCATTGGTCATGCGCTTGCCTGACAGTGAAGTCAGTCAAATTCCAACAGTTATTTTTGGCACTGTAAATGGAGTTATTGGTGTAATAGCATCTCTTCCTCAAGAACAATATCTCTTTCTTCAGAAATTACAGCAGAACCTTGTTAAGGTTATTAAAGGTGTTGGTGGACTGAGCCACTTAACAGTGGCTGCTCATTTAGCAATGAGCGAAGACTGTGGATTCAAGAACTTTCTTTGATGGAGATTTGATTGAGTCTTTCCTTGATTTGAGTAGAAGCAGAATGGAAGAGATTTCGAGAGCAATGGATGTCTCCGTTGAAGAACTATGTAAACAAGTGGAGGAGATGACGAGACTACATTAATTCTGTACTAGTAGATTTGTTTCTCTCTCTGTTGTTATAGCTCAGTTCGATGGGTGTAAACTATTTACGATGTAAAGAATTTCTTGAGGCGTATACAGAGTAATTTGGGGTTTTTTTTTTCCAATTTAATTTTAAGTAATGCATTCATTCACCTTTTAGTTCCAAAATATGGGCTCTGGTGGAACTTGGGAACAGTGTGAATCTGGAGCCGATGTATTGCAATGCACCTTGCTCCATTGCCGCAGATGAAGAATTCTCCCTTAGCAGCTTCATGCTAACCACAAAGCCTCTAAGGTAACGATAGCTTGATGGGAGGAGTGATTTTAATTCCTCGGGTTTGAAGGCTAGGGTCAGGGTTATCCCATAGGATGCTGTACTTGTCCACATTAAGATAAACTCCTCTGCCTAGGATGCTGAACTTGTCCAGATTAAGATAATCTTTGCTGACGGATGGTGAATTCAGTGATATTATTTTTAGTGTTGTCAATTTTATCTATAGCCTTAAAGATATGTCAGATTTTTTTTGTGAATCTTTGTCTGCATTCACATCAAATGCTCTAAATGATGGTACACGTGAAGTAAATGTTTAATCGTCAAGCAAGTCCATGAATTTTCATGAAGTGGAATTTGTCACGCAAACATGTGGAAAAAAGTCCCAAGTACAATGTGACTACTCTATTGGCGATGCAAAACAATCAATGCATAATCCAACAATGCTAGAGCAATCAGCTATAAGAGGTCCAAACTTAGTGGCAAACAAATGCTGCAGGTGGGAAACTAAATGGCACCAGTTTATGCGTCACTTTCTTGTGTTTAATATCCACTCACTTGAGTTCGTGCTCGGGTTTAAAATCCGTGCCTTTTATTCGAACGATCATCACGTGCTCTTGTGTCTAACATCCATGCTTTTTTATTTAGCATCCATCACTTTCTCACCGCGATTGTTTTCACGAGCAACTTTTGCTTTAGCCATTTGTCAACAACTCGACTCTCTACTTGATCACTTAGTTAGGGAATGAATTGCTAAACTTTTGAATTAGGAAATTTTTTCACTCATATCAAGGTTTTATTCCAGCAATCCATGGCACCATCATCTAAAAAAACCTTGTATCATTTTTGCCACTATACAATCTATAGGGTACAAAATCCCCTAGTGATGTTGCACTCCAAAATCTTTAGATTTACCACCACAAACACTCAAGGCTTGATTAATGGAACAAAACAATCTATAACAAAATGATTACAACTAACATGTAATAAAGTAGAGACTAAGAGCCCTTAGAGTGGTCCAATTTATATAGTTTTTTTTTTTTTAAAAGACATCAGACTTTAATAATCGCTCTCAAAACAATACATGATACAATGCGTAGACAGAATATAAACTCGCTGTATAAACATGCCTAATTGAGCAAAGCCAATTGCCTAAGCATGACAAGAAAACTAGTTTCTTCTCACAATAAAGAGAAGAATAATACACATATATCTTCAATACAAATAAACTTAACTAGGCCGAAGTTCCACATTCATAGAATCACTAAGAGCAAGCACACTTGTCTTCTGGTGTCTGAATGCTACTGGATCATGTGGAGGGACATCCACTATAACAATAGTATTAGATACTGGAGCTACCGGATGAATCAAAGGAGCTAAACTATTCTTGCAAAAGGTAACCTTCTTTTTTCTGTCATGAGCAATATCTTTGAAGGCGAGAATGTTGCTCCTCATTACGGGGGCTCAATGACATATTCTGAGAGGCAGATGCACTAGAAGGAAGTGGTGATGCAAAAGCAGATTGAGGAGAAGACACAAGAGACGGCAATAGTGGTGAATTAACTGGTGCAGAAGGAGACACATTCGAAGATGACACAACAGGACATGTGATGCTAGCTGATATTGAAGCCATTAATTGGCTACCATCATGTATCTCTTATTCTCACAAGCCATCCATGCTTGTAAAAAATGTTAAATATGGGTGTTCCCAAACTACTTTTGCTCTACCCACTTCTAAGAATCATAAAACCCGGGTCGCTTCTATCTTCTATGGGCCTCCTTGAGATTATGCAATTTAGACTTAAACAATGGCTATAAGACAAGAGGATTTCAATACAATATTTCTCAATTCTAAGGGCAAACAAGAATTCCTCGCTTCTTAGCTTCCTCTATGTTATATCATCCTTTGGGCAAAAAGAAATAGATTCTATATTAGGTTCATACCTTAGCAAATATATCGTAGGCCTTAGCTAAATCTCGCCTTTATTAAATAAGATGTTAACATTTCTAGGTCTAGATTCTATATTATGCAACCAGATCATTCCCTAGCAAATCAATCAAAGGCCTTAGCTAGAAATCTGGCCTAATATTTCTCCGAAAGCTATCCGTGCCTTTTAGCAATTTAGAATGGTGGGTTAGTTTGTAAAGGCTCATAATTGTTATTTGCCATATTATTATTGTTTCAAGAATATATATTCGTATGGTTGTGATACTTTTAAAATAGTTTACTTTCGTCTCCAACTTAGCTTCTTAATATTGAATGGTATGGTGTTCTTTTTGCCAAGCTCTTTACCTCGCTTATGCCCCCGTCCGACATTAACCTCAAATTCTTTGTGATTATGTATATAATCGGTAGAAAGATGTCAAAGATCCTTATTGCTACTAAGGTTTTTCCTCCGGAAACCCTTCTGGCTGGGTTTTTAATCCTCGGTAGTAATATCACGCTTCTCTTTTTGTACTTTTGTCCCATAGGCCGGGCTTGGTCTCCGTGGACGATAAAAAATCATATTCTATTCTATTCTATTCTCGCCTTCATACTTCGTGCCTTTTGAACCACTCAACCGAAGCTTGTGCCATAATAAAATCTTCGCTTTTCAAGATTGATTGTCCTCGATCATCTTCCTTTTGAGGGAATAACTTTAAAGACCGGATCGAACTCGATCATCTATCTTAAATGATATTTGTTCCTTTAGGTAAATTCTCATTCCCTTTCATGATGATGAATACCGACTTCGGGTCATTCAAACCTCTCAGAGCATTTTTTTTCCGTCCTCCTTTTTCTTTAATGTGCGACTTCTTCATTTCACATTTATATAACCTCAAACATTTACCTTTTTGTAATGTAATTCTTCTCTTCATATTTCTCAGAACTCGTAGTAAAGTTTGAATTTATGAAATTTACCTCCTACCAATGCCTTTGTCATTACATCCGCTATTTGCTCATCAAGATTCAACTACAATTGAGCCCGTGAGCTACCATTTCTCGAATGCAATGAACATGTAATTCAATATGTTTTGTTCTCTTATGCAAAACAGGGTTTTTAGTAATTGCAATACAGCTTAAGCTATCAAAATATAGAACTGTAGGCAGCACTTGCAACATACCTAATTCTTTTAATAGTCTCCTTACCCAAACTATTTCTCTGGGCAAGTGAAGGAGCCTTGTGTACTCTTCTCTTGTAGACATGGCTATACTCCCTTGCTTTTTGCTTCTCCATGGAATGGCACCTTCTCCTGACATCAAGGTGTATCCGGAGGTAGATTTTTGTGTGTCTACATCTCCAGCCCAATCTGCGTCTGAATAGGCTTTCAGGATAAGATTATCATTACTAAAAGTGCTGCCATAGTTTTGTGTTCCTTTCAAAAATCTCAGAATCGTTTTAGCAGCTTGCCAATGTTGTTTCCCCGGATTATTTAGATATCTGCTAAGCAAATTAACTCCAAATGATATTTCAGACCTTGTACAGTTAGATACATACAATAAGCACCCGATGAGCTCTCTATATGGGACATTCTCCATTTCTAACATTTCAGCTCCATTTGAAAAACATTGTTCCAAGCTGAATTTTTGCCCAGGCACTATAGGAATGTTCATTGTTTTGCAAGAACTGAGACCAAACCTTTCAAGCATACCTTTAATATTCTTCTATTGTGTTAATGTGAGTTTTCTTCCGCTACGGTCTCTTGTAATTTCCATTCTGAGAAATTTCTGTAAACACCCAAGTCTGTCATTTCAAACTATCCTTGGGCATTTGTTTTGGCACTCCATGTTATTAGATATAATTATATAATAATCCACATATAATGCAATCAAGTAAAAATCATCTCCAAATCAGAACCTATACAAGTTTCCTTCATTTTTAAGTTTTTCAAAGCCGCGCTCCTTCAAGAAGCTATCAATGCATAAATACCATTGCCTCGAGGACTATTTCAGCCCATATATCGCTCATTTAAGCTTCCACACCTTATCTTTACTTTACTTTACTTTACTTTATTTATTTGTCACGCCATTTTTGAGACCCAACAAGGTCTATATGGCAAAACAGATACAATGTTTTTAGCGTAGACGCTTGTCCGTATTCACGCTTTCAAAAGTCATCAACGTTAAAACACCCACGGTTTTGCGATTTACCATGTGTTCATAAAGCTTGATAACATCCGATCTTTCCTTGTATATATTCTTTATGTAAGCAATCGAAAGTACTAGTGGATCAATGCGTAGCAACTCTTGCAAATCAATACAAGAAATACCAAATTTCAGCCTAATGTGATCATAAGATGGGCATTCTATAAAAGCATGAAACTCACTTTCAATCTTTGGAGATGCCAAACAAAGAGGGCATAACCGATCCGATTGGGGAATATTTTGCCATCTACCAACCTCAATAGCAAGATGATGTGAAGACAGCCTTTAGTCATGAGAGCAAATGCCTTGACTTCCTATCCAAACCGGATTCCAAGTAAGGTTGAGCACAATATTCACCCAAGAGGTTTACCTCGTTTACATAGAATTGTGCTTTTACTTCGTTCTTGATATCATCTGTCCGCCAAAGTCTATGCACCATTTTCAGTTTGACGAATGCCTGGATGTCTTCTAATTTCTCTGGCCAGGTAAATGCCTCAATATCCCATTGCTTTGCCCATTTCAAGATCTGAGAGTACCATCCATTCCCTCTTATTTGTGACAATTTCAGCGCATGGTGCGGCAAGCGGTCTGGTTCTAGAGCGACTACCTTGGTAAGATAGTGCAAGGTATAACTGAGTGCTTCCAACTCCAAAGGAACAAAACCCGTTTCAGCCAAAAGCATTTTGTAAGGGGTCTGAGCTTTCACACCTAGTTCTGTAATAAGAAATTGTTTTTGTACCTTTTCAATACTTGCCCAATCCGCTCTCGATAGTCCAGGTGCCCATGCGGGACATCCATATAGCATGACAGGTTTGACCAAGACTCCGAAGAGCAACTGCCCGACTCAAAGCCCTAAGTTTGTCTCATGTATACCTCTTCACCAAAAACATTCAAAAACATTGTTTTTTCATCCATGTGATGTATTTCATGGTCATTTGCATTCGCATAAGCTAACAATGTTCTAATGCTTGTTAACTTTACCAATGGCGAAAAGGTATCGTCAAAGTCAATGCCCTTCTTTTGCATGAAGCCTTGAGTTACCAATCTGGCTTTGTACTTCTTTGAACCATCATTTGCTTTTTTTAACTTGTATATCCATTTATTGCCCACAATAATTGTCCTTGGAGGTTTGTCTACCAACTCAAATGTTTTAGTTCTCTTGAACAAACTAATCTCTTCTAACATAGCTTGTTTTTTTTGCAATCATAGCCTCCTCAAAAGTTTGTGGAGTTTGCAGTTCCAATATAGCCATAACAGCCAGATTCTCTTCTTCCTCTAACCTTCTACCTTTGCCTCCTTCTCGCCTCCCAAATCTTTCATTGTCAATGTCCATTCCCTGTTTCAGTCTCTCTACTCCAGCCATCTTTTTTTTCTTTATCCCCTTCTCTTCAATTTCAGTCGGAGCTTGCTCCTATGTCATATACTCTAAATTTTTAGAATTTGCATCATCACGTTCAACCATTTGACTTCATCATCTATGTCAATTTACATTTGCTGGCCTTTCCTTTCGCCTTTTCAATACTAGTTTCAGGCTCAAGTTCTAATTTACCATTCAATAGAGCACGAGAGCTATACACTACACTCTCGTCATCAAAGCTCACGTCTCTTTTAATGATGATTTTTTTCATTTCTGATCATACAGCTTATAGGCCTTAGATACTTCGTCATAACCAACTAAAAAACATCTAATGGCTCTATCGTCCAATTTGTTTCTTAATTTTTTTGGAATATGCACAAATGCAACACATCCATACACTCTAAATCTGTCATAAGTTACCTCCTTCTCATTCCACATCTCTTCTGCAATTTTTCTTGCCAAACTTGCCAAAGGTATTCTATTTTAAATTTATATTGCTGTATGAATAGATCGAAAGTTAGGTAGACCAATACGTTTTAGCATTGCGCTTACCGAGTCTAGAATCGTCCTGTTCTTTTTTTTTTTATCTGCTTTTGTTGAGGCAAATTACCTGCAAGTTAGATGCCTCTTTTATGCCATCTAATGAACACTATTTCTTGATTTCACCTCGACAAATATTCTCCTACACAGTCAGATCTAATACACTTGATTTTCCTGTTCATCTCCCTTTCCACTTCTGCTTCAAACATCTTAAAGGCATTGAATCTTGATCCTTATGTTTCAGAATATAGCATTTGGCCTTTCTTGAGTAATCGTCAATAAATGTTATGAAGTATCTTCTTCCATGAAGACTCCTGACATTCCTGACATTTAATGAACCACATAGATCAGTGTGAACTAGGTCAAGAATGCCTTTGACCCTTTTCTTTGATATGCCAAATGCTAGACGGGTGTGCTTCCCTAATTTGCAGCCTATACAAGTAAACTGCTCCTGTTTTTCTATTGAGGCACCAAGCTTTCCTTTCTTGATCAAATACTTAACATTATTTTGGTGTGTGTCCTAATCGTTCATGCCACACTTTTATGGATGGTACTGTAACTATATTTACACTCTCAGCCATAATACTTTTACAAAAACCAAAAAGGTTCCCCACACGTTTAGCTAAGAACTTCAATTGATTATAGAAAAGAACTTTACAAAACTGCTTCTCAAAGCAAACTTTATATCCTAAGTCAACCAACTGACTTATGGATATTAGATTTCTAACTATTCCTGGAACACACATACATAGTTTAAATTGACTATTTTTCCATCCAGATCATAAAGCTCTAGCATCCCGACCTCCTCTACTTTCTGAAGTTCCCTATTCTCCATTTGAACATAGTTTGTAGTCGTCAAACTTTTCTTCTTAAGCTGCTCAGCAGATTTAATTATGGTTCTCTCAGCTCCGCTATTTAAGACATATAGATCATGATTAGGCTGGCTAGGAAAGGACAGATGTTATACAGTTGTATGAGCACATGTCATTGCTTGAGAATTCTGGCATATTTAATTACATATTGGAACCTTCGCCTATAGACCATGTTGTTGCCTAAAAACAACAAATGTAAATCTTTTGCCATATGGACCTGAGGGTCCTCCAAAATGGCATGATTAATATATTGATTGATTGATTGATATATAGAATAACGATATACATTTTGGCTATTGATGTGAATAGAATTTTAAGGCTTTTTTAAATCCTTGCCCTTATTTTAAAGGTTGCTTAAATTTTTGCCCTTTTAAGGGGAAGGGCATTTTTTGTATGCCACCCTTATTAATAATGGCTATAAATTTTTTCCCCTTCTTTTGCAGGGGAGGAGACCTATTTAAGGGTGTGCAGGCCATGAAAGTTGATTACTGTTGGTATCCATCCAGTCCTTATCAAGATGATGGTTATGGGCCTAAACCAGAATGCCTTTTCCTGTGTGTTGGTAAATGGTTCTCCCAGCCTCTTTTTTTCTATAACTAGGGGGGTTAGACAAGCATGGAATAAAATAACGGCTAAGGTTAGCCAAATGGCTATTTTGTAGCTTTTTTTCCAAGAAAAATGGCTAAACTAAATGGAAAAAATGCCAAAAAAATAAAATTTTAGCCCAAATTTTTTTGCCGCCCCCATTAGAACATCGATTAGCTAATCCTAAGAAAGATGGAGCTTGGAAAAATGGATGGATTAGCCTACAAGCTGACATCAAGATTTGTAGGGACTTTAAGAAACCACCAAGTAGGGTTCAATTTTTTTGTTCTTTTGTTTTTATTTATTTTTGCCTTATCCTAGGTAGGAAGTTGAAGCATATCTATAAGAACAATGTACTTCCCTTTTTTTCTTAGTTTTGAACATGTTCATGTATCTTTATGTCTTTGTTGCTTCTTTGTATCAAGGAAGTTATAACAATGCCTGTAATTCCGTCAATTATGCCATATTGTGTTGATTGTCGTTTACTTTATCCAGATTAAATTACATTGTAAAGCACAATTTCATTATAATGGGAAAATTTTTAGTAAACTGGATTTTTTTTTTAGACCTTATGCAGGGGTTGTATACACGTGTACAGTACTCCTATATCATACATATGTTGTGTACACTATGAAATATTTAGAAAACATATTTACTCGGTATCATACACCTTCTGCATGTGTTAGGTACACAGGTATGACACCCATGTATCATACATATATTTTTAAGACACATGAATAGATTTATAGACCTTTCCGGTGTATGATACACGCATGAGTAGTACACATGTATCATACATATGTTTGTAGCATACAAGCCTCAACCAATCTTACATCCTTCTTTGGCAACCTAATAAATGCACCCATCGCTTCACCAATGTTATCCCACCCCCAAAGATATGATTGGAAGTTCAATAGATGGCACCACGATTTCGCGGGATCTCTTTGCTACATTCAATGGATCAACATCCTTGCCATGAAGGGTGGCTCTCTTTACCCCAAATGGCATGTATAATTGCCCTCGTTGGCTTCCGCTTTTTTTTTTTTTTTTTTTTTTGGGCAGGTATACCCTGGTGGGGTGCCATTGGGTAGGTATATACCCCAACAAAAAAACAAAAATGGCAAAGAAAATAACAAAATGCACCATTTGCAATTTTTTTTTATTTTATTTTTTATTTTCTGGCGGATGCAAATGAGGCCATGGCGCCATTTACATCCTCAAGGTGCCATGTAGGGGTATACCTGCCCCCCATGGCACCCCCCAAATGGCACCATTTGAGGGGTATACCTGCCCCCTCTGGCACCCCCCAAATGGTGCCATGGAGCCATTTGAGGGCTCCAAACCCCCTATGGCACCCTCCAAATGGCACCATTTGGGTGGTATACTGCTTTGGCACCCCAAATGGCTTATTTCATTTGGGTGGTATACCTGCCCGGCACCCCCAAATGGCTTCCATGAAGCAATTTGAGGGCTCCAAATGGCTCCTTTGGGGGTTCTGGGGCTGGGGTACATGTGATGAATGGCTCTAACAAAAAGACGATGCATATAGAAAGACTTACCTGGGTATGGTGGTCACCATTTTGGTGAAAAAACTATCTACGACCGGAGTATATGGATCTTGTAAGAATATTGCAAATCCAAAGAAGCGCCCGAAAAACCCAGGGCAAACAAAATAATGTTACCTGAAAATAAATGATTGCAAGAAGTCAGCCTAGAAGTGCCGATCGGTAAGGAACCGTCAAGACCTTGCATCCGCCCATAGAAGGATACAAGCGCCTAAAGAAATGATATGTCGAGCAACAACAACAAATTTGGGATTTCAAATTTTGAATTTCAAATTTGGGCGGTGGAGGGTTTTCAAATTTGGGCGGGCATTTTTAAATTCATTTTCCACGAAGCCGCCATACCCACCACGCCGGCGCCACCTACATCCTTTACCGCTTCCATACCGCTGCCGCTTGCCGGTATTTTCGCTTCGCCACCAGCGGCCTTTTCGCTAGATGGCCTATTGGACCTAGCGCCACCCTGGCCGCCTAGATATTTAAGCGCCCGCCACATCCCGCCTACTTCGCCGCCCGCTGATCGCCCAGTGCCGACTTCGACCGCTGCCGGGCCGGCCGCTAGATGGCCCATTGAACCTAGCGCCAGCACCAGCGCTTGTTGCTAGATGCCTAGCACTTAGTGCCAGCGCCAGCGCCAGCGCCACTGCTTAGCGCCTTTGTTTTCATCACTCTGGACACTAAAGATAGGAATCATGAAGGCAAGACTCCAAGGCAAAGGTAGGTCTTCTTTTACTTGATTTTTTAGTTTTCCTAGTCAAATAGCACCAATTTCTTGAATATATGTTTGCTTGATGCATATTGAGGATGCAAATGGCATGCATCCTTAGCATGGTCTACTTTACTAAATGCATGTTGAGAAATGCAAATGGCGCCATGGCGCCATTTGCATTCACCACCATGCATTTGGTCCAGATGCTATATCAAATGCATGCTGAGGATGCCTCATCATGTTTGGAAATGGCACCTTGAGGATGCAAATGGCGCCATGGCGCCATTTGCACCCCGAACACAAAAAAAAAACTTGCTGCCTATAATCATGCTCTCTGGAAGAGTCAGAACTTTGGTGCTCTTGCTCCTATAGATCTTGAAACTTGGATGGCCTTTGCAGGGATATCAGAAGCTGAGGTCAATACAGCCAAAATTAAGGCACTCAAACTGGAAAAATATTATATCATGGAGCAAGTAGAGGTACCTTTTGATATTACTTTCTTTGAGCAAGCTTGTATTAAAAATACTGGCCTGTTTATTAGTCAAAAGGGCAATATGGCGTATCCTAGTGAAGAGAGAGGTGACTTTTACCTCAAAAGGGTCTGGAGGACCCATTGCCCCTATTTCAAATGTAAGTGTGATAAGAAGAAAAAGAAAAATGATAAGAAAGTGGACTGTGGTAGTGGCATAATATGGTTTGACCAAGGTATCTGGTTTTTACTTAACCATATGGAGGATATTTACCCTGAGACTACCCTCACGGCAAAGATGGTCATTATGTCTAAACTCCTGAACAAAACTATGAAGAACTTTGTGCTGTCCTTTCTCTTACCAAGCTTTTTCTGTGAGCTATGTAACTTGGTCACACAATGGATATGAGAACTGGCCACAAGTGGCCATCATACAATCTTTATCTTGTTTGTGTCCCTGTTTTTTCCTGTTTGAGGTTGTCTCCATTTGTTGGTTTTTCTCACTTTTTGTAACTGTGTAGGATCTCCCTTCTACATCTAGGTCCATTACTAGAGATTGTAACAGAAGAAAACATCTTGTTGCCAACAAGCCAAAGGATAATGCTAAAATTATCCACTTCACCTTCCTCTCCAAGGTACTGGACAGATTTAACATCAAAGCTATTTTTTCCAACATTATGCCGGAAATTCTTCAAGATAGGGGTGTTGAACTGGTCAATAATACCATTTTCTTTTGGAAATATGTTCAGCAGATTAGACATAAGGTTTACAAACCTGCAGAAATCTTTTCTAATGATCATGCAGGTAAATGTCCTTGCAGCAATCCAAACATTAGCAGGTTTATTGACCCTTTGATAGGTCATATACGCTCTACAGATCTGGAAATTGTACATTCATCCAAATTGAGAAAAGCTTTTGCCCATGGTCTCAATCATATTCCGGATAATCCGTTTAACATTCAAACCTTTATGGATGAATGTGTCAACCTTTGCCAACAATTTTTCCATGTTCACCATTTTGATCTTCTGGACATTTCAGATGATGAGCGTGCTGGCATAACCAACTTGGTACTAAAATTTTGCCATCTTGAAATGGTTTTCTACAAACAAAATTTGTCCTCCAAGAGATTTCTATGGAAAGACTTGGAGGTTATCAAAAATTTAAACTGGCTGACTCAGAACTTTTACATTTCTGGGCTTGATAAAGCCAACAATAACCCAAAGAATATAAAAGAGATGACATATGACAGGCTTAATAGCTCTGATTTTGAAAAAATTAACTACAAGGTTAATTTTATTAAAGAGCAGTGTGTTTCTGCAATATAAGGTTTCAACATCAACTGTGAATGTAGCTCGAACAAGTTTCCTTACCTTATGGCTACTTTCAAAGCCCATAAACAGGAATGCTGATGGTTAACAAATGCTCATGATACCATTTTTACGGAAATTTCTGAGTTCACCACTGCCATTCTTAATGACTTTATCTCCATCTGGCCAGAAATTTGCCATAGAAAAACTGCTGAAGTCAGGCTATGGGAAAAGAATGTTAATGCTTGCTGGCTCATTAACACTTCTATTGATGTGATTCTAAATTTACCCAATAAAATTCATGATGTTTTTGCTGCCGACATCATGAAAATGTTATGAGAACATACCCCTGGAAGGGGAAGATGGCATTATCAGCATTATTAATGAAATTGCAGATCTGGTCTGGGACTACAGGATGGAAGTTGAACAGATGTTCCACCTTATGTTAAAAACGAAAGCAGGGGTTCTCACTGTTAAATGGTTTAAGTCTTTAAAAGATGATCTGCTTAATGCTGGTTGGAAATGCCTGAAGAGGAATGAGTTCAAACTCATCAATGCATGGCTTTTAAGCAATTGTTATGTTCAAAATGGTTCACACATTTGGAGACAATGTAAAGGAATTCCTATGGGATTTGCATCTAGTCCTGCCTGGTGCAATCTTTACCTTGCCAAGTTTGAGTTAAGTTTCATTATTAAACTTGCCAAGAAGGGCAGATTTAAAGATATTTCCAAATTTCATCATGCCTCCAGATACATAGATGATTTGAATATCATAAATGGTGGAGACCTGCAAGAATTCTTTTTACCTGAATCCTCTATCACAATTTACAATATGAAACATCTCTCTATTAAAGATGAGACTGCCTACAAACACCTAGAGGATCGTAGAGAAGTGGGATATAAAGTCAACTTTCTGAATCTCTCCATTACTGTTACAGACCAAAATAGAGGTCTATATTCCATATGCAGATATGATAAAAGATGCAAGCTTCCGTTTGAAGTTCACAAATTCATCAAAGCAGAAAGCTGTAGGCCTTATGGTCAAGCATCCAAAGTTATCATCTCCCAAGTTCTACCTTATGCATATGCCCACTCATGTCCTGTCACTGCAGCAGTTGACATCAAAGGGCTTATTGATGCTTTCTGTCTAAATGGTTTCAGCAGAAAAGACATGATCAGAAATGTGATTACAACATTACAAGATAATGATTTTCCAAGTCTTCTATGCTCCCTTAGGGATATGATCTATACTCTTAAAGAACTTCTTCGACAGTGAGTAAATATCTTTTGTTATTACATAGAGAGGGTCGGGCCTGCTAGTTGCAGCAGGGTCCTACTCTCCATGCTGCAACTTTTTCAGTTCGTGTTTCTAACTGCAGAACTGTTTTCCTTTTTACATTGGCCCCCTGATCTACGGAAGGAGGTAGGTTTTTTTTAATTAATATTCATGTGGTCCTCACATGGGAATTTCTAATGGTCTACATATATCTCGATAATGGTCTTTAAGGTGTAACTTTGGGCCAAAATATATGTTCTTCTTGATATTTTAACCTATTGTTGTAACATGGTATTTATTGACATCTAAAATAACCCTTTTAGGGTTTGTGAGACGTAGTACTCCTCTAGGTCTGTTCGTTGCGGTGGAACGATCCCCCGATTACCACTGAACTGTACCCGCAACGATGCTCTGGTATGTTGCCTCTATTTCTTATTTTTGGTGGAAGTATGCTTGTAACTGCTCAAGTAGCAGCTGGATAGTTTCTGGCTTCAGACCCTTTACACTAAAACTACCATGACGGTATTTGGTACTGCCTGTTTTTAGTAGAAATTGGGTCCTCTTCTCAGAACCATTTTTGTATTCCTCCTTCATATCCGATAGGCCGTTCTTATGGGCAGGAAGAAAGGGGACCTCAATCTTGCTACCAAGAAGAGGATTGAAGCTGAGAAAATGAGGAATGCCAAGAGGAAGAAAGTCTATGACTTTCATTACCCTGTAGTATGTTCCCCTGCTGGTGGAGTGCTTGGGAACCAACTTCCTACTACGAATTCTACTGTGGCTCTGAGCAATATCCTGGGCAGTTTGCCCCAACTGTTGTCCCTTCCTTGCAGCCGAGTTTGGAGGTTACAATGGGACCAAATGCAGCTGATCATAATTCTGCCAACCCAGCTCAAATCAACCTGGAGGATAATCTTGCAAATCGGATCTCTAAGGTCTTGTAGATTTGGACTTAAGAAATCTGTATTTTTTTCCTTCTTGGTTTTCATTTTTTTTTTTTTTTTTTGAAGAAACGGAGGTACCACTTTTTTTATTTTCTGAAATAAGAGTACATGCAACAGCACGGGAGGAGATTACTATAGGAGCTCACACCTCAACTTCTTCATCTCCCCTGTGCATGCTTATTTAATCTCCTAATGAGTCGAGATAGGAAATACATACACCAAAAATACTCCCCGAACAACCCTTTGATGAAGTAGGAAAAGTAAACAAGAACACTAATCCCGCTTTGAAGTTGCTCCTCGGCGTAAGTCAAGTAGCAAGTAGCCCCTTAATGACATCGAAGGCATGTCAGTTCGATACAACAACCACTCAAGCATATTAGTACTTGAGTTTTTACTTAAGCATCAGCACTTAATGGATGATCCAAACAGTTTTATCATTCAAAATCTGTCATAACTACTTGGCAAAATAATTGTTTTACATCAGTCTTAGCTCATATTCTTACCTCAGCATCTTTATTCTTTGCTTGTGGATATGACATTCACATTATAGAAAGAAATATACGCCTCCCCCGCAAAATCCACCTCAAATTAGATGCAGATTAAATTACCTAGAACAAGAGCCTTAGAAGGCTTCCTACTCTGAAAGGCCCTAAAGTAACTTAACAGTAGCCAAATATGCAGAATAACTTAAGGACCTAAAGCAAGCTATCTATCTTTGCTTTTGCCCAAGAAGTATAGATCTACAACAAATGCATGTTCTTGGGTCTATACACAAACAAATCATCGCGGTCCACCAAGCTTCAAGCTAGATTATCGCTACAACGTAAAAATGAAATGAGTGAAGAAGAACAAAGCCAAACATAAACCAATACCTCACTGGCTCAGCTACGAAAATAAACCACCATCGATTTAAACATCTCCTTTGACTACCATAACCAGCATGCATACCAGCCCGCATGCCATAATCCTCTTTTGCAGAGCCATGAACAGAGATTCTGAGCGATGAACAGAGATTTTGAGTGATGAACAAAGGTTTTGAGAGTTACTCCTCCTGAATACCTACCTGCAAGCCCAAAATAGGCATCTCCTCTGAAATTCTTGCAAAGATTCACATTGAGCCGCCGCTCTTTTTGGTGCATACTCTAAATCGCTGGAGCAAGAAGAAAGGCAAAAGATTGTGGTTATCTGAACCGTCCAAAGATAAAACCTTATTTAGGGTCAATATAAAATCTGCCATGATGCCAACTGGGAACAAATCTCCTGGAAGAGGCTATCCACTGCATCCTGGACCTTCTTCAAGTTCTTCAACATCTAGTTGCTCCACAGCATGTTGAGCTCGACCTCACGCATTTACGCAGCCTTAGAACCAAATTTTCATAATCATAGTGCCGCATTAACCATTTCGCCGCACTGTAAGCTCCATCAAAGCTCTCTCGATCCTAGAAGTTTCAAAATGTCATCCCACAAGAGAGAATGATACGACGAAATGTTTATTACCTTAGAACATTTCTAGCTTTGCCGCTGTAATATCGATGCCGCTTCTCCAAAGCTTAGAAGCACATCAATTTGTTGGGGTTTTCTCACGCTAACAAAGGTGCAACAAATCGCGGATGGGAAAAGAACATGGAAATAAGAATGGTAACCGAGATATGTAGCCAAATAATTTCAAATTCACCAAATGATCTAAAGGGCTTTCGTGAATCGCTTTTGCCATCGCCAGCTTCACCGGTAACTTGAACCTGAAAATGTGAGCTTAACTCAATCCTTAGCGGATTCTTCTAGATTCGCTAAACATTCAAAAAGCGCTTCATCATGTTATGAGCTCGCAATCAACAAATTCATGTTAGATGTTGCGTATATCGCTCGATACTAACAAACTTACGTAACAAGACAAAGCCGTCGCTAATGTTGAAGATCTCGGTAGTTAACAAACTACTCAACTCATTTCTTTGGTTCATAGTTTCTATTATTAGCAAGTAGTTTGTAAAGCTTGATCTATTTAAGAAACGTGATCAAGTCAGTTTTCCAAGCTTTTCTCCCCGAAGTTGCAATCGCCCGCATAACAGCCAACGCTATTCCTCGCTTACCTTTCCGCTTGTTCCGTTTCATTACATCAATAGACACTTGATTTCTCTTTGCAACAGGTTATGGGCCCACGACTCTCTCTTGGCTCCTAAGTCGCACCACCACAAATTCTAATCCGTTCCTTTTTTTCTCTACCTTTTCTTCGCCTCTATATTTAGCTCCAAGAAAAGTTTCTTCCATCTTTACTCCCTGATCCAAATGGATTCTGTTCTGAATGCTCCACCTTCATCTGAATGGCGTCTTCTGCCTCGCTTTGAGGGCAGGGACTATCAGATGTGGCGTTGGCGACTCAAAATGATTTTAGAGGACAAGAACCTCTGGAATATCACTTCGTACAAATTTGGCTCCCCGATTCTTCCTCGGTAATAGTACTATTGAGATCGTCTTGGATGAGACGAATGATGCTGTTGAAAAGGACCGCAAGGCTCGGTTGATAATTTGCACTAGCCTGGGTGACACACCTGCAAGACTGGTTAAGGAAGCCAGAACTGCAAGTGAAATGCTGATGTTTCTTGACAATCACTATGCTTCCAAAATGGCAGGAAATCGCCTTGCACTCCGGAAATCCTTGTATGAACTCCACCTTTCTGAAGGAGGAGATGTCACTTCCCATATATGTCGCTTGAAAGCCATGTTAGATGATCTTGATGCCACTGGGGTACAGATCACCAATGATGAAAAGGTTTGCCTCCTCCTCAACAACCCTCGCTCATATGAAGGGCTCATTATCAACTGAAGGCCGGCCGTCGACTATACTTTGAGGCCACAATTGATCGCATTCAAGCCGAAGCCTTAAGGCAAGGCAAGACCAAATCATCTTCGTGACTCTGCCATGGTTGCTGAAAACAAAGTTCCTCGCCGCCCCAAAATCGACACGTAGAATCACCGCTACTTGCTACGATGCCGAAAGATAGGCCATTTTGCAAAAGAGTATCTTGCTCCCGCGCCCAGCTTAAACGTCCCTCCATTGAGCATGGAAACATGGCTCAAGAACAAGGTGACCTCCCTCCTCTTTTGAATACTCCGGACTCACCCGTTGAATTTTTTTTCATGTCCGGACGTTCCTTTGACCCATCTTGACCATGCATGGTACCCGGACTCTGGAGCAACCTCGCATATGACCCCTTTTTGCCACATTTTACCACGCATAAGGTCCCTCTCCAAATTCACGCTCGTTCTCATGGGCGACAACAACTCCTCAAGAAGGCATTGCCACCGGCAACATTCTCCTCTCCCTTTAAGTCCGTGCACGTAAACTCATTCCCGATGTTCTCCACGCCCCTGGTTTACACAAGCAGCTTATCTCGGTCAGCAAACTTACCTCTGCAGGCCTTCACGTCCATTTCATGTCTGAAACCTGTGGAGTGCTCAATGCCCACAACAACATCATCCTTACTGGCACAAGGATTGGTAATTTGTATCGTCTGGATCTCGTCTCTCCACCTGAACATGCTTGCATTTCCACATCCTCCTTTCCTCCTGATCTTTGGCATTTTCGCCTTGGTCACCCTGCCCACTATCGCTTACAGATTCTTGCTTCCCGTGGTCATTTCTCTTCAATTCCCCATGCAAACACCTCTTGTTCTACATGTCTTCAAACCAAAATCACTCGCTGCTCCTTTCCCATCTCTGAACACTGTGCCACCAAGCCACTGGAACTTGTTCACAGTGACTTATGCGGACCAATTTCTGTTCCAACCTTTGGTGGCAGCAAATATTTTCTCATCTTCCTTGATGATTATAGCCGCAAATTGTTCATTTATCTCTTGTCTTACAAAAGTGATGTTTTCTCTCATTTCACCACTTTTCATGCTTCTGCCGAACGAATCAGTGGACACAAGCTTGTAACTCTTAGAACAGATGGAGGCGGCGAGTTTAGCTCTCGTATATTTCAGCAGTATTGCGCCACTCATGGTATCCAACATCAATTTTCAGTCCCTTATTCCCCGGAGCAAAATGGGTGGGCTGAACGTGCAAACAGGACCATCTTGGAGATGATGCGCACTCTCTTATTTGGCATGAACGTTCCCATCAAATTTTGGGGTGAAGCAGCTCATACCGCAGTCTATCTCCTCAAGTCCCCAGCCTCCTCGGGACTATTCATGCATCGGTGACCGAGTCAAGCTCAAAGATCCTCGATCAACCACGGGGTCATCAAAGGCTGGAAGACCAAGCGGCCATCCACAGCGGTCAAAGCCTTTGGCCGTCAACAAGAGGCGCCGCTTCGGACAAGTACGCCCGCCACCGCCCGCGTCGGTCTGATTCTAGGCAAAGAGCGCACCGCCAACATTCAAACCTCCTTCCGAGTCGACACAGAATCGGTCTGTCTATATTGGGCCCAAGGCCATTGTACTATATATATGAGTAGAGTTAGCACATGAGTTTTTAGATGAGTTTCTCGTCTTGTCTCCTTCGATTTTCTCTCTATTGTGAGAGCTCATGTATTTTCATCATTGATATCAAGGAAGCTTATCATCTTTCTCTCATTTGTTCTGTTTTCTTCTTTTCTTCTCTTCTTGCAAATCCCGTGAAATAGTCCCAACTCTCTGAGATCCATCCGGGCTGTCTTCGGGGGAGTTCCCGAACCCGGACCCAAACATCCTCAATCATCTTCCTCACCGCAAGCATTGACAATAAGATCCCGAAGAAACTTGGACTGGTAAGCCCATCTCCATCCATCACTTGCGTGTCTTAGGCTGCCGTGCATCGTCCACCTCCCCATCCTCTAAACTTGCTCCTAAAGCCATTCCTTGCATGTTTTAGGCTATTCCCTCACAATGAGGCCTATCAATGACCTTGCATCCCATCGACTCATCTTAAGCTGCCATGTCAAATTCAAGAACATTGCCTTGCCATCACCTTCCTCTTCCTCCCATTTGGTCCTCCTAGGTCCCTACTACCATCATTCCTCCTCTTGTTGCTTCCCTCCCTAATCACGAACCCTCCTCCCTTTACCCTCCAATTCCCCGGCCTCTCCTTCCCCTTCCATTGATTCACTCTCGCCACTCCCCATCAGATCCCCGTTGTCTCCTCCTCCGTCTCGTCCCTACACGCATTCACAAACCACCAGCATGGGCTGCTGATTACACCTTTTTGTCTCCGTGACTATACTACCGGACCCAGGTCTCCTACTTTCCGCCACTCACCAATCCCTACAAAGAGGAATGGACCCGTGCCATGCAAGAGGAAATTGATTCCATCCATGTTTGCTCATACTTGGACTCTTGTTCCAAGTCCCCTCGATCGCCTTTGTCTCTTGTAAATGAGTTTACAAGATCAAAACCCATCCCCAATGGTTCTATAGCTCGGTTCAAGGCACACCTCATTGCTCGTGGCTTCAATCGGATCGAAGGTGTTGACTTTGAGGAAACGTGATGCTCCCCATTGCTCGCATGGTTTCTATCGAGGGACCATTCTAGCTCATGCCACCATGAATCGCTACCATATCCAATCAAATGGACGCCACTAATGCCTTTCTCAACGGCGCATTTACATGAGGAAGTCTATCTTGAGCAACCTCCGGCTTTCACTCCTCCTCGATCCTACTCAAGTTTGCGGGTTACATAAGGCACTCTATGGCCTTCGGCCAAGCTTCCAGGTCCCGGTATACTGCGTCTTGATCAAAGTCTTCTCCGGTTTGGATTTCAACGCAAAGAACGCAGATCCCAAAGTCTATTTTTCGGCGCAACCAAGTTTCCCCGAGCATTCTTTGTTATGTGGATGATCTTCTCTCTATCAAGTCCCAACTCAACTCCGTTTTCATGAAGGACCTCGGTGCATCCATTACTTCCTTTGGGCTCGAAATTGCATACAATCAAAAAGCTGGTACACTTGCCCTTACTCAGTCCAAATACATTGCTGATATCCTCCACGTGCCTCACATGCGGACACTGCAATCCTGTGTACACACCCCTTGAATTTGGCCTCCATCTCCTTCCCGATGATCCACCCTATGTAGTCCTGCCCTTCAATCCATCAAAGCACAATACAGGAACCTTCTCGGAATGATCAACTTCGCTGCCATCTCCACTCGTCCAGACCTTGCCCTTCCCCTCTGCAAATTGTCTCAGTTTTCCACTGATCCCAGAAACTCCCATTGTGCATCTTTGAAACGTGTTCTCCGCTACCGGCCGGTACTCTTACCCATGGCATTCATTATTCTCACCGACTCCACCACTCCTATCGAAGGGTTATCTGATGCCGATTGGGCTAGTGATCATCACGATCGTAAATCCATCTCAGGCTTTGTATTCTTACTTGCTGGCGGAGCCATTAGCTGGAACAGTTCCAAACAATCCTGCATTTCCCTCTCTCTAGTACGTATTTTTTAATATGTTGCACTCAAATATGCTTCCAAAGAAGCCATTTGGCTCCAACGACTGCCTTTGAACTCCATTTCAATGCCACCACTCATACTCTCATTCATGTTGATAACCAAGGAGCCATGGCCATTGCTAAAAATCCTGTCCTTCACTGCCGTATCAAGCACATTGACATTCAATACCATTTTATACGTAATCTTGTCAACGACCATATCATCTCCCTAAAATATTGTCCCACCCATGAAATGCCCGCAGACATGCTTACCAAAGCACTCGCTCGACCCAAGCACAGCAAATTCATCATGGCTATTGGTCTCTTTTCGAGTGGGGGTCCAGATCTCTCACTGTCATCGAAAGGGGGTGTTGCGAATCATCGCTCGATACTAACAAACTTTTTACGAACAAGATAAAGTCACAAGAATAAAGAAGATCTCGAGTAGTTAACAAACTACTCAACTCATTTCTTGGTTCATAGTTTCTATTATTAGCAGTAGCCGTTGTAAAGCTTGATCTATTTAAGAAACAGATCAAGCTATAGTTTTCCAAGCTTTTCTCCTGAGTTGCAATCGTCTGGCATAACAGCCAACGCTTGCCTTCTGTTTACCTTCTGCTTGTTCCGTTCATTACATCAATAGACACTTGATTTCTCTTTGCAACATTAGAGAGCTCCCAGTTCTCTTAACGTGCGCCCTGCAGGGTTGAATATAATACTTGAGTTCACAGCAAAGCTCAAAGGAAATCGAGAGAAAAAAGAAAATATTCATAATTGTGGTCTTGCTGAAACCTGCATGGGAAATTTGCGAAGCCCTTGAAGTGGCAACAAATTTGTTAACCCCCTTTTTCACGGCAAGAAACCGGTCCTTAACCATCAAATCCCTATCTTAGCTGCTTCCACAGAGATCGAGGCCATGCGAGCTTAGAGTTGCGGGAGTATTCTAGAACTCAGCGATCAGGGATAGGTCTTAGAGAAATTTTCGCATGTAATAAATCATCGATCTGAGATCCAAAGCAGTTCCAGTGGATCGAAGGTGCTGCTGAAGAATTACAGGTACGTCGAAGATGCTGATAACTTAGAAGCAACGAAGCAGAACAGCACCCGAACCTTAATACGTCCAAACCCTTTCTTTTTTTGCTTTTTTTAGAGCTAAAAAGGCTTTTAACGTGGCATCATCTACACCGTTGGCTAGATCAATCCGGACCGTTCAAATTAGGGCGTGGTCCTTACTTGCACCAAAACATTATAATATAAGACTAGTAAATTGCCCACCGTTGGTGGGCTTTACATGTGATTGTTCACCTTTGTGATCGTTCCATGTGATGTGGGCTTAGAGTGAGGAGATGCGTGATTGATGGTATAAGAGTTTTGTTTGTATTAATTTAATGGTCTTAATGTGATCCAAATCAGATTAAGTAGTGTCTATTTGTATGTGGTTATTTTGCATATGTTGGGCTTTTATAAAAGATAAACCCATTATGTGTTGTATTTTGAGCACAAAGCCCAAAAGATTTTAAGATGTTAAGATAGTACCACGTAAGTCCATTACAGCTACATTCTAGAACCCTGGTTATAAGGTTTTAGTAAGCTTCTAAATGGAAATCCCACCTAACCTTAAACTTGAAGCCCAAAATGAGGAGGACCTCCTGTATCATGATAAATCCCACCTAACAATCAATCCAATCACCGCTCAATCGTGGCTGAGAAGCCGTCTCATTTTCCTAATCCAATTTCCTTGTGAAGTAACGGTTTCCAATCATACTGCTATGAAATGCAAAATTGATCAAGACATCCAAACTCTATATGTGCCATAGTTGGGAGCAATCCACAATTGTTGTGTTGTTATGTTAGAAATATAAAATGTTAGAAATATAAAATGTATTCAACAACTTAGATGTGAAGCAAAAAATTGTAAACCGATTAGGCTAAAAGGCAAAAAACTCAGTAAGGAGCAAAATAAAACCGAAAAATGTCAAGAACACTTTATAGTTTGCAAGGTGATGCTTTGCATATTCTTGCAAAGTGCATGGGGACAAAATATAAGGTATTGTTGGGATTTCTTTGGAAAAAGTTGTGCAACAACATTGTGATTCTTGAGATTGAGTTGGTGTGCATTATTAAAAGAGCAAAATATAGCTATAGGTAATCCATTATCAATTGTGTGGTGCACACGTCCTAAATTATGTAGCACGTTATGATGCATGGAGACCATTTTGTTTTATGGTGGTCTATTTTGTTTTAACAGCTATACTACATTGGCTCCAACACTGAACAGTTTAATGTGTAAATGAAGTCATGAACATACCACTTTATGCTAACGTACCACTTTATGAAATGGATTCTTTTTCTAAAAGCATTGATATGGTAATATTGATTTTGAATCTGGATCTCTTCTATCAATTGGACTTGTAGTTTCACAAATCTCAACTACTTTGTTTCCATATCTGTAGGACTGAAATGGTTTCACTCAGTGGGGTTTAACACATCTCAACTACTTTGTTTCCATATCAGTTAGTAGAACATGCCCAACCGTAATAAAAATGATGCACAAACTTTCTATATTGCTAGACACCAACATACTTTGTACAACAATAAATTCGCCACTCAGATGACAAATTCTTTCAGACTGTTTCATCATTAGCTAAAGAATTTCTACAGTCATCCGCAATGAGAAAGGAAAAAAATAGTTGTTGTAAATTATCTCTTCGGATCGAATTTTGAAGGATTAAAGCCAGTCTGTAGCATGGCACCTATGACAGATTGCATCTATGGCATTTGTGAACTTCAGACATCTGGATAAAAGCAGATTGCACGTACGGCATTTGTGGACTTCAAATATCTGTATTTCTGGCTTGAAATTTGCAAAGCTCTCCAAGTCATTGGCTACCTCTCGACTGCTTGTATAAGGTGTCTCCTCCTTCTTAAGCATGCCCTCAATGTTTTGCAGATGCCTGGTCTGTGCAATCTCTTCTTGTGCATCTTCAAAACTCTGCAGAAAGGTTAAAAATTGCTCATCTAACAAATCCTGAAATTAGAAAATAACGACTCCACTGTTGCAAGTTTTAGAAAAATTTGGATAGAATTCTGACAGCTTCAGGGATCATGCCTTGACAATCTCCTAAGGAAACAGAGCTAAACATGTGAAATCGTTAAAGCAGCTGCATCCAATCAACAGGTAACAAATATCTTGTTTTACACTTCCATTTGTTTTAACCCTTAGTTTCACCCTACAGGGAATGTGCTGACTTGATCGTGAGGTTCTGCGCACACGGAAAAGATGCATAACCTATGAAAATAGTTCATGAACTCTGCTCTGCTGTGAACCACTTCTTTTCTGGTATGTTTGACTCATCTTAGATTGTTCTTCTTTCCAGATAAATATGCTATCCTTTTTTTGCCAAGAACTGTGTCTTTCGGAATATGTGCCTTTGCGAATACTTTGTGAAATCTGCAAAGCTCTCCAAGTCATTGGTTACCTCTCGACTTGTATAACGTGTCTCCTCCTCGAGTAAGTGTGACGTTCCAGCATAATATACGCCCCGAATACGTATATTATACTGCCACGTCACCCGTACATGTCACGGATGACATGTACTTGCGAGACGTATAGGGTTGCACCTAGGGGGCAAGGGTTGCACCTAGGGGGCAACATTGAATGTTGTGCATGTTAAATAAACATACACAATTAAAACCCCATGGACCCCATTGCCAAATGGCTAAATCCCATTTGGCCAATATCTAACCTAACCCTAAGGGTTTCTATAAAAGGGCTTTCCCCTTAAACCCTAAACCTTTCTTCTCTTTGCATTTTAGGGTTTTTCCTAGAGTTCCTTTCCTCTCTCGAGTTCAGGGTTCTCTTGAGCCATTTTGGCCAAGTATGGACTTCAATCCGCATTGTTGAAGCTCGGAAAGCCGGATTTGCACAACAGATTATCGATTAGCAGCCATCTTCGCAAGATCGAGCATGGACGCCTTCCGAGGGTCGAGCGGGGTCAAGGAGCAGGTATCTAGTTGTTCTCATTGTGCAAAGCCGCCTTTGGACAAGGCAATAGGCTGGTTTAGTATGTTAGATCAACTCTAGAGGCCTTATAGATCCCGAGATCATAAGCCCTAACTAAGGAACCTAACTCTGTTGTTCGGGTAGATAGATTAGATGATATTCTCTATTTCCGCCTACGTGATGTTGTATGTATTTCACTGTGGATCTCCATGTATTGGGAAGGGGGTAGAGACCTAAAGGCGTGTAGCAGATGATCCTAGGTAGCACCACTAGTTCCCAATTATATGCGCCCCGTACGTGAGCCCGCCTTGTTGTGGGTGAAGGGGCTAGGCCGGTTGATAAGGAGGAACTTGTCTCATCACGGACCGACCCCCTCGGGTAGTAAGGCCTATCGGGGTCTCTGCAGGCTAGGCTTAATGGCTTGTCACTGGCGTGGGGCAAGGCATGAGCTCGACACTGTGGGTGGTGGATATGACCTTCCGGTGAGTTCAAGTCGAATCACGGGCAAGTGGCCCTCTAGCCACTTTGTGATGAGCATGGATGCCTCTGGAGGAGAGGCAACTCTCTTCCCCTCATCATCGGGGCTGGGAGATGCAACCCAAGAGTAGTAGCCCCTCGGCTATTCACCCGAAGCCTACGGTCAAGTCCCAACACTTTTCAGACCTACTGCGCAAAGTGTGCACCTGGAGGGGCGGATGGAGTGGACTACCCTAAGCCATGTTCTATGCCAGCCAAATCCATTGCCATGAATTACATGCGCAATGAACTCGGGAGACCCTAGCCGTCAGTCATCCCCACGAGTCCGAGCCCCGGTAGGATCTCCCCTCTTGTTATTTATGTTATCGCGATGATGTTATTTCTATGGTATTGCTATCTCTCGTGATGTTGTATTGTATTCACCTCTCGGGGTACTTGTATTTGTTTATCGTTAGTTGTGCTCACGTTTGTTTATTCACGCTTCCTTGATAGGTCGATCCGATGGAAGGCGGGTGAATGACACATCCATTCTTCCCTTGTCGGGCTCATCCCGGATGGGAGTGGAGTCGTGGATGGCCCCCGACGATGTAGCTGCGGGGGGAATGCTCCTCCTTCGAATAATGATGTGGGCATCGTATAAGGAATAGGGGACGTCACGGGGTATCGAGCATGATCTTGGTAGACCAGGATCGAGCACTCCACCATTTTCCTTAGGACTAACAAGAGACTTCCGGTCTTGGGAACAACCTCCCAAGCAAGAACCTCGAAAATTGGGAAAATGTTTTCCCAATTGTAGTGCAAAGAATAGGTTAATGCTAAGAGTAGTGATAAGTTTTAGCAAAAACCAACCTAAAATGGCCAAAGAGGTGACCCCTCACGAGTGCCTGCACCAATTTGGTTTGCAAACCGATTCGACCCTCAAGCGCCCGTGTGTGAGTGGTGGACCCATGTTGACCTAGTTAGATGGATAATTTAGCTAAACTAATGGTGCGCCTTCAACTTATCTCCTTGATTCTAGCTAGTTTTGCATATTATAACACTAAGAAACCCCTTGTAAATTGAAAATTGGACCCCAAAAAGAGGTGACCCCTCACAAAGTGCGCCCAGACCAATTTGGTTTACAAACCAATTCGACCCTGGCGCACTGTGTGAGTGGTCAAAACTTTGAACCTTCGTAACTTGAGTTATACAGCTCCAAATCGCCTGAAATTTGTTGCGTTAGGACCACTAAAGAGTCTAGAATCCATTTATGACCTCAAATTAGGCTAAAAATATTATAATCCTTCTCAAAATGACCAAAATAGGTCAAACCCTAAATTCTGTCTCCCAAACTACAGTTTATTTAGAAATAGAAGCAATAGCTTTTAAGGTACAAGGCTAGAGCCACAGAAGGGCAAGGAGCACGACTTTTGAAGACATTGAAGACCCAGGCGACCCAAGAGAGGAAGCACTATGGCAAATACCTCTACAAACGAAGCGAGCAGTACAGGGCACAACCGACCTATCAACAATCTTCATCGAATGGAAGACATACGTTAATCATCTGCATGAAGAACCTTCTCGACTATCAAGAACTCGGGTGCAACATCCACGAGCTCTCAGCAGAAAGAAGATTGCTAGTTTATTGTAAATATAAATTTATGTTTTGATCATGTTAATGTGTTAAATCAGGTGTAAGTAGAATGTGTTACTAAGTTCTGCAGTTGGAATTAACAAAGTTGGAGCAAAAACTCGGTGTTTTTGGCCCCACCCCTCATGCGAGTGCGCCCGTGCCACTTAGGATTATATTCCTAACGCCTCACAAGACCGTGTGAGTGGTCGAGCACTGATCTATGCCAAAACTTGTCCAAATGCAGAAAGTAAGCACACCATTCGACTCAGCTCACCATAATTAGTAGGATTTGAACCCTAGTTTGTAGAAATTGCCCAACCCTAACTCACATGGAGCCCCACCCTTTCAGAGAGCGCCTGCACCACCAATTAGGTTTGCAAACCCATTCGACCTGGCGCCTTTGTGTGAGTGGTCACACCAAAATTGCCTCAATTTGTCCACACCTTCCCCAAATTAGATAGAATTTGTTGCAATAGGATCCTTAGAATGTACTCTTTAGCTTGATTAGCTTGTCTTGTGCTTAGCAATACCTTAGAATCCTAGATTTTCCTTTATCCAAAATTTTTTTCTAAAATTAGGGTTTTTGCCTATAAATAGACCACAACCCTCATTTGCATCCTACACCTTTGCTCCTCGCTCCAAGCCGATTTTTCAGCTCCCGAGCTCCTTCATCTGCTTTGATATCCCCGGCTCTCTAGCATCATGGCAACCATCAATGCTATTCCCTATTTTACCGGGACATTATGGTTGAGTTCCATGCAAAGATAGGTCCTTCTCTAGTAGAACTTCCCCTTGCATAGGATACTTTAGGACAGCCTTTAAGATAGACAAATACCTAGAAAATATGGCCACCGCTTGCCCAATCATATGTCCGTAGTCAGTAGCAATTTTTCTATTCCATAGAGCCCAAACCAGGATAGGAGAGCCATCCCGCCCAACCCCTAGAGCTCGAGCCTATGGCCATGGCAAAGAGGTGAAGAAGAGCGATGCTTCTCCGAAGCACGAGGAGGCAAAGCAGGAGGAAGATGAAGGACGGGTCGGGCGAGAGAGGACATCGCTGACGCCGACCCGCACAAGAAAGGCAAAGAAGCGGGCGGGGAACTTCAAAGCTTTGAAGAGGGGCGAGAACCACGCTGGACAACTCCACCACTTGGGCTAGGCATCACAAGCTTAATCCCGGTAATCATCCAAGGAACCGCACGAGCACCGCACGACATCAAGAACCCCCTCCTCCCGCAGTGCGACGGGGCTACGTGGATAAACGGGCTCCTACATCTCCTACGCCAACAACCGGACCTCGGTGACTTCATCGACCGTGAAACGCAGAAATTTCACATCAGCATAAGGGAGGCTCAGACGCATTAATCGCCGGACATCGACGGACATAAAGAAGCCTACAACGCGCATCGAGCGCATGATGGGACAAATGTGGAGTTACCCACGTGAGGAGTTCATAGCGATCCACGACACTTTGGATGGAAATCGAGGGAAAAACAACGAAAGGCGCTCCTACCCAAAGACCTCGGCAAGGCACCAGGTCGAGCAGGATAGAGGCGCAGTATCAACGTAACATCTCCTAAGTTCATGTTCGTTACTCGACTACGGAGATGATAGCATTACCGGGGGGGCCGAATAAGCCCGGAAGACATAGGGCTGCAATCGTAAACCGGAGAGGAGAGGCTGGGGAGGCAGAGCACGACAAATGACGAAGGAGCCGACCTAGCCAACAACCACAGACCACTCAAACGCAACTCAAAAGAGTGATGGCATGTGCAATGGAGATGACAACAATTCCAGGCATAGGGGAAGCATCTCACAATGAAGATTCAAAGACATGCAACAATGCCCGACTGCAACAACCAAGTGATCGTACTCAAGCGATCAATGCTACGCATCTCCAAACGACACTCCACATGACAGGTAAACACATTAAGGAGGAGCATTTTCAACTCAAGGGTTCACACCGAACAAACGTTCTCCTCATGACTTGGGATAACGACCTCAAATCACACACGAAGGTCAAACTACACATGCAACACCTCAAGGAACCCCTTGAGTCAAGTAGAACAAGGAAGATGCAAAGAAAAACCGAACAATCAAACGTGATTGGAGGAGGGAAAATCCTAAAGAAGTATACACAATTAAGCATATGCTCTTCTATAAATTAGAAAAGTGGATGAATTAAAATCCCAGTATAATTATATATATATGTCTATCATAAATATCGGACGCTAACACATAGTACAAAATTAGGATCATGTTTTAGGGTTTAGTGTTTGCATCAAGAAACTCCATCGCTTGGACTGCCAAAGGATGAAGTAAAGAACCACATGTATAGCCAAGAGCAAGTGCTCAAATGGAAGAGCAAATATAGGAGAGAGACGACCAGAGCTCAAGCCAAGCTTCAACTCCAGACACTTCGAAGTGGCCTCAAGTAGAAGATCGTCGTCCAAAGACAATGTCAAGATGAGAGATAACGCCCATGTCAAGATCTCTAGCGCCAAGACCATCTAGGTTTTGCACGATGACATCTTCGGGATGCAACTCTACCTCTTGTAGCAGCAGCAACACTAACGACACGAGTGTCCTCAACAACAGAAGGAGGAACGAACACACATCTTCAGAAACTACGACAACGACCTCAAGCCAATAGACGTCAAGAAATTCCTTGGGACAACTCGACATCAACGAGCCAACTAAGCAGGCAACCTTCGACGACCATAATTCTACCTTGTATGGTGATGTTTGTAACATGCACACCAGATGGAGATACACTTAAGAAAGGCGCCACAACAATGGGTTATGTCTATGCTCATTCAACAACTAGGTGATGGCTTCGTCAAGTACTCCTACCAACAATTAGAAGACAAGAAGCCCAACTTATCTCCGACACGAGGGACCTCAACGCCCAAGATAGAAGCATTCGACACCTTTAACGACAAGGACAAACAACCAAAGCACCTTCGACAAAAAAGAGAGTCAAGACATTAGCCGGGCTATTCAAGGACACGAAGCAGGTCTAGGGCAGAAAGTACTTCAACTCAAGGGTCAATCTCACGCGAGATATAAGAGTACATCATCCCCGACAAAGAAACCAATCATGGAGAAGAGTCATGAGGCTTTTACTCACCAGGAAGATGCACATGTATTGAGGGACAATGGCCATAAAACCGGAAGATCGAAGGAGTGCTAGTACTTCCACGATCTCCTTAGATGCAACATGAGGTCCAAAACGGGTGGAGCATGATCAAGTGCAACTAGAAGGCAGAGATAACGAAGATCGTGATAACGTCTAAGCCATCACATTGAGGAGATCAAACAGGTACGATGAGAAGCTCGATGGAGAAGCGAATAGGAGAACCGAGCCAAAGAATTGACGAATCAGCTAGAACCTCACAAAGCTACGACACTCGCATGCAACTTCGTGAACCCAAGGATCGACAATTCGAAAGGCAACTGATGAAGAGAACAACTCCTTAATTACGAGTCTAGCCAAAGGGATTGTGCACAACTTCAAGAGGCGCCTCCAAAGATCTTCAGACGTTGTGAAGGGGAAGCAATTATTGCCCAAGAACAATATTAAGAAGTAGACCGGAACGCCGAAGCATCAACGACCATCACATCCTTAGTTAGCATGTGAAGCAGAAGCAAGTTGTGCCACAGCCGACAGACATTGGAGAGCTCAAAAATATCAAAGAGTCTACCAATCGAGCACGAGCTGACATATAAATAGGAGGATATAGATCTTCAACACCAGCGCACTAGGAGGAACATCGACAACAACGCCATGGAGTACGTATGCACCTCGAGGGGAGACACCAAGGGAGCCTAATAGCTTTAATAGTATTTGTAATCATAATAGTGTAAGCTATATGACTTGCATGCATATTTCTCTTTGTTATTTCCTCTCTCTCTTAGTATAACAGATCAAAGAAAAGAGATGCCGGACAATTGGAAGGCGTGAAGCGAGCAACATCCTCAACACTTGTCCATCCAACACGCCTGAGGACTCGAAGGATGGAGTTGGCACAATAAGATCGGATCTAGAGGCATCTTTTAGCCGCCAAGATGTTTCTCAACGAAACCACCTTCAGGCTAGAAGATTTCAAGTGGTCAACTACGCCATCAAAACCACCAACAATGGGAAGCCTCTACATCGAGGAAAGTTGACCTCTACATCGAGGAGGAGCCCGGAGTCTCGAGCAACTCGAAGAACGTTACCCTCAAGAAGGCAAATGAGTGGATGAGCTGCGAGCAAGATTGAGACTTATGGATGACGACATCCATAATGGGAGTGGAAGGCATTTCTAGATTTTCTCATGAAGGGATTGCCCCAAGTTGAGCTAAGCGTCAACGATTGGGAAGGAAATGCATAGGAGTAACTAAAATTATACATGATTGTTAACAGACATCCAACATATTGAAACCACTTCGTGAGACTGATCACCTCGCTAAGAAGGAATCATTACTAGGATAATTGTTGACCATGTATAAAGCTAGTACCTCCAAGGAATAATCCAATCGAATGAAAAGAAGTAATCTAACAAGTCCGGCCAACTTGTTATGATGACATCAATTCAATTGATAGGAATATTCCAAGAGAGTAAATAACTAAGAAAAGGGGGATATTTAGAATATAAAATTAAATAGCACATGAAAGGCACATCGAGAAATAAGAAACATATTAATCACATAGTCTCTTGAGGCAAAAAGAATTGTCATGATAATAAAACCTTGCAATTTAGAATTGTTCTAAATAATTCAATAACTCATCGCTTAGGGATAGATATGTTACATGATGGCTGCATCCATCATAGATGATTAAATATGTTAGCTAAGGCTAGTAAATTAATGTGTTAGATAAGAAGCATATAACCTCTTAAGGTAAATAGAATAGCTAAGATGTTATGACAACATCAATTAAGGGGATAGGATACATTGAGGTGTAGGACCACTTTCTTATGAAGAAAGTGGGGAAGGCTCAATCTTAGGACTGAACCTACCTACATCTTAGGGGTTGAATCGCCATCCAATTAGTCGACCCTTAGAATAGAGTTCCTTTCGCAAGTAGCCAAAGCACAAAGAGCGTAAGATGGATAGATGCTTAATGTCTATGTGTCCTTCAGCATGCAAGATTAATGCGGTAACCAACTGCACCAAAGCAGGGGAGCGAATCAATGGAAGCAATGCAATGGCCAAGTTGTCTCCAAATTAGTCGACACCGACTCAATGGGGAGATGTATTCTAGCCTTAGCGGTGTCGACAACTAAGGTGGGGAGAGGCTTTGCATAAATTTCTTACACGCCATGATCTATTGTTTGCATTAAGATCTAGGAATGAGCTAGTAGCCTAGCTCTTAATTAAATTATTCAGGGGTTGTCAACCCCATATAACTACATAAATTATATAATCTTAAATATGTTATCATGCAGGGCATCGATAGCACTCCATGATGGCATGTATCATAAGCTTTAATGCCTTGTTGATAAATTATATGTTCATAATAGCTGCATAGATAGTTTTATCTTGTGTAGATATCTCAGTATCGAGATAAAGTAAGATAATAATTACATAAAATCTTAGTTAAACCTTCGCAAGGATGTAATTCCTTCCAAAGGCATTTAAGTAACTTTCATAGGATCTTGACAAATATAATAAGAATTTGTCTGTCTTTCCATAAGTATAGCAAATATAAAGTATATACATGTAAGGTTGATACATCGCCAACCAAGTAGCGAGCGAGAGTCATGCGCTCAACACTTGGATCCGATGATATAAATCCTAGCCATATGATAAACAATTAAAATACGTTTCAAACTAAGTATGGCATCGATAATCGTATGATGACATATCTTAAAGGTCGTAAAGTTATCATATAATAGTTAGTTAAATATAATACTATTGGAAGCAATATATCCAATCTTATATTATAATGTTTTGCTGTAATTCCTGGATTTGGATCCAGCCCTAGATCCAATGGCCGAAAATGACTTAATAAGATCGAAAGGTCCACGAGTAAAAGGCATCTGGTTAAGTTTAGGGCTATTCCAGCTTTCGGAAAGCAAAAGGCTTTGGCTTCGAATAGTCATAGCGGCATTCGTTTAGTTGGTTTCTGGTTTTTTCAGTTGAGTCCGGTTTTTTTCCTAGCTCCCGCCCATGGCAGATCAGCACGCCTAATTCTGAGTAAGAAAGAGCTTTGTGAGCTCACGATCATTTATGCCATGGTTTTGGCACTCGGCTAGGTAATATCAGAACTTGCATTTAGGGATGCCATGGTTTTAGTTATAATTTTTGCAGTAACATTTCGTTAGGCCTGGCTATGGCTTGCAAACCCTAGACGAGCTTTGCCGTCCAGCATGGCCCTTTTGGTAGAAATGTCTACTGGCAATGTAGCATCTACTTCTGGCCACGAGATAGACGGAAGCATAAACCCAAAAATCGATATGGCAGATGGTGATGCCAGAGATTTGCCTGCAAAACAAGTTAAAGATCCAGTATTCAAGGAATTGGTGAGCAAATTTCTATAGAATATGAGACATTTAGCTTTCATCATAGAATGTTAGAATGGCCGTGGGGAGACTATATTTAAGGTTCTACTCTACAGGCACCATTTATGGCAAAGAGATGTTGATATGGAAGGATCTGTTGCAAATTTTGTTAAAACAGAACATCTTCTTGAAGTTAATGGCTTTGTAGCTTCATATGTCCAGGTATGCGAAGAGATGTTATTAGTTGCTGTCTCAGCCATATGCTATAGTATTTTGTTACGTTGGAATTTCAAATCTTTGTTGTAGATTCGCTGATCAATTCTGTTATGTGGGAGCAGGTGTTGATCCGGTCTTGATTTATACACGGACAAAGGTGGACCTGTGACAAACATGGCTGCAGAATTAGGAAAGTCAGACATGCATTTTTCTCCAGGTAAATTGATCTTGCATCTTAATTTGTGTTGACGAAGCTTTAGAGAAGAGTGCTGCAAAATAAAACCCCTTTGGCAATAAACAGAAAAAAGCAGTGGCTTTGAGCGGGCCTTTGGTAATAAACATTGTTACAAGAAGCATCTGGTCTTGGAATTTGTGAATTTATGGATTCTAGCCTCTTAAGTTAAATGATGAGAACACCTGTTCAGACCTGCATTGAAACAGTGTGCCATTTTGTAGATCTTGGGTACTCGATATTGCAGATTTTTTAGATGCAGAGATGTTAATCTTAAAAACATATATACTTCTCGAGACTGTCAGAAAAGTATTTATTGGGATGATATACACCCAGTGTTCTGATAAACCGCATTTGTATGATACATGCAGTCTAGCAACCATTTAGGTTGCTTTTTGTGGTATTCTAAGCTTGCAATTCCAACCGAAACGTGTTTTTCATACATGTTTTCATTCTCGGGGGGAGTTTGCTAAGAAGGAATTTCTTCCATATGCATTGGAATGGGATGACAAAAAATATTTCTCTATTGACATGAACTTGAAGGCTATTCGGCAAGAATTGTATCCAAAGATAGTTTAATCTATGAATATGTGCTTGCAAAGCTGGTTTTAAATTTGTGAATATGTGCTTATAATGAAATAAAAGACTGTTGTTAATGCACTAAAATCCATGGTGGGTATTTGTGTTATTCAAGGTGGGAATTTTTTATCCCATTGTAAGACCATAAGTTGTCTACCATCAAAGCTACTCAATATACCTGAGATTTTCTTGATATAGAGCAATATAGAGCAAATCTTTGTTACCACAAATGTATATGAATATTAACAAGACTGTTAATAGAAACAAGTTAGCAACAGTTCTTTCACATATCTTAACAATAAATAACTTTGAACATTTACCTTTTAGAATTGAAGCATTTTCCTTTAGCAATTGAAGCAGCCATTTGAAGGCGTTTTGTCCAAGAGTTGAACATTTACTTTTAGAAACTGAAAATTTTGCCTTTAGGAAAAAAGCATATATTTGAAGACATTTTGTCCTTAGACAATGGAAGTCTATATTATAGTCAATAGTTAATGGTGAATTTGCTTAATCAATAATCTATTGTTAGATCTAAAGAAAAAAAATAAATAATTGCTCCTATGCAACATAGGTGTGATTGTAAGTTGCCATAACTCAAATAGACTAAAGTATTAACATGGTTAAAATAGTACAATTAGGACTTAAGCAAAGGAGAATATTGCGATTGTCTATGATGCATTTGCGGAACGTTGGTGACTAGATAAGGGACTTAAGAAAAGGAGAATATTGCTATTGTCTATGATACATTTGAGAAATGTTGCTGACTAGATTAGAAGGTTTGTTAAGAAATCCTTCAATAATGTAATTGGATTCTTATTAGTGATTGAATAAAAGCTCAAATTGAGGCATAGAAGCAGATAGCTAATTGAACCTTGATAATATTGTTGGCTTATTACTTATAGTTTTTTAGCTTATGCCCAGCAACGCTGGGCACCGTTACTAGTACTACTATAATGCTACCGTAAGGTAATTAATATAATTGCATGCATTAGGGAAGTCCAGCAGGATCATGCAGGGGTCCAAGACTGTAATGTTTATTTAAGACGTTAACGGATGCTAGACGACATGCAACAGTTGGTGGAGGAAGTACAAAGATATCCTCTAGCAGCAAGAGGCCGGCAGAAGAGCATAGCGACAAGCTCTGCATCGACAATTGCATAGATGAAGCTCTGCATCGCGTTAGGGTTGAAGCTCAAGATCGGCGATTACAAAGATCGACAATTGCAAGAAGCTTGCTCCAAGGTGGGCTGGACAATTCAGGATAACCAAAAGAGTAGGTAACCAATCCTATAAGTTGGACCCGCCAAAGACACACTTAAAGATCCATAGTGTTTTCCGTGTAAGTCTCCTAAAGAAACACATTCCTAATCCGCAGGAAGTCTTGGAGAGACCAAAGTTACCGGAAACAATGGGCGTATCACCTTGAGATTGTTCGAGAGGTTCTTCTTGTCGATCCTATAAGAAGACAAGAAGATCTCAATCCTCCAATACCCAAAGAAAAGAGACACTTACAAGTGGAAGACGCTTCGTGGGCACTACAAATAGATCTTGAGAAGCATACCGTCATGGAGCAATGCAATGGTCGCTCGTCACCGGGGTAATGAACATCGACACCCAAGAAATCGGCCCGGGCATGTCGATTTGGGTTTAGATTAAATTTCATGTGTAGCTAAGATTAATCTACGCATGCGGCCTATGCTAGGTATGGGTTGCATGCGTTATTACCGATGATGAGACCACTACACGGTGATCTCTAGGGCGTGGTGTAATGTCATTGTAGGCATGACCGCGGTTTTGCTTGCACGAGTTGGGAGGTAGATTAGAAGGTCTACTGCGTCTCCGAAGTAGGCGACCTCGAGAGATAAGAGGTCATTCAGGGAATGCATGATAGGAAAAGCACCTCTAGTCAATGCCTGGGGAGGGTCCTTCCGCCCCATATACTGGAAGGACCCTATCTCCCACGTTGGCCAACTTCTGAGTGTAGGCATGAGTGGCATATAGGCATGATAGGCTGTTGTCTCCACGGCCATAATGGAAGAAACATAATCTTCCTATGCCGGAGATATGCCTTGCATCCATATAATTGTATTTAATGGGTGGTTCCCCTAACAACCAATATCTATAATAATTAAATGTATGCTAGCGTGAGTGTGGACCTGCTTGAGCCAATAGGGGAGTCTACGGGAGGAAGGTCACACTTTGCAAAGACTTGCAACACATAATTTTGTCACGCGATGTGTTGTAAGGAAACGATGTGGAACCTTAAGTAGGAAATTTTGGAACTATGTTAATAATGGTGTAAGCTATAAAATTTTAATAGATGATAAAGTAAGAGGGTGAAAGACTCCCTTACCATAGTATGATATTAAACAAGGATGTGTTATAGAAATTAAAACTTAAATATTACCTTGGGGTAATTTTGCTATACATCCTATGTGTATTAAATGTGATTGCAGGATATCACGAGGTTTCCAAGGTGGGGACGCAGCGTGATGCCGAGGGCGATCAAGTCAAGGTGGGGAGAATGTGGCGTTCGGCATAATATACCCCGAATCGATATTATCTCGCCCGTCGTCCGCATACATACGTCACCGATGACATGTACTTGGTGATCGATAGGGTTGCACCTAGGGGCAAGGGGTTGCACCTAGGGGCAACATTGAATGTTGTGCATGTTAAATAAACATACACAATTAATAACCCCATGGACCCCATTGCCAAATGGCTAAATCCCATTTGGCCAATATCTAACCTAACCCTAAGGGTTTCTATAAAAGGGCTTTCCCCTTAAACCCAAACCTTTCTTCTCTTTGCATTTTAGGGTTTTCCTAGAGCTCCTTTCCTCTCGAGTTCGTGGTTCTCTTGAGCCATTTCTGGCCAAGTATGGACTTCAATCCGCATTGCCGAGCTCCGGAAAGCGGTTTGCACAACAGATTATCGATTAGCAGCCATCTTCGCAAGATCAAAGGAGCATGGACGCCTTCCGAAGGTCGGGGTCGGGTCAAGGAGCGGGTATCTAGTTGTTCTCAGCAAAGCCGCCTTTGGACAAGGCAATAGGCTGGTTTAGTATGTTAGATCAACTCTAGAGGCCTTATAGATCCCGAGATCATAAGCCCTAACTAAGGAACCTAACTCTGTTGTTTAGGTAGATAGATTAGATGATATTCTCTATTTCAGTTCTGTGATGTTGTATGTATTTCACTCTGTGATCTCCATGTATTGGGAAGGGGGGTAGAGACCTAAAGCTGTGTAGCAGATGATCCTAGGTAGCACCACTAGTTCCCAATTATATGCGGCCCGTGCACAGGAGCCCGCCTGGTTGTGGGTGAAGGGGCTAGGCCGGTTGATAAGGAGGAACTTGTCTCATCACGGACTGACCCCTCTGGTAGTAAGGCCTATCGGGGGTCTCTGCAGGCTAGGCTTAATGGCTTGTCACTGCGTGTGGGCAAGGCATGAGCTCGACACTCGTGGGGTGGTGGATATGACCTTCCAGTGAGTTCAAGTCGAATACGGGCAGTGGCCCTCTAGCCGCCTGTGATGAGCATGGATGCCTCTGGAGGAGAGGCAACTCTCTTCCTGCCTCATCGGGGCTGGGGAGATGCAACCCAGTAGTAGTAGCCCCTCTGGCTATTCACCCGGCAGGCTACGGTCAAGTCCCAACACTTTTCAGCCTACTCTGCAAAGTGTGCACGGGAGGGGCGGATGGAGTGGACTACCCTAAGCCATGTTCTATGCCAGCCAAATCCATTGCCATGAATTCTGTCTGCAATGAACTCTGGAGACCCTAGCCGTCAGTCATCCCCCTGGAGTCTGAGCCCTGGGTAGGATCTCCCCTCTTGTTATTTATGTTATGCGATGATGTTATTTCTATGGTATTGCTATCTCTGTGATGTTGTATTGTATTCACCTCTCGAGGTACTTGTATTTGTTTACTGTTAGTTGTGCTCACGTTTGTTTATTCACGCTTCCGCAGATAGGTCGACCCGATGGAAGACGGGTAGATGACACATCCATTCTTCCCTTGCTGGCTCATCCCGATGGGAGTGGAGTCAGGTGGATGGCCCCTGACAGTGTAGCTGCCAGGGGGAATGCTCCTCCTTCGAATACGATGTGGGCATCGTATAAGGAATAGGGGACGTCACAGTAAGCATGCCCTTAATGTTTTGCAGATGCCTGGTCTGTGCAATCTCTTCTTGCACATCTTCAAAACTCTGCAGAAAGGTTAAAAATTGCTCATTTAGCAAATCCTGAAATTAGAAAATAACTACTCCACTGTTGCAAGTTTTAGAAAAATTTGGATAGAATTCTGACAGCTTCAAGGATCATGCCTTGACAATCTCCTAAGGAAACAGAGCTAAACATGTGAAACTGTTAAAGCAACTGCATCCAATCAACAGGTAACAAATATCTTGTTTTGCACTTCCATTTGTTTTAACCCTTAGTTTCACCCTACAGGGAATGTGCTGACTTGATCGTGAGGTTCCACGCACAGGGAAAAGATGCATAACCTATGAAAATAGTTCATGAACTCGCTTTCTGTTGGCTTTTATGGAACCACTTCTTTTCTGGTATGTTTGACTCATCTTAAATTGTTCTTCTTTCCGATAAATATGCTATCCTTTTTTTTGCCTAGAACTGTGTCTTCCTAATATGTGCCTTTTGTGAATACTTTGTGAAATCTCGCAAAGCTTTCCAAGTCATTGGTTACCTCTCATTTGCTTGTATAAGGTGTCTCCTCCTCGAAAGTAAGCATGCCCTCAACGCTTTGCGATGCCTAGTCTCGTTCAATCTCTTCTTGGCATCTTCAAAACTCTGCGAAAGGTTAAAAATTGCTCATCTAGCAAATCACGAAATTAGAAAATAACTACTCCTCAATCATTTGTAAGTTTTAGAAAAATTTGATAGAATTCCCACGACGCCTTCGGGATCATGCCTTGACAATCTCCTAAGGAAACAAAGGCTGAACATGTGAAATCGAATTAAATAAATAAAAAATTTTACTAAATTGAGTTCCCTTAACCGGCTAGCACTTATGTACATGAGGATATGCTATCTCAAAAATGTCAACCAAATTCCTTTACGAGAAGCTTCTTCTCTTTCTTTCTTCGCCTACATTGCATTAAAGCTAGACCTTTTCGGCGGCTGGACAAACTACACGGTTCAATATTCAATAAGTGATCAAATATTTCAACCCGCTTGTTCGGAAGTCGCTCAAAATAATCCTCACACAAAAGAATGCAACCACCTTTACCTCGGTGATCCCCGCCTTTACTCCAGGTGATCCCCACTGGACCATAGTTGCTCTTTTGTTCTATGAAGAAGAAGCAAGCTTGACGAAATATCACAGATTATTCTTCTTTGAAGGCCGTTTCCTTTCTGTCCAATCATTTTGTGGAACAGCTTCCCCCGTTAACAATAGTATTTTGGAAGAGACAATGTTTAAAGAAGCTGACGAAATGGCAACTCCGGAGGGTGCTGGAAAGTAGAAGGGAGCTGTAGAAATTAAGGTTTTGAAAAATCCAGATAGGCAGAAGCAGATAAGAGAATTATTGTTTGTAAGACTGAAGTAGCATCAGATAACCAAATAAAGAAGGAGATTTTGGAAGAACGGAGACCTGGGTTGTAGGCTCGAATCTGCCATAGTCATTTTGCTGCCACAACAAACCCTAAACCGCAGCCGTCGTTCTTTGCCCTAGTTCTCCCTTCTATCCATAGGCGCTTGATCTGCCTGCCTTCATGAAAGCTATTTGGTTCATACCTTGACGTCCTTAACATATGATTGTCAAAGGTTTTTTGGCCATAGCCGGGATCGGAAATAAGGTACCTTTGCTGGATCCACCTCCACGGCTAGAGTCGGGATCAGAACATGCGGCCCACGCTGCTATTGTAGAAGAAACCTTCTAAGCCGTCCGATTTGATTGAACGATCACCGCCTCCGATTTAGGGACCCATTTGCTATTGCGCTATAAGAAACCTTCTAAGCCGTCCGATTAATTGAAACGATCTCACCGGCCCGATTTAGGGCGTGGTCCATTACACAACATTATAATATAAGATAAGATAAGAATTGTTGATGCTTTGGTAGAGCAAATTTGAATCGCATGTATTCTAGAATTAATTGAGATGTTTCGGAGCAACCGGAGAATAGTTAGAAGGGCCGATTTGCTACATCAAATACGCAGATACTAACCCTTCATAGAGATCGTGAAAGAGCTTAGTTAAAGAGAGTAAAAAGTCCGGAGCTTAGTTAAAAAAAACCAAAGCATAGTTATAATCAATTGTGATTCAATTCCGTGTTTGCGCATCATGGTGCCGCTTTTTACTAATTCGTGTCTAATCGCTCATACCGGTGGCAATGACTTTGTGAGTCCATATAGCACACCAAAAGAGAATTATTTTCTACCCTCAAAGGTAACCAAGTCTTGTTTCATGCAATTGGGATATGTAGCTTACTTCTTCATCCCTACTTTGTAGATATAGAGGTACAATGTGGTCGTAGGGGACAAGACACTCACACCCCTTCTAAAGCATTAGACACGCAGATAGAAACTTCGCAAATCGAAGATGCATCGGGTTACGAGAACTCTGGACAAATCGGTAGATGTCAACAAATCGGTAGGTGCATCAAGTCAAGCTCCAAAGGGTGTCCAAACGGACAACAATCCGCCATCGGCAGATGCATTAAGTCATGCTCCACACCACCTGCCAAATCGCCAGATGCATCAAAGTTATGATCTGAACAAATCGTTACGTGAATGTAAGTCACAAGGTAACTTCCAACCTTTTGTGCCTGTCTTCTTTTTAATTTGACCCATATAGTTACCGAATCTGTTAAATTTTTGCAGCTGGAAGTGTCTCAGAGAAAAAGCAAGAGCAGAATTCCAAGCAAAAGACACCTCCAAGACATTCTGAAGCAGAAGTTTCCAGCCCTGCACGAAGAGATGCTGAAGCAGAAGTTTCCAGTCCTGCACCAAGAAATGCTGAAGCAGAAGTTTCCAGCCCTGCACCAACTCTGTCCATGCAGAAGACTACAAGGTTAAGCCCAATCCTGCTTGTTTTTTACTACAATGGAGTTCTGGGTAGAAGCTATGACAAGAGTCAGTTACTACCCACTGCCAAAGAAGTTGGTGTTAAGTTGATCACACTTAACAGAACCAAGTGGGTAGTAACTAGACCAGGCTGGGCCGAGTTCATAGATTGGTGCAGTCAGAATTTTCATATAGCACTTTTGAAGGAAATTCATGCTAACTATTGAGCACAGCTATGGCAAAAGAACAGAGGGGAATTTCAGGTCCTTAAACCTAAGGAGTGCCATATGAATGTGGCATGATCAACTAGGTTGATTAAAAGGTAAGGAGCACATGCAATGGTTTAACAAGGGTTTCATCTTTTATGGTTGAAACGTTTACATGGTTAAGGCATATAAATTATTGTGAGATAAGGTTGAGCTATCTCGGTCCAATACATTGGAGCCAAACCCATATTCAAATTATGGAAACTTCCTGCTACGAAGGAGATACTCCCAGCTATGCACTAAGCGGCCGGATCTGGCCGGAGCGGCCGGATCCTTGTAAATAAAAGAAAGAAGAAGTTTACGGATGTACATGATTAAGCTGTTCTAGGGGAACAGGCTTGAGCTTTCGAAGACCCCATTGTAAATCTTAGTTCGATTTATTATGCTTGCATTCACTTTATGAATTGCTTTAAGATTTGATATTTCAAAGGTTGCATTGATATATTAATATATCTTGAGTGATCTTGTGACTCTAGTTGGCATCTTAGCATATACAATCTATCTCTATTTTTCATTTGGTATCAGAGCAGGAACATGTCAACTAGACTAGGTGCATCATTACTAAGTGCTGTTGAAGTTTTCAAAGGTACAGGGGGATTTCAAGTATGGAAAGAGAAAATCAAAGAAATACTGGAAGTTGAAGGATTATGGACGTATGTCAATGGAGATGGTGAAGCAAATGAACAAGTCAGTGAGACAAATAATGATGCTGTCATTATTACTGCTGAGAGTTCAAGTTCAAAGAGAAAAGAAGATGAAAGTTCAAGTTCAAAGGGAAAAGAAACACCTAGTTCTATGGAGGTAACTAGTTGTGATGTTAATGCTGTTGCCAAATTAATTGAAGCAAAGAGCATTATTACAGTTAAGCTAGGATCTAGCATACTGTTGAAGGTAAGAGGAATGAGCCCGAGGGGCATTTGGAAATATTTGATAAAGACGTATGAGAACAAAACATCTTCTCAGCTAGATGTTTTGGACAGGGAATTAAGGAACTTGAAGTTCCATGACAATGATGATATAACTGAGTTTTTTCAGAAACTGGACAACCTGGTTGCAGACTTGGAGGCAGCAGGCACAAGTATTACACAAGATCACCAGGTAATGACCATAGCTAGAGCATTCACAAATTTTGAGCACTTATCCACCTTAGTAAGAAATGTAGCAAAAAATAGAGATCATGCTGAGCTTATGGTGAAAACAGAATTAGAACAAAAGTCTCTAGCTAGTGGGAATGTTGATCATGCTGAAATCCTGTATACTGGGAAAGGAAAAACTAAAAGTTTTGACAAAAGCAGGCTGGGGCCTTACTACATATGCAACCAGTATGGACACTTAAAGAATAATTGTCCAAAGGGAACACAAGAAAATAAATGTTATAACTGCAATGGATTTGGTCACATGGCAGTAAACTGTTCAAGTCCAAAGGATCTTAATAGGGGAAGAGGTCGAGGCTCAGATAATACCAGGGGAAGTTTCTCAAGGGGAAAATCCCAAAACATTAGAGGGAGAGGCAGGGGAAGAAACCCTGCAGTAAATATGGCAAAATCTGTCACAATTGAGGAAGAAGAAATTGAGGACGAAAACATTGAGGTATGTTTAAATTCTGAGATTAGCAAATCATTAAGAGGACTGAATTCTAAAGATGATATGTTTGTGTTAGATTCAGGAGCTGAAAGATCAGTGATTAAGAATGCTAAGAACCTCAAAGAGAAAGTGAGCAAAGGATCCAGTTATGTTCAAATGGGAGATGGCAACCTGCAAAAGGTCGAAGTAGCTGGGATCCTAGAGATCTTTGACTTATCTGGAAAGCCAGTAGATTTGAAAAATGTTTTGTGTGTTCCTTCCATTGTCAGAAATCTGATTTCTATCAGTCAACTTGTTGACCTTGGTTATAAAGTATGCTTTGAGAAACTTGAATGTAAGATCTACTTGGAAAATACATTGAAATTTTTGGCAAAAAGAGTAGGAAACTTATTTGCTCTCAATAATACAAAGTGTGATGGCTCAATCAATCTTGTGACAGCTGCAACATTCAAAAGATGGCATGAGAGATTAGGGCATACCAATATTAACAATCTCAAATACATGGCCAAGCACAATATGATTCTAGCCGAAGAAGACAAGGATAATGAGTTTATGTGTGAAGGGTGCATGTTGGGGAAGCATACAAGACTGAAATTTGCTAAATCGAACAAGAGGGCTAAAGAAATTCTTGAATTAATCCATACTGATCTATGTGGTCCAATTAATGTTACAGGTTTGACTGGGAAGAAATATTTTATTACTTTCATAGATGACTTCTCAAGAAAAACCAAGTGCTATTTATTAAGGCACAAAGATCAAGCATTCTCAGCATATAAGCTTTTTGAACAGGAAGTTGAAAGGCAAACTGGAAAACAAATTAAATGTGTTAGATCTGACAGGGGTGGTGAGTTTTTGTCAGGGGCATTCAACAATCATTGCAGGGAGCATGGAATCAGAAGGCAACTGACTTGCAGGTTCACACCTCAGCAAAATGGCATAGCAGAGAGGAAGAACAGGACCATCCTCAATGCTGTTCGATCCATGCTCAAGCAATCAGGTATGCCTAATTTTCTGTGGGAAGAAACTGTTAAAACAGTAGTACTTTTGCAAAATAAGCTACCATCTGTAAGCATTCAAGGTAAAACACCTGAAGAGATGTGGAGTGGAAATATTCCTTCTTATGAGATGTTCAAAACCTATGGATGTTTAGGATATGCTCACATCCCTAAGGAATTAAGGAAGAAACTAGACAATAGGGCCATTAAATGCTACTTGGCAGGATATGATGAGCAAGCAAAGGCTTATAGGATGTATGATCCTGAAAACAGGCAAATTATTATCAGTAGAGATGTGATATTTAATGAGCATGAGGTCTATAAAACCAGAAATAAAGTACAACAGGGTACATTGAATAAAGATGTCAATTGTTCAAGTGATGATTTGTTAAAATCAAATAGCTTGAATGATGTTGATGATGATAATGACCTGGCAGCCAATTTCCAGCAAGGTACAGAGGCAATAGATGCAGATCATAATCATATCGAGATAGAAAAGGAGCAGGGAATCCAAGAGAAAGGCAACATCCAACCAGACAACTCAGATGATGTAGAGATTCAGCAGGATAGAAGGAAAAGAAAAACAGAACTAGAAAAATTAAGAGAGACAATGGAGACAATGGACATAAATTCTGACATGTATGGCAGAATGGATCATGGCAGGAGCAGAAGGTTGCACAAAGAAGATGTAGATGTAGACATCCATCAAATCATGGCAATTCTTGACCCTGACTTACCACAGTCTTATGAAGAAGCAATGAATTCTGAGCATGCAGAACAATGGAAGGAAGCTATGAAGGAAGAACTTTCAGCGTTCAAAAGAACTCAGACTTATGATGTTGTAAACAAACCTGAACAGAAAAATGTTGTGGGCAGCAAGTGGCTATACAAAATCAAAAGAGGCATTAATGGTGAAGAAAAATTCAAAGCAAGGCTGGTACGTATGGGTGGCTTTGGCACAAAGGAAAGGATAGATTATGAGGAGACATTCTCCCACATTGTAAAAATTAACAAGCATCGAATTTCACGGCATTTGCCAATGCAAATAATCTAGACATGCATCACATGGATGTAAAGCACGATTTTGAATGCGAGAAGAATGATGATGTCTACATGAAAACGTGCACTGTGGATTTGAAGCTCCAGGGGAAGATAAGGTATGGAAACTTAACCGTGCTGTGTATGGTCTTAAACAGTCTCCCAGAATGTGGTACCAATGTATAGATAAATATCTTCTAGAGCAAGGCTTCACAAGGTTTTTGAATGACGTAAATTTATACATTCTCAATAAGGGAGGTCAGTTTTGTATACTGGCATTGTATGTTGATGATAACATACTAGTACCAAGCAATATGGAAATATTAGAACACTGCAAACGGATTCTCACCAGTAGATTCAAAATGACAGATCTTGGGAGACTTAAGAAGTTTTTAGGCATGGAAATATCAAGGAATATAGAAGGAAAACTCCTGAAAGTCTCTCAGACCAGCAACATCTTAAGCATGCTTAAGAGATTCAATATGCTTGATTGTAATATTGCAAGGACTCCCATTGTTCAAGGCTTGAAATTATCCAGTAATGATAGTCCTAAAACTCATGATGAGCTGATAGAAATGGAGAAGATTCCATACATGGAACTTATTGGTCTTTTGTTTACATATCCAACCCATCGAGACCGTAAATAGCATTTACAGTCAACTTACTTAGCAGATTCAGTAACAACCCAGGCAGACAGCATTGGACCATAGCAAAAAGAGTATTAAGATATTTAAAATATACTCAAGATCAGGGATTGACATTTAATAATGATGACTTAGTGCTTAAAGGATATGGCCATGCGATTGGGCAGCATGTTGATACAAGGAAGTCCACCTCCGTTTTGTTTAATGTTAGGAGGAGCCGCAAATAACTTTAGGGCAAGCGCCTGCCGTTGCCCAACCCGGAAGCAGAGTACAATGCTACAAACACCCTGTCGCTAAGGAGATACAGCATGGGTCAAGATTGCTTAATGAACTAAAGGTGTTTCAGAAATTGCCTACAACATTGTAATCGCATGGGGCATGAGCCGCATTGCAATCAATTAAGAATCCAAAACGTCGCATCAAAGGACTAAGCATATTGAATTGCATATTCATTTTATTAGAGAAATGGTTGCAAAAGGTGTGGTGACAAGCCATCTGAATACATCACATGAGCAAATTGTCGATATATTAACTAAAAGGTCCTGGCCAGAGATTAAGTTTCAGAAATTTAAGAATCAGCTGAATTCAAGAATTGAATGACAAGAAATGAAGTTAGCATGAAAGGGAATGAAGGAAATTCATGCTAACTATTGAGCACAGCTATGGCAAAAGAACAGAGGGGAATTTCGTGTCCTTAAACCTAAGGAGTGCCATATGAATGTGGCATGATCAACTAGGTTGATTAAAAGGTAAGGAGCACATGCAATGGTTTCACAAGGGTTTCATCTTTATGGTTGAAACGTTTACATGGTTAAGGCATATAAATTATTGTGAGATAAGGTTGAGCTTATCTCGTCCAATACATTGGAGCCAAACCCATATTCAAATTATGGAAACTTCCCGCTACGGCGGAGATACTCCCGCCTATGCATTAAAAGCTGTTTGATTCGACGGAAACGCCGGATCCTTGTAAATAAAAAAAGAAGAAGTTTACTTGATGTATTGATGATTAAGTCGCTCTAGGGGAATGTGCTTGAGCTTTCGAAGACCCCATTGTAAATCTTAGTTCGATTTATTATGCTTGCATTCACTTTATGAATTGCTTTAAGATTTGATATTTCAAAGGTTGCATTGATATATTAATATATCTTGAGTGATCTTGTGACTCTAGTTGGCATCTTAGCATATACAATCTATCTCTATTTTTCAACTTTGGTCCAGCCTGCAGGCTCAAAACTTGAGAATCATAGTTAAGGGAGCATTGATGAAACACAAGGACAAAGGTCTACGACGAATTTCCAGGTTTCACAAAAGAGAACGTGCTTCTCATTGATGACAGCAGATACAAAGGGTACCTCAATGAGCCAAACACCATGATCTGTCCAAACAGCTGGAGCCCTGACATAGTAGATGGCAATTTCCTCATGAATGATCTAAAGGTTTGGCTTCAGGGGTTGCTGAAGGCAGGGAATGTACAAAGTTATGTACAAAGCAACAAAATGCTGAATATGTTTGACACTGAGAGTCAAATTTGTATTAATATGATGAAAAAACATAGAACTAAAGCCTAGAAATAGTATTATTGTGTATATGATGTAACCTCTCTTGACTTTTTAATATAAACAAAGTTTTACTTCAATTGTTCATTTCTTTGGCTATTTCAATGTTCCTCAAGGTTTTCAATGATCTTCCATTTGGTTGAATGTAAACTTACACCACCAAAGACGCAGGGACTCCAAAGATAAGAGCCACATCCCACCGTAAGACTTGCCACTTGGAAGTGTTTAAAGGACAAAGAGGAGCCTCTTGTGCTTGATCAAGAGGCAATCAGAATATTGGAGAAAAGTAGGGATTGGTTCAAAGGACGTGATAGTCCATTTCTTCATGAGGTTAGTAATTTAATATAAACAACTCAGATTTGAAGTCTTCGAAAAAGCTAAATCATCTTGTTTTTACCGCATCTTTGACTTTCTAAGTGTATGCAAATTTCCTCGATGATCAAGCATGACATGGAACAGAGGTTCCATTTCATGGATCCGCCATTTACCATCATTACCGTAACGAAGCTTTGCTTCAAAGGACAAACCGCTGAACCCTCAACTTGCAATTTCGAATGTACCGTCAGCCAGCATGTTATCAGCAAAAAGACCGACGTTGTATGTCATTGTAGGTCTTGAGGTCACCGCTTAAATGTCACTCGTGTGGTACCATTTTGACAAATGTTAGAAAATGTACAAGGGCTCCGGAGCCCGCTATGCGCTTTGTTGAGAATGCAAACACAAAATTCCTAAGCACCATAAAGTCAGCGCCACAAGAAAATTACAAGTTCCCCACTCACCGTCGATTGCGGGTCGGTGGTCCCCGCCATATGTGTCTTGTAAAGAAAGTTGTGGCAAAGAATGCTAGACTTGGAGATACTATCCCAATGCAAGGTGAGTTCGTAAATTTGAAGTTATTACTCATCCAATGTGAGGCCCGATATGTTTGTTGCGGGGTGTACCAATTTCTAGTGGCGAGCCGTTGACACGCTTAGAATGATGATTGATGTTGTGAAAGCCACGCTTGCTCTCTAGTAATGAAGTCGAGGTTGACAGATCAATAGATCTTTACTTGTAATCAAATGTTTGTATTATTGTAACCAAAGAGGTTATTCTTGTAACCTATTTCTTTCATCGACACTCTAATGTACATTGTTGTATACTATTGTATACAATAAACTTTTTCTCACCGACCGTGAGCAACACTCGGTGGAGTTCAAATCTCGTAAGAAATTGATGTATTCAAAGATTCATGACAATGTGGTGATACATGTCGTGATAGATGTGGTGATGCAACTGGTGCATGTGGTGAATCATGTGGTGCATGTGGTGAATCATGTGGTGAATCATAGGTGGTATATTGGAGCTTACGTGGCATGTTGGAGCCTAGGCGGCATGTTGGAGCCTAGGTGGCATGTTTGAGCCACCTTGGCATATTTGAGCCACCTTGGCATGCTTGAGCCTTTACATGACCTTTGTTACATGTTTGACTTTCATTGACCAACATGTTTGGTGAAGCGTAAGTCAACAATTGAAGTCAACAATCAATTTACACTAGCTAATTATAACTAAAATTACTAAACAAGTGCCAAGCCAACATAATATGATTGGTGTCCAAAAAAGAATGGCCATTTCAGGATAGATATATCTTAATATGTATATAGAAACTCATGGGGGTAGTTACAAAATGGCATATCGGATATAAATTTTTGATCTTGGCCCTTGGATAAAAAGTTGATGAGGTGGCATAGCTTAAGCCCTTGGATTTTGATGGGGGCATACATGAGTCATACATGGGGCATACACCCCATCTGAGCGGAACCGCTGGATCAAAGGGGAAGGGCCTAAATCCTAGCCCCTTGATTTTTATGGGAAGGTGCAAGGAAGATGTCAAAAGTGAATTTGGTAGCGTGATCTTAACCATTGGATCAAAAGGTGAGCATAAATCCTAGCCATTAACTCTTTAATATTAAATTAGTTTTTTTTTAAAAGGAGGTGAGGTGGCACCCTCATTAATGAGGTGGCAAAGCATTTATTAGTGGACATTCTAGGAAGCTTCTTTTTTTTTAATCGCCTTCAAAAGCACGTGAGTTTACAGAGGGGTCTGATGAAGGTGGGACTCACGCTTTGATTCCTCCCGGCCGAGAGCTTCCAATGAGTGGTGCTTTGACACTATTTTGTTGCAGCTTGGAGCCAACATGATCGAACACTAAGAATTTTTTGGAATGTGCGATTTTCAAGGAATCTATGGCAAGTTGAGGGAATCTTAAGATAATCTTTTATAGGATCTTAGGAGTCCGTAAATATCATGAAAATCTTAGAGAATCTATGATAATCTCAAGAGAGCATCTTTGAGAATGTAAGGGAATCTAATGGAATCTTAATAAAATCTTTAAGAACCTAGAGGAAAATTGATGTAATCTTGGGGAGTCTAGGGGAATCTTCGTAGAATCTATTGGAACTAGAGGAATCTCAATTGAATCTATAGGAATCTCAAGCGCTTTTTGGGAATCTAGGGAATCTTGATAAAATCTTTAAAACCTAGAGGAATCTTAATGGAATCTCCCGAGAATCTAGAAGAATCTAGGAGAATCTTGATAGACTCTTGGAGAATCTAGAGGAATCTTGGGGTATTCTTTAAAATGTAGGCTTAATCTTCAGAGAATCTTAGGGAGTCTCAAATGAATCTTTGGGAATCTAGGAGAATCTAAAGGAATCTTCATAAAATCTTTAAGAATCTATAGGAATCTTATGGAATCTCAGAGAATCTAGAAGAATCTTGATAGAATCTTGGAGAATATAGAGGAATCTTGGGGTATTCTTTTGGAATCTAGGGAAATCTTTAGAGAATCTTTGGAAATCTTAAGAGAATCTTTGGAAATCTTAATAAAATATAGGGGAATCTCCATAGAATCTTAAGAATCTAAGAAAACCTTTGGGAATCTAGGAGAATCTAAGAGAATCTCAAGAGAATATTTGGGAATCTAGGGGAATCTTCCTAAAAGTTTTGAGAATCTTGATGGAATTTTAGAGAATCTAAGAGAATCTTCATAGAATCTAGGAGAATCTTCATAGGATCTTCGAGCTTTATGCAGTCCCTCATATTACAAACACTTGTATATATATATATATATATATATATATATATATATATATATATATATATATATATATATATATATATATATATATATATATTTAGAAAATAAAATTATGGTCATTACGAGGTAATTATTCGTATCCTACTAAATCATTACGATTAAGATACTAATGGTACGAAATCCTAAAATCGTAGCCTACGAAATTAATTTCACGCCAGCCTTTATAGGCTATGGTCGTGAGGGAGAAATATCGTCCAATTCTCCCAAACACGCCGGAAAGGCCGCTCTCCTTCCCCGGGCTCGCTTCCCCTTCCCTCGTCCGGCCCAAGCGCCGGGCCTTGCTTACCTTGCCTTTGGCAGAGGTCCTAGCCAGTTATGGCATAGGATCATGGACGATTCCTTTGCAGGATGATGTCAAACTGCCACACGATTCTGTCCCCAATTCAGAGGGAGAGCTCCTCTTCTCGAAAGTTTCTTCTGAAAGCTCAATACTCTCTTTCAGAGCTTTCGGGTTTTCGTAAGATTCCTCCACTTTTCATTCATCCGATGCGCATTCTTCGAGGAGGACGCTTGATTCAAGACAACATCCGGAGTGAAGAAGAAGAGACCAAATAAGGAGAAGACCCGAAGAAGAAGACCTCAAGAAGAAGAAATGTTTGCAGCACTTCACAATTACCGGAGAGTAAGTACTAAGTAGCATGCAATTCAATTTTTGCAATCTTTTTACATGTGCTTTCTAACTTTCTTTACTTTTCTTACGATGAAGCTTGAAGTCCCGAGCTGAGGAAGCCATCGCTGTTTTTTTTGTTATGATCAAGTTCAACCACGCCTTTTGTGCCTTTGTTATTTTTGAAAAACAGATACCACGTGACTTAGTGCCTTTCTTTGATCTCACCCATATGTCCTGATGTGCCTTAGTGCCTTAAACTTGAAACACAGGAGCCTTAGTGCCTTGTAATATATGATGGCCTTAGTGCCTTTTTTTGTATATACAAAGTGCCTTGTGCCTTTCTCTCCGTTTTCGTTGTAATTTCAAGCATTCTGCTCAAGTATTCGTTTTCGCTTTTAATCAATTGGTTTTGTAATACCTTTTATTATGCCTCTAGTTTAATCCGTGCCTTGTGCAAGTTAAATTCAATTTAATTCAGCTTAATCTAGTTATACCTTTTGGAATTCATTCAACATTCAAGTACAAATTTCTCAGAATCAAGCATAAAAATGAGAATGCAAAATGAAACTTCTAGGTGGCATGCATGCAAACGCCCCTTTCCTCTTTTCTCATTCCCAAAATCGATGCATACCCCACGATTTGCATCCCTTTTTATTCCCAAAATTCTGCCTGCGCAGCTTTTCATTCCGTCCATTCCGTCCCCCATCGCCTATTCCGCCATCTCCTTCACTTCTTCCCCATTCCGGCCCAACTCCTTCACTTCCGCCATGGCCAAGTTCAAGACTACACTGGCAGAACACTATCCCCCATTGTGCCTCGCTCTTCGCAGCCAAAGACCGTCAGAATCCGTGTCTTCCTGCGGAGGATCCGTGTCTTCCTCCACCGCAGGAGGCCGCCTTTACAAGCAGGGCCAAGTTCACTCCACCGCAGGTGGAGAAGCTCATCATGGATGCACAGGCCGCCGCCTCGGCGCGGGTGCTCGAAAGGGTGCATGCAGTTAGGATGACGAGGAGCCACTCCTAAATGAAGATGTATGCCCAGAGACGACCTCCCATATAGAGCTCAAGATGGTCCCCTCACCGATTAGTTTAGATTTGTATTGTAATCCCCGGTTTCAATTTTTTTGGCAATAGTCCTTGTGACTATTCTTTGTAAAGGCTTTTCATTAATGATGTAACTTGTTTTGCAATAGAACTTGTTTTGCTTTTAACTGTTCTCTTTTCCACTGTTCTTTTCAAGCTTAGTCAACTGCTCGCCTTAGTCAACTTTTTGTCATTAATTATAAAATGCAAACAAGGAATTTGAAGGTGCGTAATCTATGATCCGCACACTAACAAAATATGGTAAAACCAAAAGAAATAGGAAAAAATATGAGATGGGTGGCTCAGTTCAAAAGAAATAGAGTTCAAAAGAAACCTAAAAGAAAACAACGTAATCCCCTCAAGCAAAAAGTTAGTGGCCTTGCAAGAATCTTTGCACAAAGCAGAGCTTAATGAATTTTGGCCTCATATCAATTCGGGACCTAATTTGAATCCATATATTGCCGCCACCAAAATCGGGCCAAGATACTATCAGAATCAGAGCCATTCCATTTTCCTGACCGGGTCAAAAAATGGTCAATGCCCCGGCCGATTATGGTGAAATCTGTGGTGAAAGCCGTGGTGAAAAATGTGGTGAAAACTGTGGTGAAGCATATTTCAAAGGAAGAAAAATACATATGGAAATCTACCATACCCGGTAGAATAGTTCATACTTCTTATGAAATGAAGTATGCAGAAAAATCAGGGAAAACTATAACCCGAAGCTTATAGTATTATCAAAATGCATTAGAGATATAATAATAGCTGTTTTGAAGAGGTTAATGATGACATACTGCCATCGGGCCTCAATCAGATCCTGCATTGTGAGATCTCAGAACTCTTTTCTTCCAAGTATGTTCAAGATTTCATCAAGTTTTTCTCGCAATAGTTGGTGTAATCCAAAGAACACTAAAACATGAGCTTCTTCTGCTTCGCCTCCCACTTATGATACGATTCATAAAGTATTGTCTCAAAGTTGTTGTGTCTCCATGCGCCCGCCCTTGAGCACTTTTTAATGGCTGAAGCATGGATCATTTCCGCTTTAGTTGGATGAACATATCCTCTTCCTCAAGCATGGAGAGAGCCGCGAACTCATCCTCGTAATCATACGCCACCCCCGAACCCTCGTCGGCCGCACCAGCTCTGTTAAGTCTCCCCGACCGCAATCGTGTAAACAACATCATCCTTGTAAAACAACATCTACTATAGAGAAAGGCAACCGCCATCACTGCCTTGACTTCTAATTCTTTAAGCCCATCAGAATTAACCTATGTTTTAAGCCTAGAATACCTCGAATTCATGGGTCCTCCGCCCCTCTAATATCCGGCTCACGTTTATTTGCTCCAAGATAGGTCCTACCGGATGCATCGCATTTGAACTGGGCGAAATTGTTTGTGCTCGTGTTCTCCTTTTCCGCTTTCTTCCGCCATAGCCGGATTGGGATAAGCCAATGTCCGCATGCAAAACTAGATTTAGGTTTTCCCCAATGCTTCCTCGCACGTACCTTTTGAATGATTGATCTTGCATTTGATGTGATGATTTCCAATGATTCTCTCATCCCATTCTCCTCATCCTTAATGTAATTTTTCTCAGGTGTCACTTTCACCATGTCAATTAAACAAAGGAGAGATTGAAGAGTGAAGATTTATATTAAACATATAAAATGATTACATAAGGTTACATTTCGACATAAGCCGATTTCTATTAAACATTTCAGATTACATGAGCAACAAAATTTTTATATACACTTGCTTTCATTCCCCGTAAGGCCTATCAAAAAGAGATCTGGGTCCAGCCTCCTCATCTCTTCTATGACCACCAGATCAAGCACACCGGGTCAGCTTGCCAAATTTATTTCATCCCATTCGAGGGAAAGCAAAACCATAATGGTGCAAAGAGTTACCAAAACGTAATAGCAGCCTTTCTCCATGTGCATCCCGCAAGCCCTTGTGATGATAGAACATATCCCCCAAGTGAAGGAATTGTTCCTCCAGAACAACCTATCATAACAAAAGCGTAACCCGCCTAGCGTAAAGGCTTGGTAGCCATTAAGCGTAAAAGGTTTCAACCTTTGCAGATCCTGGTCAATAGTAGGAGGAATAGGCCAAAGATGTGTTGGAAATGACAAAATTATGTGTCATGTGATATTCTTAATCTATGAGAAGCAAAGCAAGATTAGAGCGTCAACATTGATCTATGAGAAGCAAAGGGCGAGATCAACCTAAGGAAGTATGAAAAATATGTGGAAAAATTAGGGTGGCGGGCTGGTACTACCCAGACGTTGCTAGGCTCGCCAGAAAATGCTTGATACCCCCTGCCCGCCACTTAGGGTTTGTGTTGACTGGTCAAACGGGTCAAAGTCAACGACAGCTGGAATTTAAGGACAGCAGGGCCTCCGAATATTTAGGCAAGTTGGAAAACTTTCTATATGAAGGGCATGCACGATTTGACAAGTGTATATATTCAGGTTGGTAAGAAAATATATATAGACGAATGATGGGGACAGAGGATAACAAGCTGGGTGTGCAAATATAGGTGCAGGTATCAAGATATAGGTGCGGTTTGTAGAAGGAGGCAGAGTCTTGGCATACTTGGGTTCAAACCCCAAGCTATGATTCTAACATTGGTATCAGAGCTAACTAGTTCCCCGCCGCGGATAATGACAACCGATTCGGGGCAAAATCTATTGAACTCTATTGAAGTTTTAAAGGAGATGGAGGATTTCAACCGAAGGAGAGTATTAGAGGTGTGCTGGAGTTCGAAAAATTGTGGTATTTGTTTGATGGTAGCCCAGTAAGGGGTGCAACTAGCTCAGGTGATTCAAGTCCTGCTGCTAGTAGTAATGCTCAATCTGGTGCGGGGGAACTTCGTGAAGGTGTGTTCACTGCAAGAGCACCTCTCCGAAGTTCGAGCAGGAGATGAAGCTAAGATTATGGAGGCCCAGCCATAATCATGTGTAAGGTAGGCAATGCCTTAAAACCGAAACTTCGAGGCTTGAAGCCTAAGGAAATGTGGGATTATTTGATAAAGCACTATGAACAAAAAGTTCTTCACAAATAGATGTGCTAGAAAACAAGCTTAAGGAAGATAAAATTGTTTGAGAAAGATAACTTGACCGACTTTTGGAGATTTGATTCCATTATTGCAGATCTTGAGGGGAGCCGGAAATATCTTGAATGAACAAGAGATCAAATACTAGCTTTGGCAAGAGCAAGATCTCATAATAGTCAATGGCAACTTTACCTTAAAATGTAGCCACTTCCAAGGAGCATGCTATCGTAATGATACGCACGCAATTTGAAACAAACTATTACACAGGAAGCTGATCAATCCCCCGTAGGTCTTGTATAATGTAAGACTAAAAAGAGGTGTTTTTTCAAGAGGAAAAGTAGGACCTTGTTATGCATGCAATCAATTTGGTCACCTAAAGAGGAATGTCCAAACAATAGTGAGAAGGAATTTAGATGTTTCAATTGTGAAGGCAAAGGGGCATTTTGCTTCGACATTGCCCAAGTCCTAAAAAAGGGAAGAGGTCGAGGGAGATTCTCCTGAACTTTTAGAGGTGGCGAGGCGGGGAAAATTCAAAGGAGGCTCAAGTATTAATGTGGTAGAAAAGCAAGATAGTAGTGAAGGTGAACTTGAGGATGACACCTTGGAGGTAAGGAAGAATTTAACTTGTAATGTTTCGAGTTTCCAAGGAAAAGCAATAACCAATTTGTTGTTATAGATTCAGAGCAAAAAAGTGTGATGTGTGACTTGCATATGCTTAAGGATTGGGAAAAGAAGGAAGGACATGTGCAACTTGGTGATGGGGGTTTGAAGAAAATAGAAGATGCCGGAGTTTTAGAGTTGTTCGAATTTAAATGGCAAAATTGTACAATTGAGAGATGTTTTGTGTGTGCCCAAATTTGTTAGAAATCTTACATCCGTGATGCCACCTTTGTGGATTTGGGATATAAAGTAATCGCTTTGAACAGATCCAATGTAAAGTGTTCCTTAATGGTGAATTAAAAGTTTATTGGCAAAAAGAGTTGCTAATCTCTTTCGATTGATATGGAGCATCTTCATGAAATTAATCTTGTGGAATATTCGTGATGTGAAAATATGGCATAACAGATTATGTCATGTAAATGCCAGAATAATTAAAAGACTTGGGGAAAAGGGATTAATATCCGCCAAGGTACAAAATGAAAAGTTCTTATGTGGGGTGCCAACTTGAAAGCAATCAAGATTGCCATTTAAAAGGTCACACAAAAAAGAGCAAAAGGCATTTTGATTTGGTACACACAAATTTATGTGATCCTTTAAATGTTACTAGTTTGAGTGGGCATAAATATTTCATGAGCTTTATTGATGACCAAGGATATTTTTGAAAACAAAAGACCAAGCTAGTGATGCTTTTGAAGTTATTTATCAACAAACCGAAGCTAGAAACCGGAAGGAAGATAAAGTGCATAAGGTCGACAGAGGGAGGTGAATATATCTCCATGAATTTAAAGCTTTTTGTGCAAACAGGGGAATCAAGAGGCAATTGACACGCAGATACTCACCACAACAAAATGGAGTTGCAGAAAGGAAAAATAGAACATTGCTTGATGCTGTGAGGCCCATGTTGAAGTATTCGGCTTACCAAATTATTTATGGATGAAGTCAGGAAGACGGCCGCCTACATTCAAAACTTGTTACCTTCATCAAGTATTAAAGGTGCAATTCCAGAAAATGCTTTGGTCCGTAAGTCACCTTCTTTATGATAGATTAAAAGCATATGGGTGTTTATGCTTTGTACATGTTCCTGAAGAACTAAGGAAAAAGTTGGATGATAGAGCATACATATCTTATCTAGTAGGGTATGATTCTAACTCGAAAGCATTCAGATTATATGATCCTGCTAGAAGAAAAATTATAGTGAGTAGAGATGTGGTCTTCAATGAAAACGAATTTTATAGGAAAGACCCAAACGAACAGAAGCTCAAATGTTGGCAGAAGAAGCCAAACATAATTTAGAGTCTCATGGTAGAACTGAACTTGGAAAAAGTAAAAGACTTAGATCTCAGGTAGGAGAAATTAATACTGTATTCGACATTTTGATACTTGAAACAGACAAGATTCCACAAAATTATATGGAGGCAGTTCAAGATATGAATGGAAAGAACTGGAAATGTGCTATGGAAGAAGAAATGAGAGCATTCAAAAGAACAAACACTTATACAGTATTGGATATTCCTTCTGATAAGAATATAGTTGGAAGTAAGTGGATCTATAGAATAAAACCAGGAGTAGACAAAAATACAAAGAAATTCAAAGCCAGACTTGTTGCACAAGGCTTTACACAGAAAAAAGGGGAAGATTTTGATGAAACATTTTCACCATTGGTAAAGATAAATAGTTTGAGAATGTTATTAGCTATTGCTAATGCTTGTGACCTTGAAATCTATCATATGGATGTAAGCACAAAGATTCTTGAATGCTAATTAGAGGAGGAAATTTATTTAAGACCTCAACTGATTTGAAGAGGAAAAAGGAAAAATTTGGAAGTTGAATAGAGCAAAGCATGGTCTTAAACAATCTCCTAGGGAATGGTATAAATGTATGGATGGATATCTTGTAGAACAAGGTTTTGAGAAGCTCAATTATGATGGTAATATCTATAGGTTCAAAATGGGAGATGCCTGGTGCATTATTGCTTTATATGTTGATGACAATATTATGATATCAAAGGGAACTCAAGTACTAAATCATTGCAAAGATATCTTAAAGAAACGATTCCAAATGAGTGATCTTGGAGAATTAAAGAGGTTTCGGGCATAGATGTTTACAGGGGACGTAAATCACAAGATATTAGCTTTGAGTCAACAAGGGCATATTCAAAAACATGTTGAAGAAATTTCATATGGAAGATTGCAATATGGCATATACTCCTATGGTTCCTGATCACGTATCTCTGCAGATATGAGTCCAAAGACGTAAACCGAAAGCAAAACAAATGGAGAAAATACCTTACGTGTTTGATTGGTTGTTTGTCCCATGTAGCCAATTGTACTAGGCCCCGACATTGCATTTGCAGCTAATATTCTCGTAGGTACAATGACAAGGTCGGGTAAAGACACCGGAATGCAAAGAAAAGAATTCTCAAATACTTGAAAGGTACAATGCATTTTGATATAGTATTTAATGAAACCAACTTACAATTGCAGGCTTATTGTGATGCTGATTGGGGAGGAGATTTAGACAAACGAAAATCAACTTCAGGATATGTTATTTTATTAGGTGGAGCCCCAGTTGCTTGAAGTGCAAGAAGCAAAGCAAAGATTGCTTTATCTAGTGCCGGGCTAAGTACAACTCAAAGCAGCCCTCTGACTAAGGAACTTATTTGGGAAAGAAGGCTTATGGCGGAATTTGGATTTGCTCAAAGAGGACCAACAATCATTTATTGTGATAATACTAGTTGTATTGCCATGTCAAAAAATCCAATTTTGCACGAAAGATCAAAACACATTGAGATGGAAGTTCATTTTATCAGAGATATGGTCAAAAGAAATCAAGTGCATTTGACCTATGTTAGTACAAATTCCATCAAAGAGCGTATATTCTTACAAAGGCACTACCATTATCCGTATTCCGTGAAATAAGGAAATTATTACAATGTGATGACAGGGAATATCACATGAAGGGGGAATGTTGGAAATGACAAAATTATGTGTCATGTGATATTCTAATCTATGAGAATAGAATAGAATAGAATAGAATAGAATAGAATATGATTTTATCGTCCACGGAGACCAACTGGCCTATGGGACCCAAGTACAAAGAGAGAGCAGCAGCGATACTACCGTGATTAAAACCCCCACCCCGGGTTTTCGGGAAAACCTTAGTAGCAATAAGGATGCCGACATACGCACGCTTATATACATAATCACAAGTACAAACCGAGGTTAATGCCTGACAGGGGGCATAACCGAAGTCCGCAGATCCATTACCTCCCCTGAGGTACGATCCCAACAAGCCTACGAGGTCGCGGCTCGCGAGCTCATGCAAGGCCCGATGGGGCACAACTAACCGAGTATACCGAGCCCGATATGCTCCAGACACGGACAGCCCGAGGGCGCGGACTTTCATCCTCAATGGCGCCCTGACAAAGACAGCACTGACAGGCCCTCACACGCGGCCCGAATCCATCTCCTGCCTCACGCGAGGTGGTGTGCACTGCGGCGAATGGAAGCAATCACCGCGCTTTTCATGGGTAGATGGGTGCGCTGTGTAGTGGTGTGGGGCCCCGTGAGCATGGGATTAACCTCGCCGAGCAATTTGCCACCTGACATGTGACAGGCCTCCGGTGATCCCAAAGCTTGGCCATGAAGCAAGCATCCAAGTACTACTTCAAGGCCCCGCTGCCCTTCTGTATGCACCGTCCACATCGTGGTGTGCTCGCGACATTCCATAGCGAACCACCGGCTTGCTTTGTCTTTCCAAAGCTGGCTTTGAGTCATCGGCACTTCATCACCACGCCAAAGCAAGGTTGGGCAAAACGCTCGTGGATAGGTTCTCCAGACGATGAAATTATTTTTTCGGGACGATAGTAATAAAGATACGATTTTTGGGAAAATACGTGATTTTTCAGATTTAATACCCACCGTTCTGGAAAATTTCACAGAAGCGAAAGCTCATTCGTCTTTTATTGAACTTTTTTCGTGTTTAAACCTTTTCAGCTCGCTTTTACGCCGGAAAAAAAAATAAATAAATAAATTATTTTATTTTCAAGAACAGAAGGTTTCGTAAACGAAAAAAAAAAAAAAAAAAATCTGAATTTTTTTTTTTTTTTTCGCTGAGCCGAACCTTCACACTGGGCTAACAGTTCGGGCTGGAACAGCTGACGCTGAAAATTAAATATATATATATATATATATATATAAAATATATATATATATATATATATATATATATATATATATATATATATATATATATATATATATATTTTTTTTTTTGCTTTCGCTGCGAATCGTTTAAACCGCTTTTGTTTAAAACAGCTTCACAGAAGTCAAACAAACGCCGAATTTTTCCACAATCGAAATTTTTGGACGATTTTTGACGATTAAACGCCAAATTTGTGCCGACAAACGAAAAATAATGCGACGCGATAAAACGATACGATTGAACCTATCCCCGGCCGGGCTTCATCCATAGCCACAACCTTCGAAGTAAATAATGTGACGCTCCAAATAAGCAGCTCCTCAGAATGGAAGGAAGCCCGCCTCTTGGAGCAAGATCCGATATGGGGATCGGTGGATTTCACTCCTAGTGCCCGCCAAGAAAGCCTTCGCACCGCCTAGATCGCTCCAAGTGGTGAGGGATATCACCGGCCCCACACTTGCCCCATAGAGGAGGACCGGCTTCAACCAAGGCCCCGAACAAGTGTGCTTTGGTGATCCCATGCATACCCGGCCATTGATCTTGTTTTGTATTGCATACTGTATTTCCACCAAGCAGCGACCCTGTGAACCCCGATGGATGCATCCCAGTGTGGTAGTAGAAAACTCAATGCCCAAATACTTATAAGACCCAGCCACCTCCACTACATGCCCCTCGTAAGTGAATGAGGGAAGACGGGTGCCGGATGATGGGACCAAGAACATTTGTCTTGGCCAAGTTAACTCTCATGTCGCTGAATTGGGCGTAAAGTGTCCAAAGTATCCGTGTGGCGCTGCATGTCCTCTAGGGTATATGCGGTGCAAAGGTCAACATCATCGATATATGAGTTGCCGATTATGTGGTACATCAACCGAAGGCCCCGCGTTTCGCCTAGCCATTCTTCTAGCTGGTCAATGTACAAGCCGAAGAGCCGCCGGGGATAGAGGGAACCCATGGCGCACCCCCAATGTTACTAACAACGGCTCCCCCGACAAGGCGTGAGACGACCGAGCAAGCCTCTCCTCGTATAGTCCTCAGATATAGCATTCCCTCAAGTCGACGGGGTCCCTAGTCGCCCCAATCAGTCCCCACAACTTATCCCGAGGCACCGCGGTCAAAAGCCTTTGCTAAATCCACAAAGTTCGCAGAGTGAAGATATGGTCAATAGTAGAATGCCGGGCGAAGCCCCGCGGCACAAGGAGAGCAAGACTTCTCCATCCTCCCGCCTAAAGTGTCAATCGCCGCTCAAGAATCTCGCAAGCAACTTTGGCAAAGACAGAATCGACATAATGGTACGATAGTTGGTCAATGGGGGGGGTCCCCGCTTTGTATATGGGCACAACTCTACCGGGTAGTCCAAAGGCGTGGGGAAGCCTTCTGCAATGCCCCTCGCTGAAGAGTGTCAGTGAGAACTGGCACCATTGGGGGCCCGCCCACTTGAGAAGCTTCCGTCAAGATACCATCCAAATCTCCGCCTTCCCCGCTAGCTTGCAGGCGCCAGTCCATTATGACATCCCTTCAAGAATGACCGCTAAGTTAGGCCCTGCCCTGCGGAGGTACTGGTGCCCGGCTTCCCATTGGGTCATACAGCTGCTGCAAGTATCTCACCCATTGTTCCGGGGTAATATTTCCTGTGGGCTGTCTATGAGAAGCAGTGGCAGTAGATTAGAGTGTCAACATTGATCTATGAGAAGCAGTTGCTGGTACTACCCAGACGTTGCTAGGCTCGCCAGAAAATGCTTGATACCCCCTGCCCGCCACTTAGGGTTTGTGTTGACTGGTCAAACGGGTCAAAGTCAACGACAGCTGGAATTTAAGGACAGCAGGGCCTCCGAATATTTAGGCAAGTTGGAAAACTTTCTATATGAAGGGCATGCACGATTTGACAAGTGTATATAACCAGGTTGGTAAGAAAATATATATAGACGAATGATGGGGACAGAGGATAACAAGATGGGTGTGCAAATATAGGTGCAGGTATCAAGATATAGGTGCGGTTTGTAGAAGGAGGCAGAGTCTTGGCATACTTGGGTCCAAACCCCAAGCTCTGATTCTAACAAGATGCTGGTGTGTAAAAATTTCAGTGGAAGCAGAGAAAGTTGAGAGATCTGGGAGGTTTGGTGTACAATTCATCCTCCTGGTGAGAGCTTTCAACATTTCTGTGGTCATATTCTCATCCGGTGAATAGAGAAATTTCTGTTGCCTGAGAATGTCCATCTATTCTGCATGGGTGAAAATCGGGACAGCACGCCTAAGTATCATGGGCTCTTCTTCTCTGGTGACATTGTCCCATTCCGGCACTCCATCGTTTTGCAGGATCCAAGAGGTGAAGTTGGTCATGTCCGCCGGGTAGCCGGGCCGAATCAGAACCGTAAATCAGAACCGTAAACTCCTGGCGGAGCAAGAAGAATGGCACCCTGCCTTTGGGTTGCCCGAGGTCATTAATTTTTGCCATCCCATAATGATTTTCGGCTACGGCTGTCAGCCAAAGGGTGATGAGAGGAATTGATGGGACCGAGAGAATTTAAGGAAAAAGAAAGCATTTCAAAGGAAAAGTCGCTCGTATGATCTCTGCCTCTGGGAAGAGACGAAAGTGAAACACGGGTGAAACATGTGGTGACACATGTGGTGAAATTTATGGCTAATTTTCCCAAAAATAAACTTTTTACATGGCCCGGTCAGCCCTAAATTCAAATTCTCTTTCGCTCCTTCACAATTTCATGCTCCTTCCTCGCTGCTCAAAGGGACGCCTACTCTCACAGCTATGCATTCCATCTCGATCCCAAGATCCTCTGTCAAAAGATATGAACCACTTCAGCTACTTTGCTCCAAACCGATACACTCTCTCGATCAAAGAGGATCCCAAACTCGCCAAGATTGGATGCTAATGGTGTACCCTCTATTTCCTCGAGACCACCAATGAGCATCTCTGGACGAACAATTTGCCTCAGATTTTCAATACCAACAATCCAGAGTCCCCACAAACATACAACTATTCGAGATTACATGAGGAACCTTAGCAGAGACATTGGAACTTCAAAGGGAACCCGCAGAATATAGATTGTTCCTGTATGCAGATTGGTACACCATATTCAATACACTCATGACATGTGGACAGTACGCTTAGGGGCATCACGATATAGATATAATTGATATCCCCGATGATGAACTAGAATGGGCTATAGAATTCTGCAGAGGCACATATCTTATGCATCAAATATGGTGGTTCATGGAAAGCAAATGTACAGAAGAATGACAGATCGCCAGCTTGAGTACTACAGGGAATGCTATTATCATAGGTGCCCTTGGGTGATGCATACCGGCACTTTGATAATTTTGATGTCCACTACCAATGCATGTGCTGATTACATCGAGCTAAACTAGGGAAATGGCAACACTCTTATACTTCAGCCCACTTCCGAGCTCACCATGAATTCCTAAACACCTACCATTTCCACACAAATCACCCCACTCTTCCACATCATTTGACTTGCACCTCTCCCTTTTTGACAAGAAACAGATTCCATATAACTTCTCGATCTTATTAACATCTACATCTTTTTCTCGTAGAATTGGTTTGCTCACACTCGCAAAAAGATAACACATATCACAACTACTAATCGTTATTATAAAACATTGCTATGTGCTTTCAACAAAGACCTACTTCATTTGTATTTATTTGTATGCTTTATCATGAGTAGCCTACCTATCAAGGCTCACTCACTATGTTGTAACTTTTTCTATAATTAATGAAAAACCCCATTCACTCAAAAAAAAAAAAACAATTGAGCATGGAATTGAGTTTTATATTATTCCCAAACAAGGCAAGACGCAACAACATATATTCAAAATTTCAATCATTTCCTAACCTCAGAAGAATGTGTTCAACTATTCTTCATCGACATGCTATCTTCATCGATAAAAACCCGCAAGTTTTCTAGAATCTTTTTCCTCATCCGCCTCGGGTCTAGCCTATAAACAGCTTCGAGCACCTTTCTTGATCCGGCCGCATGGGAACCTCCGATAGCACAAATTTGAGTAGAGAATACAAGTGACTTTGGCTCGTTTGTCAACAACTCATACATCACCTTTGACCGAGGCTTCTTTCTATAGTAAATGCCCTCCACAACGGTTTCACCTCTCATAAACAAGTTTCCGTTCTGCTTGAAGTCATTTTCAACTTGGCTTGGTGCATAGCAACATCCAAAATACAGAATCCTCCTCATTCCCTTTAGGTGCAGCAACTCCAAAGGTGTCTCCTTATCTAAGTGCTTCTGCAAGTACATTTGCCAAGGTTGAGTATAGTGGCCTGGTAGACTTGCGGGTCTCTTCCACATCCGCATGAACATTGGAGGATGGTTCAACGACTACAAGGTTCCATTCATCTACATACAATTTGTTCTCACACATGTCCCATTTTCCATCCAAACAATTGCTGCAAAAACATGATAGCTTTCTTTTTTTTTTTTTGAAAGCAAGAAACAGTTTTATCATTAATTATAAAATCTCAAGTACATAGCATAGATGTGTTTGATAGGGAAACACATAATCAGCAAAATCAGCATGGATAATCAGCTTAGGTACTCATATTATAAGAACTATGAGCCCTGTAACATATACAAAGAAGTAACAAAGTTTGATAGTCTGAAGTAGTCAAAATGATCTGAGATGCAAATGATCAGTCGAAGAAGATCCGTTTATGCTGAGATCAAAAATTTCTTGAGCAATGAACACCGCGAACAGATAATCTTTCCCAAGAATAACCTAGATCGAGTTGGAAACAGAAAGCAGATCATGCTTAGAGAGAGGATAATGAGGATTGGGATTATGGGTCAAGAAAGAAAAATAGAGTTGAAATAGGCATTAAAGGAATCAGTGGAACCAAAGAGATAATGGTCAGGGGTTCCAAAAAAAGCATGCTTCTTGGCGCTTGCGGCTAGGGCGGCGACGGTAGGGAGAGGCCGCCTCTTTTCCTACCTTTCCCAAGACGCTGCAATTTCTTGTATCCGCTTAGGATTGAGCCATGGGCCAGCGGGATCAGTGGCAAACATCTTTCCGGTCCGATCTTCATCACCGGCTGAAGAATTTGTGGCCTTTGAAGCATCTTCTAGGCGGTTTCTTGATCTCAGATTACACCGAATAGCTACCGAAGCTTATAAGGTGGAATGAAATCTTGTGAGTTCTTGAACAAAGGCGCTTTGGCCCGTAAAATTTGGCACCGTTTTTCTTTACAAAACTTGAAAATTTGTTGGCTACTCGCTATTTACTTTCCCATTCTTTCTTACTAGCAAGAAAGGTTCAGATATTCATGATATGATCTTAACCGCCTTTTATCATGAAGTCTTTGTGGAATTCTAATTATTAGAATGGATCCAAGTACGTGAAATGAGATCAGTCTAGGGGCCGAAAATGCTAGGACATCATGTGAGCAGGAAGAAGCTTTTATATCATAAACCGTACTTTGGGAGGAGTCTTGGCGGCCGGGCTAGTGGGTCTAGCCTACTTAGGGTCCGACCGCTTTGCATCCCAACAATGCAAAGAATTCAAACTGCTTTCATATTATGGTACTTCCTTCATGTTCAAGGGTTCTAGATCTTCCGCTTTGTTCTTCTATATGTAAAAGAAAGCTTCGAGCTATTTTTTTTCAAGATCTTCTTGTCTATCTTGGTTACCAAATGGGAGATTATCATGCGCTCATGTATATATCACCTTACGTAAAAAGAATAAGTTTCTATGCATAAAGGATGAAGATGTTGAGGCTTCCCTCAGTAGTAATCCTTTATATGTTTGAAACATTGTATTTTATTTTGATAAATATAAAAAATACCCCCATTCTCTCTCAAAAAAAAAAAAAAAAAAAAAAAAAAAAAGGTCCCCAATTGTTGGTATAGAAGAGCCGGAATTTATCTTTGTCCTCCAAGAGTAACAAAAGCCAGATCCATAAAGATCAACCAAAGATTCTCGCGGATCAGAGTACGTAGTTCTATATCCGATGAACCCGCTTTTCCGACAAAATGAAGTCTGTGATTTGATAGAAAGACCCAAAGACAATGGATCTGAACTACTTCTTTGCAAAATGTTGAAGCCCACCGGTCCTCACTTTCTTTCTTTCGATACCTCCTGTGACCTCGCCCCTCATGAGATAAGATTCCATAGATGATGCAATGTCATTCTTCATAATATCGCCTTTTGAGCTTTGGCCGAAAGGAGAACTGCCATCAAATTTTGAAGCTCCTCTCCACGGTAAGGAAGTTAAGATACTTTAGGATCATCGATAGAAAAGCATTAGAATCCACAACATTCAAATTTGAAGCAAATAAATCTAAGTAACCCTTAAATTCTCCAAAATTCTCCCAGCTCCCCGCCATAGTTAGTCCAAGTTTCCTTTGTGAGCAGCTGTAATGGTTTCAAAATCAAATTGAAAATGCATCTTTATCCAAAAAAAAGAGAGAAATTCTTCCTTCCAAACAAGACCCGATTTCGGCTTTCCAAATGTTCCAAAGAGCAATATAAATTACAAGCAGTTATGAAAGCTCTCATTATTCTCAATAAGAGTAATAAGATTATCATCTCTCATTAATACCAAATTTTTCTCAGAATCCAATTCCGTAAACCGCTTAACTTGGAACAATAAAAAGATGTGGCACATATCTTCAACCGCATTACATCCCATAGGGCAATTTATGTATCGTTGGGATTTCTTTGGATAAAGTGTACAAATTATTTAAACTGCCATTAGCAATGAGCCAAATAAAGTATGAAATTTTTGGAGGACAGAAAGAGTTCCACACATTATTAAACGTAGTCTTTAAGCTGATCCCGACAATACCCCATTTAATCATGGCTTTGTCAAGTATTAGGATCAAAAAGAGAGAGCACTATAAACATGCTTAACTTTGTAATCATCTTTCCCTTTTAGAGTCCAATCCCCTTTATCAGAGTTAGGAGCAGGATTAGAGAGAAATGGCTTGATAAAAGCATAGACCTTTTTATCAGAAGAGGTTCCTTTGATGATATTTTTGAGAGAAGTCCAAGAAATAAGCCTACCTCCAGAAAAAAGATCTCTGATAAAATAAAACCCAGCTTCTTGCCATTTCTTACAGATTCTTGGATGTTGGATGGCCAAAACAGTAGAATTTTGCTCAGACAGAATAGGGTTCCAGAAAATCGGCTGATCAACATGAAGTTTGTCTGCAGAGATGAACTGAAAATTCGGGGAGATAAAATTCCAGGCCTTTATCAAATTGCCCATTAGAGGAGAAATATTGGAGGCAGGTTTCAACTGAATAAAAGCAGAGTTAGGTAAAAGATGTTGGATGGAAGGATGACCATAGGGATGGCTTTGACTAATCCAATATCTGATAAATTTATATGCAGGGGATTGATTCCCATGAATAGCCTTCCAAACAAATTTCCCTGCAAGAGACTGAGCTTGGAGAAAGAGATTTTTACAACCAAGACCACCTGAGCTCTTAGATTTACAAATAGAGTTCCAGTTGACTAAATGACTACCTTTCCAGATAAAATTCCTTATAGTTTTTTCCAATTCAAGATATACACTTTTAGGAGCAATAAGAGCAGTAGAGAAGTAAACATGAGAGCTTGCAAGGACCGAGTTGGCTATAATAGTTCTGCCAGCAAGAGAGAGATAGCTTCCATAGTTATTCAGCTTCTTCTTTATTCTTAGAAGAATAGGTTCCCAAAGGCCTTTAAGGGTATGATTCAATGAAAGAGGCATGCCCAACAATTTGGTAGCTTGACCATAAGGAAGCACATTAATGCCAAGAAGCTGCTGGTCAGGAATATCACCAATGATAAGACTTTTGTTGATGTTGAGGCAGATACCAGAAGCTGCTGAGAATTGATTGATGACTTTAAGAAAATAATCAATATTAGCCAAGTCAGCATGGAGGAAGGAGAAGGTGTCATCAGCATATTGAAGCATAGTCAAATCATCATTTGAGTTGGGCATCTTGAGACCTTTTATGAGGCCAGAGGCTTGATAGTGACAGATAAGCTTTGTTAGCAAATCAGCTGCAACCAGGAATAAATAAGGAGCCAGAGGGCAGCCTTGTCTTACCCCACAGGAGAGAGGGAAGAAACCAGAAGGCACCCCATTAATTAGAACAACAGATTTGGCTTTTGAATTCAGTCCAATAATCAGGTTGATTAACTTATCAGGGAAGCCAAGTTTAGACATAGCAAATTTAAGAAAGTCCCATCTAACAGAGTCAAAAGCACGTTTGAAATCTAATTTGAGAAGGATACAGTTTTGATTGGAGATCTTGTTCCAATGCAAACCTTCCATAGCTGCCACATAATTATCTAGGATGTATCTCTTAGGCAAGAAGGCTGATTGATTATGGCTGATATTTCTCTGGAGGAAGGAGTTAATCCTTAAAGCTATGATCTTGGCACACATCTTATAAGAAGAATTTGTAAGAGATATAGGTCTCCAATCTTGGAAATTGGCAGGATGATCTACTTTAGGAATCAAGGAGATAAAGCCACTAGCTATGGAGGCCTGAAGATGACCACTATTCCAGAAGTCATGAACCATTAAAGTGAGGTCATTTTTGAGGACGTCCCAGAATTTAACATAAAATTCAGCAGGCAACCCATCTGGACCCGGGGATTTACCTTTATTAAAGGAGGATAGAGTGGCCAGAATTTCCTGCTGAGAAGGAAGGGCAGTAATAGAGTCATCCATAATTTCAGTAGCAGAAGGAAGAATATTGTTCACAATGTTCATGAAGTCATTAGCCTCTGCAATATTGTTGGGAGGAATTGATCCATATATTTATCTCTGAAGAAGTTAGAAATATCAGAGTGAGAAGTGTATTTTCTGCCATTCTCATCTTGGATCTCAGCAATAGATTTTCTCAAGACCCTGCTCTTAGCTACCCTAAAAAAGAATTTGGAGCTACCTGAGTCCATGTCATTAGTATATTTTATTTTGCATCTGATAGCAGATCCCTTAGCTTCTATCTCCTCAATACTTTTGATTTTTCTCTCTAGAATTTCTTCCCCTATATGAAGATTTAGATTAGAAGGATCTTCATGGAGTAAAGATCGGATGTCTTTCATGACCATCATAAGATGATTTTTTTTCCTGCTGCATTGAGAATTTCTAGATTTAGACCAGCTCTTAATCCAAGCTTTTATAGCTTTGATTTTGGAGTAGAAATAACTCCCATGGTGCTGATTCCTATTTTCATGAGCCCTATTGTTCATATTGATGGTTAGATTCTCATAGAAGGTAATGAATTGAGAACAGAAATCCTCATTATCCAGAAGAGAGGAGTTAAACTTATAAGGTGTACTTCCCTGTCTCTGAATTTTGGTGATATGAGGAGTATGGAGAAACTTAGGCTGGTGATCCGAGATAGAAGTACCTTCATCACTGGTGACATAACTATTATCCCAAAAGGCTGAGGAGGGATTAGATACATAGAATCTGTCCAAAGTGCGATAGACCCTATCCTTGCCCTTTTGCTTATTAGACCAAGTATAAGCAGCAGAAGAAGAGGGGATATAAATCAAACCATTATCAGCTAGAAGAGAATCCCAATTTTGTTTCTCAACTCTGGTCATATTAATCTTGTTCCCTAGCTTAAGATCCCAAGAAGGAGTATTATTAAAGTCCCCTGCAATGATCCAGTTGTCAATATTTTGAGAGCTCAACCAGCAGTTAATTTCAGACCAGATTGGCTCCCTATCCTTGGGAGTAGTAGGAGCATAAACATTGATAATGCCAAAGATGGAATTGGAACAAGAGAGAATAACTGCTTGCCAGGCTTTAGAGGGACAATTATGAAGAGAAATATGGTTGAGGTTGCTCTTCCAAATGATTGCAAGACCTCCACTTGCGCCACTCGAATCAATCCAGATGGAAGAGGAATTAGGATAAATCCAATCTCCCAAATTGCTACACTCAAAGGAGGGAAGCTTAATCTCCTGAAGGAGAACAATATCAGCATTATAAAGCCTAATCTGTGCAATAGCACGTCTTCTTTTAAGAGGACCTTTGATGCCTCTAAGATTCCAGGAAAGGATCTTCATCAAGGAAGAAGAATAAAGAAACAGGAAGAAGAATTAGATATTGAATTTTTTGGTTCTCTTCTTACTCCTAGTATTTTGAGCAGGGGTTTTATTCATGGCAGATAAAATCTTTCCTAGGTTATTCCCTTTTTTTTTAGCAGATTTTTTGGAAGGCTGTTTGATTTCAGAAATAGAAAATTGGCTATTGTTTTCCATAAGGTATTCTTCTTTTCCCCAATTTTCTTTATCAGAGCCATAATCCTCACTGTCACTAAAATCAGAGCAACCACCAGGATAAAACTGAAACATAGTATTATTATTAAGAGTATTTAATGGAGCAGAATCTGGAACTTGCCTTAAAACATGATTTTCTTGAAGCTCCTTTTGCTCTTCAACTTTGTCTTCTGGAGTCTCAGGAACAAAGTCAGCATCATGTACCTCATTTGCATCTTTATCTTGAGAACCAGCCTGGGCAAATTCCTCATGAAGCACTTCAAAATGAAGAGAAGCTAGCTGATCTGCAATCTTGCTGGATATTCTTGGAGGACTGATAGAATCTTCTACAAATGGGGAGTCTAGGTCAATGAGAGATGGCAGAGAGGTCTTAAATGCAGGGATGGGATGTGGAGAATTCTCAATAAGAGAAATGTTTGGTGGGGAAGGAAGGATATTATGGTTGGGGGAGCAATCCTTGCTCTTATCTAACTCAAAATCCAAATTATTATTTAGGTCAGATAATACCTGGAACGCATTTTGGCATTTGATATGCTGGTTGACCTGCTGTTGAGAGGAATCTTGAGTCAAGACTTCAGTAGTTTGACTAATAGGTTTAGTCAAGATAGATTCTGTGTGACCATGAGGTAAACTTGAGTCATTTGAAACCAAGATATTCTGATGTAGAACTGCTGGTGGAGCTGATGTAGTTTGTGAATTCTTTGGTCGGGAATTCACCTGAGATTTTGCTTTTCCTTGAGATTTTATCATTAATGACCCATTCTTGCTTTTGTTGTTGATAGGGTAGTCAATAAGACCCAGATGAGCACCCACCTTTGTTCTGAACTTTAGCATCCTTAATGATGTTGTCTAAGGTAATGCTTAAGACATCCGGTGGCAATATTAGACTTTGCGTAGATATTTTCCTTTGACCAAGACCTTAAGTTCTCCAATTGTTATACCATTGTTTCTCCTCTGACCAGAGAAATTGATCTGCTCATCCATTTTACCTTTATCTTTCATCTGTTCTCTTACTGCCCTTTGTTTCTGAATCCTCTTGTAGCTGCCATTAACCCTGGTCCATTTGAATTGCTCATTTTCTGGGCAGATATGAAAAGAATTCATTTTCTTTTCCTGATTTTCCTTAGATATATCTTCTTTGGCTGACTGATCGATGATATCTCTCGAGACATTAGCATTCTCATTAGAAGACTCCGGCTGAAGTTCAGAAATTGACTTGCAATCTGAGTACCAAAAGTGTCTATGGAGACATTTTTGGCATTGGGAAGGCAGTCCAGACCATCTTAGAGCTAAAGAAGATTCTACTCCAAAGGCGTCTATGAAAGGAATGGAAAGAGGAATTTCTTTAGACAGATCCAATTGGACAAAAGCTCTTGGGGGTCTAGAGGGAGAGTACTCTGTTGAAATGTAAGTACCAATGGAATTGAAAAGGACCTTGAAGCAATCTTCATCCCAATAAATAGGATTGAGCCCAAACAGAGAAGTTGAGGCAATGCAAAGATTGTTCATTTGATCAATGTCGAGCTTGGGATGCCATTTCAAGAAGGTCAATTGGGAGGTTTCAAAGGTCAGAGGGCCATTGTTAAGGAAAAAGTTGGCTGATCTGACGTTACCACATTCGATCATAATATATGGAAAGTTTAGCCAGTAAACAGCCTGAATTAAGATCCCTTTATTTAGGTTAAGGAGGAAGGCCCAAAGCTTATCAAGTTTAATCCCACATTTTTGAACTTTTACAATAACAAATTTAATTTCGACAAAGCATCAATTTTGGAATGAACAACAGGAAGATTTAAAGAAATACCATTGTAAAGATTCATCTTCCTTTCTTGAATGTGAGGCGGTTTGGTCCTTTTTAGTCTTGCATCCAATTCATCGTCCGAGCGCAATTCTTGGTGTCTTCTCGAAACTCCATATGGAAAGGGAGCTTGAGTGTTTGGGTTAATTGGATGAAGAATTCCTCTGTGATCGGGATCAGCAGAGAGATTGTCCCAGAAAGGAACTTGATGGGAAATTGGGTCCATTGGAGGAAGCAGAGACGCAAAATTACCAAAAAGAATGGTATCTTGAGGATTATCTTGAAAGGATATCAGATTTTGGAGAACAGAGGCTCTATCGGAAGCAGGAAGGAAGGCAAATGCGTGAAGAAAGGCTAAATTTTTAGGGTTTTGTGAAGAATTCGAAACCATTATGTGAAAGTTCGTATAAAACAACAAAAAGGGCATGCAGAAAATTGAATAACAAAAAGGGGGAAAAAAGGAAAACAGGGGAGAGAGACCATTAGAGAGAAAGAAATTTAACTAAAAGAGATCTGACTGCCTGCCCAAATGCCATTAAAACCAATTGTTGATTGAAGATCAGTCAAATCTAATGATCTTACGGAGAGTGATCAAAAATTTGAGCTGTATCCAACTGAGAGTAAACTTCAACAGAAATTCTGTAATCAGTCCAATCACAATGTACTCTAAATGTTCCTGCTGGAGCAACTGAACTGGAACCAATGAATTCCTCCAACCAAGAATTGGTAATTTCGACTTCAAACTCAACTGTGCTAGGGACAAAGGAATACTCTGATATGAAGAGTTCTTCAGGAAAAAGTTGATGGTAATCAATTCCCGTGAGATCGATGCCGAGCTCTTAGAACCGGCAGTAATTCTAGATGTTTCCCGATAATTGCAAAAATTTTGTCTCCATAGAAGGATGGATTAAGAGCGAGTCGCTTCATGAATATATGAAAATGGTAATCAAAATGTAGCTACGACGCTGAGAATCATCCCAATGCTACCCCCTACAAGGGCAGCTATGGATTTGCCGAAATTGGCTTCGTAATTCGGCGACATGCTTTTTCTCACAAAATTTGGCAAGAAATGGCATGTAAATGTAAAATGTGAGAAAGAGACAAAAATCCACGTAAAAAGGCGACGCCCATTTTTTTTTTAACTTTAAATATTCACATAATCAACATGATAGCTTTCTCGTATGTAGTCGTTGGATTTCCTCGGTCAATCCATGGACCAATGAATTTGCCTCGGTTTCGAATTGTCTCTCGCACCCCAAGCCTTTTTCCCCGTTGATATCCTCGTGTTTTATTTCCCGTAAGTATTTTCGAACTTTTCTTCCATTTTCAAATTCACCTGATGTAAATTACATTGAAATTGTTTCTCCGCAATTTTCACCACATCATGGGCATTATCTAGTTTAATGTCGATGTTTAAGTCAGAGGACCTCGTGATCCATCTTTTTCAATTCACGCCTTTCCCATCATGTTCACCTTTTCCATGGTTTGATCCAAAGAAGTTCCACATCATGTTGACCTCTCAGATCACAACCGCATCTTTCCAACAAAATAAAAATGATCCGGCCGCTTTTGAATTGTGATGCAAAGACCATCCAAAATACATAGTGCTGCTTTGGGGACATTGCCTTTCGCTTTTAAGTACTCAAAATGTTTCATAAAACAATGTTGAACAAAAGTGTGTCATGTTCCCTATCATCCCACACATAGTAGTGTGTTTCCTTCAATGGTGTCTCTCTCTCAGGATCAACCCGATAGGTTATTTGAACAAATATAGTTATCCAAGTTGTTGACCCAAAGGCATGGACTGAACTTCATTCTCGCCCTTAAAAGTATAATTCTCTCGCAAAGTCAACCACGATAGGTAAGCATCTCCGTGCAAGTTATAAGGAGTTCTTTGTAATCGGGCCCGCCGCCACCACTTATATATGAAGTTGTGTAAAGGAAATTTTGGAAGCTTCTCCAACATTTTGTTCACTGGAAGAAGACTTGCGCTTCATTGTGTTGGTGAACGAGCTTAGACTTCTTGCCATCCATCTCTCAATACGCTTTTTTCATAGTCTAGGTATTCCCACTTCACCATGCCACTATCACTAGATTGTTCATGTGGGCGATAGGGAACTTTAATCCCACACTCTTTACACTCACCCCGCAATGCATTCCCTCTTATGGTAAGATTGGCTAGTTTTCACATAAGATTCCCCGCCACGCACTTTTGTGCTACTTATTTTGTATTCAGACGCCCACAGATTCACCATATATCTTCTCGACCAAGAAAGTCGATAAGTGCAAACTGCAGCCTTTTGGGTGCTTAGTTCTCATACTATTGAAGCCATCTATTAGCATCTGTGATTCTAACATGGTATATACAAAGAAGAATTATTGAAGTCCTTTTAATTTTACAACAAACCATGATTTCAAATTTTTCAAACATCCTCTCGCTTGATCATAACACTAGGATGTTCCGCCTTTGAATTTCCTCGAACAATTGCAATCAAGAAGGAAGATAACAAGGTGATCAAAGATATTTATTGCACACTACATTTTCCCACCACAATAGGCACCACATAGCATATATTACGCATATTCATCTTACACCCTCGCTATTCACCACACTTCATCACCATATTTTTCACCACACTAGGCACCACATAGCATATATTACAGTGTTATTCATCTTACACCTCGCTATTCACCACACTAGGCACCACAAAGCATATAATACATAATTTATTGCACACCATATTTTTTCACCACACTAGGCACCACATAACATATATATATACAGGCACCATATTTTTTCACCACACTAGGCACCACATAGAATATATTACAACATTTATTTTACACCATGTTATTCACCACACTAGGCACCACATAGCATATATTTACAAAGATTTATTTTACACCATGTTATTCACCACACTAGGTACCACAAAGTTTATATTTAGAGCATTTATTTTACACCATATTTTTCACCACACTAGGGCACCACATAGCATATATTACAAAGATATATTTTACACCATGTTATTCACCACACTAGGCACCACAAAGCATATATTTACAAAGATTTATTTTACACCACGTGCCTCACCACACTAGGCAAAGACATATCATATATCACAAAGATTAATAGGCACCACACACCACGAAAGCAATCACTAACCACACCAACCACATATCACAAGCAATCACTAACCACATACAACATACCACATTAACAATAAAAAATGTGGTGAAGATGAAGAAATGAAATAACCCGTGATTCTTCCGCATAGTGAGTGGCATGATCCTCTCTACATTTCGCTCCAATCTTCAACTTAACATCCTTTTGCATTTGGAGAGACCCTACTGCTGGTCCAAAATTGCCGCGACAGTTCTATGACAATTGGAAATTGCATCCGCTTCTTCTAACTTTTGTACAAAACCCATCTCCCCTTTGCAATCTATCTCTTCCTCTTCAATTTTGCTTTGGTAAGATTCCTAGGATGAACACCCAAATAGCTACCAAAACCCCGAAAGCACCGACAGATTAGCACTTTCGGATTAATGCTTCCTCTACGGCCATAGCAAGGCAACTACTTGGTCAAGAAACCGGTCATTGCTGTTAGACTTTCTTCACAAGTTGAATGGAAGCCATGAGGTTAATGCGACCACAATGCTCTTGGCTTGCAAATCTTTCAACTTTCACCAAGTACATTCCCATTGTGTCATCTTCTAGAAAAATCTCAGAAAACCTCTTTCTTATCACCGCCACCAAGCCTTTAGTGGTGCTATGAAATGAAGATAATTTTCAACACCATCCGACGCCTAGTAGAGGCCGCTCGTGGATCCTCCTCTCGCTGATGCAATTTTTGCTAATTCTTTTAGCTTAGCTTTTCTTTTCCTTTGGCATCTTTTTATGATCTCGCTTGTTGTTCGAGTTCTTCTCTTACCTCAGGTTCGCTTTGAGATTTTAGGCGATTTGCTTCCAAATTAAATGATTCAAAGTATGAACCTGGATTGATCCACAAACCGTATTAGCCATAGCCGTGCTTCAGAAAGGCGCTGTGGGTCAGTGGGGTTTAGGAATCGGGTTAGGTGAGATTGAAATGGGACTCCGCATGAGGAAATTGAATGGGATGGGTGGCGAGGAACTGGGTTGTTGCAGTTCAAGAAATGATTGAACCGGGCAAGACATGCACTAGGCTTCAAACAAACATTTAAAATCGCACCACAAATTTGATATCTCCCACCACACTTTTTAGGGGACAGGGGACACTCGTGGTGTTCCACTACAACATGCTTTCACCCATTATGTGCCTGGGTTGTTCAAGTTTTAATCTCAGCATAAGATGGACAATTAGACATTTTACATACAAGGACGGAAGAACCTAGAAGCCCCCGAGGTCCAACCCCGCCAAGTGGAAGACGTATTTCATATAAGGCACCCAAAGGTGCCTAGAAGGGCTAGAAGTGAGAGATTCTACAAAGGATGGAAAGTATGGCAAACAACTAAAGAAAAACCTAGAAGCAAATGAGGATTAAGAGTGTTGCAACTGATTGCACGCTTTAGTATAGTGTGGATGACTTTGTTGAAATAAGATCTCAATACATTGACAAATTTAAAGACAGGATTAATTTCATCTACTCCTCTGTGGCCCCGAGGGCATGTATGAGAGCATTAAGATGGATTTTTTGGCCCTAAATAAGACATCATTTTACATATAATCGGGAGCGCTAGAAGAAGGCATCCAAAGATGGCAATGCACTAACTTTTGAAACCTAGAGAAAACACTTTGAGGGCCATTGCGCCCTTGAAAGCTTTGTGAGATACATGTCCCAATCTATGCCCCATAAGTCCAAGGTGAACGAGCACGGTACGAAAGTGGTGAAAAGAGTGTTGCTACAACATTACATCCGTAAAGAATGCCTTAAAGAGGCCAATTTCATTCTAGAAACTACCGAGGTCGGCCTCTTTCTCATTCATCTTTTTAGTAGGTTATGGAAAACCCACTTTTCAGACGTGTGTCTCTTGCAACAAATGCCATTCTCAAAGTGCAACACCTGCATTCACTGAAGGATATTGCACAGCTGCAATAGAAAAAGAAAGGATGACAATTAGGCAGCAATTTCCAAATTACCAATCAAACCAAATATCATTTAGACAACTGTATTGCCAGTGGAGAACATTTTTCCGGATGTAGCCTGACAGATATTTGTCTGATTCATGATAAGATGGACCAATACAAACTTTCTCGCCAAAGCTAGATCCTTTGCCTGCTGCTGTCAAAATGCTTTTCGATGAAAGTAAGCTTGGCGATGTCATAACAGATGGACATGGCACTCGCACCTATGGGCATTTTGTGCTTGATCTTTGAGTGCTATTTTCAAGTGCTTGAGAACACTATAGAGAGGATCTATAGAAGGGAAAATGTATTCTCCCTCAGCCCTATTTTTGATGCTTTGATGGATGATCAACTGCTTACTTACAAAAGGCAGATAAAGGAGCTCACATCTAAAGTGTCGAAAGAAATGAGGAGGACTTTGGATGAGTTCCCCATACATGAAAAACAATTTTCAGAGGAGCTATAAAGTTCAAATTGATAACCCGTTGGAAAGAAAACAACAATAGATAGATGTTTGGGGTAATGTCATACTTGACGGCAGTAGGAGTATTCAAGATTGTGAAGGTGGGGTTCATGATGGTTGGCATACACATGGCGATATAGATGCATTTTTCAGGATTTTCTCTACCAAGCTCAAGAAGAGAACATGACAAGTCTCCTTGAACTAATGGATATGTTTGATGTGGGCTGTATTGACTCTAACCCAATGGCCTCTTTACTGATGAGGTTTAAGATTAAAATCATTTGTCGAGGATACCATTATCGATGGTAAGGACCGCCTGACAAAGCCACAAAGTCACTTCTTTAAGTTCAAAATTAAATCATGCAATATAAGTGGAGGCTAGGGATTAAAGTTGTGATGCATGTGCAAGGAATTGAAATATGGCTAATGAGGCCCAAGGGTGAAGTTCTTTTCTTCCGATGGGGAGCCAAAAACCACTTCCTTCTTCCAAAGACCCAAAGATTCTCGCCAACCAGTGAAGGAAGGGCATCCGTGATTATATAACACACTATGCTGGATGTTAGAAAGGGAAAGCCCTAGCTTCATCTCAATACTTTTTGATTTTTCTCTAGAATTTCTTCTCATATGAAGATTTAGATTAGAAGGATCTTCATGGAGTAAAGACCCATGTCTTTCATGACCATCATAAGATGATTTTTTTTCCCACGTGATTGAGAATTTCCCTAGATTTAGACCACTTTAACCGAAGCTTTTATAGTTTGATTTTGGAGTAGAAATAACCCCATGGTGCCGATTCCCATTTTCATGGAGTTCTACGTTCAGTATTGATGGTTAGATTCCTCATAGAAGGTAAATGAATTGAGAATCGTAACCTCATTATCCGTATGAGAGAGGAGTTAAATCAAGAAGCAAATTTGCCTCGAATTCCTGGTGATAACAGGAGTATGGAGTGAAACTAGGGTCGGTGATCCGAGATAGAAGTACCTTCATCATCGCGGACATAACCATATCCCAAAAGGGTCGAGGAGGGATTAGATGGGGTAATCCTGGCTCCAAAGTGCGAGATAGACCCTATCTTGCCCTTTTGCTTATTAGACCAAGTATGTTGCAGTTGTAAGAAGAGGGGATAAGTAAATCAAACCATTATCACTTAGAAGAGAATCCCACTCTTTGTTTCTCAACTTCCGTCAAGTATTGAATTCTTGTTCCTAGCTTAAGATCCCAAGAAGGAGTATTATTAAAGTCCTCCCCTAATGTGATCCGCTTGTCAATATTTCCTTTGAGAGCTCAACCGCCAGCTAATTTCGCATCGCATTGGCTCCCTATCCTGGGGAGTAGTAGGAGCAAATACTGGATAATGCCAAAGATGGAATTGGAACAAGAGAGAATAACCGCTTTCAGTTTTAGAGGGACAGACAATTATGAAGAGAATATGGTTGAGGTTGCTCTTCCAAATGATTGCAAGACCTCCTGAATTTCATGCCTCTACTCGAATCAATCCTTGCATGGAAGAGGAATTAGGATAAATCCAATTCCCCAAATTGCTACACTCAAAGGAGGGTGCTTCAATCAAGGAGAACAATATCAAAGATTATAAAGCCTAATCTCTGCAATAGCACGCTTTCCTTTAAGAGGACCTGATGCCTCTAAGATTCCAGAAAGGATCTTCATCAAGGAAGAAGCATGAATAAAGTGTTTGTGAAGAAGAATTAGATATTGAATTTTGGTTCTCTCTTACTCCTAGTATTTTGAGGGCTTTGGCCTATGGCGTATAAAATCTTTCCTAGGTTATTCTTTTTAGCATTTTGGAAGGTCGTTGATTTCGTAAATAGAAAAATTGTATTATTGTTTTCCATAAGGTATTCTTCTTTTCCCCAATTTCTTATCGTGTTTTGCTAATCCCTCATCACACGAAAATCAGAGTAACCACCAGGATAAACTGAAAACAGTATTATTATTAAGAGTATTTAATGGAGCAGAACTGGAACTGCCATTTTTAAACACACATGATTTCTTTCTTTTGAAGCTCCTTTTTGCTCTTCAACTTTAGTTCCTCTCGAGTCTCAGAACAAAAGCTCGATCATGTACCCTATTTGTATCTTTTATCTTGAGAACCAGCCCGGCAAATTCCTCATGAAGCACTTCAAAATGAAGAGAAGCTAATGATCTCATAATCTTGCCGGATATTCTCGGAGGATCGATAGAATCTTCTACAAATGTAAGTCTAGGCCAATGAGAGAGATGGCGTAGAGGTCTTAAATGCAGTGGATGGATGTGGAGAATTTCAATAAGAGAAATGTTTCTGGTGGGGAAGGAAGGATATTATGGTTGGGAGTTAAATCTGCTCTTATCTAACTCAAAATCCAAATTATTATTTAGGCTCTTTATATAATATTCTGAAATTCCATTTTCGGCAATTTGATATATGCTGGTTGACCTGTCGTTGAGAGGAAATCTTGAGTCACTTCAAGAGTTTGACTAATAGGTTTAGTCAAGATAGATTCCTGCGGTGACCATGAGGTAAACCTTTGTCATTTTAAACCAAGATATTCGATGTGAACCGTGAGTCGTTTAGCTGTAGTTTGTGAATCTCTTTTGGCCCGGAATTCACCCAGATTTTGCTTTTCCTTGAGATTTTCCGTATCAGCTAATGACCCATTCTTGCTTTGTTGTTGATAGTAGTCAATAAGACCGTATGAGCACCGACCTTTGTTCCGGGAATCTTTAGTATCCCCTTAATGATGTTGTCTATGTACGCTTAAGACATCTCTAAAAGTGTTATTAGACTTTGCGTAGATATTTCCTTGACCAAGACCTTAAGTTCTCCAATTGTTACACCATTGTTTCTCCTCCGACCGTAGAAATTGACTGATCTCGCCATCCAGCCTTACCTTTATCTTTCATCCGCCTTCATCATTCTGTTTCTCGAATCCTCTTAGTCGCCATTAACCCCGGTCCATTTGAATTGCTCATTTTCGCGTGGATATGAAAAAGAATTCTATTTTCTTTTCCTCGATTTCTTAGATATATCTTCTTTGGCCGACTCCATCGATGATATCTCCTCGTATTAGAAGTACCTCATTGAAGACCCCACAGTTCTAAATTTGACTATATTCTAGCACCAAAAGTGTTCATGGAGACATTTTGTATTGGGAAGGCAAATTAAATTATCCAGAGCTAAAGAAGATTCTACTCAAAAAGGCACAAGAAAGGAATGGAAAGAGGAATTTCTTTAGACAGATCCCACCGGACAAAAGTCTTGGGGGTCTAGAGGGAGAGTACTGAAATGTAAGTACCAATGGAATTGAAAAGGACCTTGGGGCAATCTCTCATCCTGAATAAAATAGATCGAGCCCAAACAAGAAGTTGAGGCAATGCAAAGATTGTTCATTTGATCAATGCTTCCAGCTTGGGATGCCATTTCAAGAAGGTCAATTGGGAGGTTTCAAGGTCGTGAGCTGCCATGAAAAGTTGGCTGATCCGATGCCAATACATCTGGGATCATAATATATGGAAAGTTTCTAGCCAAGAAATGTACCACCAAGATCCCTATTTAGGGCTAAGGAGGAAGGCCCCAAAGCTTGGTATTGCTTTCTAATCCCATTTTTGAACTTTTACACAATGTTTAATTTTGATAAAGCATCAATTTTGAAATTGAATAACAGAAGATTTCAAAGAAATACCATTGTAAAGATTCATCTTCCTTTCTTGAATGTGAGGCGTGTTTGGTCCTTTTTAGTCTTGCATCCAATTCACCGAAAGCACTTGGTGTCTTCGAACCCATATGGGAAAGTATTTGAGCGGTTTCAGTTAATTGATGAAGAATTCCTCCAGATCTGGATCAAGCAGAAGAGATTGTCCAAAGGAACTTTGATGGGAAATTGGGGTCCATTGAGGAAGCAGAGACTAAAATTCTCTACCAAAAGAATGGTATCTTGAGGATTATCTTGAAAGGATATCGATTTTGGAGAATGCAGGCTCTATCTGTGAAGGGTAGAAGGAAGGTAAAACGCGAAGAAAGTGCTAAATTCCTTTAGGCCTTGTGAAGAATCTAAAACCATTACAGAAGTTCAAAAGTAAACAACAAAAGGGAAAAGTGTAAAATTGAATAACAAAAAAGGGGAAAAAGGAAAACAGGGAGAGAGTAATCAATAGAGAGAAAGAAATTTAACTAAAAGAGATCTGAATCGCCTACCAAAATGCCATTAAAACCAATTGTTGATTGAAGACCGTACCAAATCTAATGCATCCACTTCGAGTGATCAAAAATTTTGAGTCAGATCCAATCGAGAGTAAACTTGGGTCAGACTTCAGAATTACCCAATCAATAATGTAATTTAAAATGTTCTCATTGGAGCAACCTAACCGGAACTAATGAATTCTCCAACCAAGAATTGGTAATTTTACTTCAAACTCAACCGTGCTAGGGACAAAGGAATACTCGACAAGTAGAAGAGTTCTTCGGTGAAAAAGTTGATGGTAATCAATTCCGCAGATCGATGTCGAGCTCTTAGAAATCCGTGGTAATTCCAGATGTTTCCATAATTGCAAAAATTTTTGCCCATAGAAGGTATGTACTAAGAGCAAGAGTCAAAGCCTGCCGAATATGCGGAAATTTTAAATCGTTCATGAAGCTACCTGACGCGCCGAATCATCCCAATGCCAACCTCTGCTGTGCAAATAAGTGATTTGCCGTAAATTGGCTTCGTAACTAAGGACATGCTTTTCTCACAAAAATTAGGTAAGAAATGGCACAAAATAAGAAAAATGTGAGGAAAAGAGACAAAATCCACGAAAAAGGCTATCGCCCATTTTTCTTAATCTCAAAATATTCACATAATCAATATGATAGCTGGTATGTGGTTTGGATTTCGTGGCCGAATCCATGGACTGAATGAATTGCCCCACGAAATTGTCTCTGCACCCTGTGTTTTTCCCTGCTGGATCCCTCGTGTTTTATTTCCGTAAGTATTTTCGAACTTTTCTTCCATTTTCATACTCACCTATAACATTGAAATTGTTTCTACCTCACCACATCATGGGCATGGTTCTAGTTTAATGCCGGATGTTTAAGCCGTAGACCCTCGTATCCATCTTTTTCAATTCGCCGCCTTCCCATCATGTTCACTCTTTCCATGGTTTGATCTGTGTTAGTTCCACATCGAGACTGATTGCCAACCGCACTCCTTCCAACAAACAAAATGATCCGCTCGCTTTCGAACTGTAGATGTTACCATCCAAAATAAAGGTTAGCCTTTGGGGACATTGCTCCTTCATGGCGTATCTAAAATGTTTCATAAAAACAATGTTGAACAAAAAGTGTGTCATGTTCCCTATCATCCCACATAGTAGTGTGTTTCTCTCAATGGTGTCTCGTCAGATCAACCGATAGGTTATTTGAACAAACAGGAATATCCGGTTGTTGACCTGCTGCATGGACTCTAACTCATTCCGCCTCCCAAAAGCAGCAATTCTCTGCAAAGTCAATCACTGAGTAGGTAAGCATCTCCTGTGCAAGTTATGGAGTTCTCGCACCGGCCTCGCCCCACACTTATATAAGGAAGGAAATTTTGGAAGCTTCAACATTTTGTTCACCGCTGGAAGACTCTCAGCCAACAAAGGTGAACCCAGCTAGACTTCCTCGGCCTGCAGCTTTTCATAGTCTCAGGTATTCCCACTTCACCATGCCATCAATACTAGATTGTCTTATGTAAGAGAAACTCTTTAATCCCATACCTTTGAGACTAATTTTAATGCATTCCTCTTATGGTAAGATCAGTTAGTTTTCTCACATAAGATTCCCATGACTTTCAGGCTACTTTATTTTGTATTCGCATTTCGCATTCAATTATATATATCTTCAATTCGCAAAGCCTATAAAATTGCGTACTGGGTGCTTAGTTCTCATAATTATTAGCCATCTATTGGGCAGATCTCATATCTCTTACATGGTATAGTAACAGCAAAGAACTATTGAAGTCCTTTAATTTTATACAAAACCATGATTTCAAATTTTTCAAACATCCTCCTGCTTGATCATAACATCAGGATGTTCCCGCCCTTAGAATTTCCCGAACAATTGTAACCCAAGGAAGATAACAAGGTGATCAAAGATATTTATTGCACACTCACATTTTCCACCACAATAGGCACCACATATAGCATATATTACGTATATTCATCTTACACCCTCGTTATTCACCACACTAGGCACCACAAAGCATATATAATACATAATTTATTGTACACCATATTTTTCACCACACTAGGCACCACATAGCATATATTACGTGACATTCATCTTTTTACACTGTTATTCACTACACTAGGCACCACAAAGCATATATAATACATAATTTATTGTACAAACCATATTTTTCACCACACTAGGCAACTACATAGCATATATTATGTAGATTTATTTTACACCATATTTTTCACCACACTAGGCAACCACAAAGAATATAATACAACATTTATTGCACTAATCATGTTATTCACCACACTAGGGCACCACATAGCATATATTACAAAGATTTATTTTACACCATGTTATTCACCACACTAGGTACCACAAAGCGATATTTAGAGCATTTATTTTACACCATATTTTTCACCACACTAGTAACTATTATAGCATATATTATAAAGATATATTTTACACCATGTTATTCACCCCCACACTAGGGCACCACAAAGCATATATTTACAAGATTTATTTTACACCACTTGCCTCACCACACTAGGCACATATCATATATCACAAAGATTAATAGGCACCACACACCACGAAATCAATTTTCAACCACACCAACCACATATCACAAGCAATCACCAACTACATACAACATACCACATTAACAATAAAAATGTGGTGAAGATGAAGAAATGAAATAACCTCGTGATTCTTCCAGATAGTGAGTGGCATGATCCCTCTTACATTTCGTCGCTCCAATCTTTCCTCGAACTTAACATCCTTTGCATTTGGAGAGACCCTACTGTTTTTCGGGTCCAAAATTGTCGACAAGTTCTATGACAGAATTGGAAATCAGATCCGCTTCTTCTAACCTTTTGTACAAAACCCATCTCCCCTTTGCAATCTATCTCTTTCCTCTTCAATTTTGCTTTGGTAAGATTCCTAGGATGAACACCCGTTAGCTTACTGAAAACCCCGAAAGTAATCGATGTGATTAGCACTTTCGGTATTAATGCTTCCTCTACGGCCATAGCAAGGCAACTACTCTTGGTCGCTAAACTGTCATTGTGTTAGACTTCTTCACAAGTTGAATGGAAGCCATGAGGTTGTCGGACACCCAATGCTCTTTGGCTTGCAAATCTTTCAACTCTTCACCAAGCACGCGGCCCATTGTGTCATCTTCTAGAAAAATCTCGTGAAACCCTTTCTTCTTATCACCACCAAGCCTTTAGTGGTGCTAAGGAAATGAAGATAATAATTTCAACACCATCCGGACGCCTAGTAGAGGCCGCTCGTGGATCCTCCTCTGATGCAATTTTTGCTAATTCTTCTTTTTAGCTTCCCTTTTTCTTTCCTTTGGCATCTTTTATGATCTCGCTCTTGTTCGAGTTCTCTTTCAATTGCGTTCGGGCTTTGAGATTTTGTAAGCATTTGCTTCCAAATTAAATGATTCAAAGTATGAACCGGATTGATCCATTAACCGTATTGCGCTTATAGCCGTGTGTGTCGTGAAAGGCATGCTGGTGGGTGGTGTGGGTTTAGGAATCGGTTAGGTGGAGATTGGAATGGGACGGGTGGCGAGGGAAATTGAATGGGATGGGTGGTTTAGGAATCCAGGTTGTTGCGCTCAAGAAATGATTGAATCCGGGCAGTACATGCACTAGGCGCCAAACAAACATTTAAAATCGCACCACAAATTTGATATCTCCCACCACATTTTTAGGGGGGACAGGGGGGACACTCAGGGTGTTCCACTACAACATGCTTTCACCCATTATGTGCTCTGGGTTGTTCAAGTTTTAATCTCAGCTAAGATGGACAATTAGACATTTTACATACAAGGACGGGAAGAACCTAGAAGCCCCTGAGGTCCAACCCTGGCCATGTGGAAGACGTGTTTCATATAAGGCAGCCAAAGGTGCCTAGAAGGGCTAGAAGTGAGAGATTCTTACAAAGGATGGAAAGTATGGCAACAACCAAAGAAAACCTAGAAGCAGTCGGAGGACAAGAGTGTTGCAATCTCGATTGCACAGTTTAGTATAGTGTGGATGACTTTGTTGAAATAAGATCTCAATACATTGGACAGCTTCAGAAAGACAGGATTAATTTCATCTACTCCTTGTGGCCTGAGGGCATGTATGAGAGCATTAAGATGGATTTTTGGCCTGAACAAGACATCATTTTACATATACTGGGAGCAGGCTAGAAGAAGGCATCCAGCATGGCAATGCACTAACTTTGAAACCTAGAGAAAACACTTTGAGGGCCATTGCAGTCCTTGAAAGCTTTGTGAGATACATGTCCCAATCTATGCCCCATAAGTCCAAGGTGAACGAGCACGGTGTACGAGTGGTGAAAAGAGTGTTGCTACAACATTACATCCAGAAAGAATGCCTTAAAGAGGCCAATTTCATTCTAGAAACTACTGGAGGTCGGCCTCTTTCTCATTCATCTTTTAGTAGGTTATGGAAAACCCACTTTTCAGACGTGTGTCTCTTGCAACAAATGCCATTCTCAAAGTGCAACACCTGCATTCACTGAAGGATATTGCACAGCTGCAATAGAAAAAGAAAGGATGACAATTAGGCAGCAATTTCCAAATTACCAATCAAACCAAATATCATTTAGACAACTGTATTGCCAGTGGAGAACATTTTTCCAGATGTAGCCTGACAGATATTTGTCTGATTCATGATAAGATGGACCAATACAGACTTTCTCGCCAAAGCTAGATCCTTTGCCTAAGCGTTGTCAAAATGCTTTTCAGATGAAAGTAAGCTTGGCGGATGTCATAACAGATGGACATGGCACTCGCACCTATGGGCATTTTGTGCTTGATCTTTGAGTGCTATTTTCAAGTGCTTGAGAACACTATAGAGAGGATCTATAGAAGGGAAAATGTATTCTCCCTCAGCCCTATTTTTGATGCTTTGATGGATGATCAACTGCTTACTTACAAAAGGCAGATAAAGGAGCTCACATCTAAAGTGTCGAAAGAAATGAGGAGGACTTTGGATGAGTTCCCCATACATGAAAAACAATTTTCAGAGGAGCTATGTGTTCAGCTCGATAACTGTTGGAAAGAAAACAACAATAGATAGATGCTTGGGGTAATGTCATACTTGACGGCAGTAGGAGTATTCAAGATTGTGAAGGTGGGGTTCATGATGGTTGGCATACACATGGCGATATAGATGCATTTTTCAGGATTTTCTCTACCAAGCTCAAGAAGAGAACATGACAAGTCTCCTTGAACTAATGGATATGTTTGACAGTTGCATTGACTCTAACCCAATGGCCTTCTTACTCGATGAGGTTTAAGATTGGAAATCATTTGTCGAGGGATACTTATTGGATGGTAAGGATCAGTTGACAGGCCACACAAAGTCACTTCAGTTTAAGTTCTGGGTACCAATCATGCAATATAAGTGGAGGCTAGGCGATAAGTTGTGGATGCATGTGCAAGGAATTGAAATATGGCTAATGAGGCCTAAGGGTGAAGTTCTTCTTCCGATGGGGGAGCCAAAACCACTTCCTTCTTCCAAGACTGTTAAAGATTCTCGCCAACTAGTGAAGGGCATCCAGGATTATATAACACACTATGCGGATGTTAGAAAGGGAAAGCACACCTCATCACTCAAGATCACATGGACTCCCTAATCAATTACTGGGAGAAAGTTGTGACATGCTTAGAAACAAAACAACCATGTGGGGGGAAGCTGAGAGACGGTTTCTTGCCGGAGTCTAGGTGGGAGGGGTCTCATAGAGCAAGCACATAATAGAAAGTTGGCTTAGGTCCCAACAATGGCTCAAAGTGGTTTGTGGAAAGCAAGGTCTCAAAGCCGAAGTGGTTTGACCTTCTTGAGTGGGATCCCTTCGAGGACATCAAGCACTACAAGAGAAAGGTACTGATAACGTCTAGTATAACGTCAAAAATCTTGACACAAATACATCCCCTTAAACTCCAAAAGTTGCCACAATTTTGACACTATAACTGACGTGATCATTTGCCACAAAGTTGACGCTCGGGCGTCAAGTGTTATATCAAGATTGTGGCATATTCAGTTCTCACAACTCTTGACAAAGAGGCAGCTTTTTAACGAAATTGCTAACAAGTTAGTGTCAAGATAGCATCAATATTTTTTAAGACACTATAACAAATATCACATTAAAATATCATCAACTATTCCAACAGTATTATAACTCAATTGCAATAAATAATTGTACATATAGGGGCAAAATTCCATCAAACTTATGATGAGCTAATAACAACCATGGCATATATGTTTCATCAACTATAAAGTAGCTAGCATCAAGCTTGTGATTAACCCACCCGAAGTATTTCATCAACTTTGTGACTAACATACTCCAGAATATTGCATCAACTAGTGCATCATGCCTTTTGTCAAAGCGATTGTCAAACCTAGCAACAAAAGAATGAACGTTTTATGACAAGAAAAGAACCATACACAAATCATTTTGTTAATAGTGTCAACCATTGCACCCTTTCGGAATTGTATTATAATTTGTGCAATAGGAAGATCACATTTCCTTATTGCTCAACCTTGTGACAAAATACACAAGTTAAATATTCTTATTCATAACGATAAAATTTCTACAATTGAGATGCTCATATGCAAAAGGTAAAATACTCAACAAACAAGAGTAATTATCAAAGACAGCTTTGATCTTATTCATCATCAAAATTCTCTCCATCTTGTGCATCATCAAAATGTTTCCATCTTAGAATCACCACCGCATGCTTCAAGTACCAACCAAGAGTGCTGACCGAAAGAATTGATGGAACTTACGTAATTCCAAAGGAATAGTGTGAGCAAAAAGCCCGCTTGATTGGGACTATATCATGGCATATTAAAATGATTAAACAAAAGTGCAAAGAATAGGAACAATAAGATTCAGCCATACTCCTTATCGACCCAACATGTGACTCTTCTCGAGTTAAGGTACTTTCGGTGTTCAAATGTGCAAGCATTTGCTTTGGTGACCCTGAACTCACCTAGTGATGCCCAAGCCCACAGGGGGCTCTTGATGTGCGGTGGCCCAATCGGCTGCAATGCTAGAGATAATGCCTGTCCATAAACCATCATTTTCTCTCCATCGCATTCTCCCAGCGCGCCCCTCGAAAAGCCAGCACTCATTGCCTCCATTCAAGACAGTTGCCCACCATCTCGCATCGAGGCGGGCGAGGTGGGGAGCCCGGCCAGGACGAACTCTGTCGATCTTTATCAAACGGGTGCCATTGAGGATGAGTCTCCGGTTTGAAGTTGCCGCAGCATTGTTCGATCCGGGCGACGCGTTCCTTTAGTGCTCACGGACTTGTTCCTACATTTGCCGATGAACACACCGCACGGCACGTGCCCTAGGGTCGTACATTCAGAGGTACTAGATCGCGAGCCCACCTTTGCTCCCCCGCTTTGGTCGCCCGATCGTGCACTATGGATACTTGCATACATGAGTGTATATATTTGTGTGTTTTTGCATTTCGTATATTGGAACAGCTGTCGTCAGGGCCGACACGCCACCCGTTTTCTCGAAAACCCTTCGGTCGGGGTTTTTAATCCGGGTAGTAATCCGCTTGCTGCGCTTTTGTATTGGGTCCCATAGACCGATTGGTCTCCGTGGACAATAAAAATACCTTCCTTCCTTCCTTCCTATTAATCACATTCACAAATATACATCAGAATTTGTTCCTACCATACTATCAGTGTTTAAATCTAACACATCATACAAACTAATCTGCTAACAAATATGATATTAATTGGCGCATCTAGTATTTTAACAGTATGAGGGCCAGCGATGTTGAACAACAAATTTTCAGGAAATGGTTTTATGCAATGTGATGTTTAATTAGGAAAGCAAATATTTACCTTTTCCTTGTCAGAATCGCTATTAATGTAACACACTTCCTGCATATTAATAAAACCAGAGATGAAAAAGGTAATAGAAATAAAAAACACCATCATTTATATAGAAACACGTATGAAACTATGCTGCGCAAAGAATGGTATAGCAGTAAATCTGACTAGTTCAAAATTCCTCCAACTTCAGAAAGGAGAACTAAATATCCTTTATGATATATTACAAACTTCAAAAGCTTTCTACACTGCACAAGTCACAATATCCAATGACTATGCTTGGACATTTGGATGGTTGGAATCTGACATGGGAGTGGCAGAGAGAGGAGTTTATAAATTCAATGAAAGGCGCAGAAAGACTAGTACAGTATCAATCAGAATGCTTAATTAATGAAGTGGGTGTGGTATATCCAGAAGTGGACTTTTCACAGGTTATGAATTGCGAACGTAAACTTGGTCAAGCACTGCTGTAGAAACATCTTTTGATTGCCATTTCTCATGAATCCCATAAAACCAAGTATTTAAGATCCCTCCAAAACATGATGACAAGCTTGATCTTGCTCATCCTACTAACTTTAGCATTGAACCTCTCTATAAATGTGGCTTGCCAAGGCTTGTTGCCCCTTCTCAGTTTCCAGATCCGAGCAGCAATAAAAGGAACTTATCTGCAACTAAAACATGGTAAGCCACAGATAATTTGACATCAGCAAGTAGTAACAAAAAATACTGTGTCTCTTTCTCTGCCTACTTTAATAATTCGATTATTCTTTGCAAACCATGTTTACGTAGATGTACTAATACAGTCAAACAGACAGACATGCAGTGCAGTTATTATCACCAGATGCTCGATTACTTCCCCCAGATAATAGGACATCAAAAGCACTGGAATGGGCAAAATTGAATCGCTTCTAGTGCCTTCAACATTGTTATGAAATGATTACTGTAGTGTAAGTATAAACTGGCATGTTATGTCCGATTTTGAAGATGGAGAAAATTTCCCATTTATTATTTGTATACATGAGAAAATGTTTGCTTCAATGAAAATGAAGGAGTTTAAAATAGCTCCTCTAAACCCGTGACTATCATGACAAATAGAAAATGTCAAATTTATATGATCTATCCTGAAAGATCTATTCTGAAATATTAAATCATTCAGGTATTGCCTTGAAGTTTTCCAGCACACAAACAAAGTTTGGATATGGCTACACATGTGAATACAATCAATAAATTACTAATTTAAATCCTGGCCGAACTATCATATAACTTATTCATGCTTCACAGTGGATCAGAATAAAGGAAACATGAAAGCAAAGCACAATACCTTTTTAATTTGTACAGTCAAGTGCGTAAAGCCTTCTCACGCCCGAAAGATTGGTAACTTGAAGGCTATTGCGACACATTAACAAGAAGCCCTCTCAGTCCATGCTTACGTTCAGACCTAACTGCAAGCTCTATAATCTTCTGTACAAAACAACAAATACATTCTGAATATTACCAAATAGAAGTGAAATATAAAACCTTCAATAAAAGATTTTGCATTTTTCAAGCACTTTCAAGCTAAGATAAATATGTAGCATAATAACAGGGGGTTTTCTTTGTGTTTTTGTACGCTTTTCACTAAGGTTTTCCTATGATTTCATGATGTATTCAAATGGATGTACTAATGCGTACATCTAGAGTGCACCATTTCTGAGCCATTGATTTTAGCCTTTTTTTTCCAATGGTCAACAACCAATGGCTCACAACAAAAGCCCTTTTTTGTGCGTGTGGTCCATAATGGTCAACAACCAATGGCTCACAACAAAAGCCCTCTTTTTGTGTGTGTGGTGCATAATGGGCACACGAAGGGCCATTGATTTTATCCCAACAACCAATGGCTCACAACAAAAGCCCTTTTTTTGTGTGTAACATAATAACAGGGGGTTTTCTTTGTGTTTTTGTACGCTTTTCACTAAGGTTTTCCTATGATTTCGTGATGTATTCAAATGGATGTACTAACGCGCACATCTAGAGTGCACCATTTCCGAGCCATTGATTTTAGCTTTTTTTTCAATGGTCAACAACCAATGGCTCACAACAAAAGCCCTTTTTGTGCGTGTGGTGCATAATGGGCACATGAAGGGCCATTGATTTTAGCCCAACAACCAATGGCTCACAACAAAAGCCATTTTTTTTGTGCATGTGGTGCATAATGGGCACATGAAGGGCCATTGATTTTATCCCAACAACCAATGGCTCACAACAAAAGCCCTTTTTTGTGTGTGGTGCATAATGGGCACATGAAGGGGTTTGAAAGGGCGCATGTAGTGCAGTTTCTCGAACAACACATTCCTATCATAACTTTTGATCCGAGCTCTGTTTGAGATGATTTTTATTGCGTTGGAAAGCTCTCTCCGAGATCTTTTTGATAGTGTATGATATGGATATGTTTGGTTTAGTTATCTATGCTAAAACAGCAATTTTTCGGCCGGGTTTGGTAGGCTTTCACATCCTACCAAATTGATTAATCTGAGATTGCGCTTATTGAATATTGTTTTTATGACTCATTCGAATGAAGTTTGCAAAAATTACCATGCATTTATAGATTTTGAGGCAGTTATTAAGCAAATTGCAAGGCTTCTAGATCCTTGTGCTAACGAAACGAGAAAAGTTTTTCCACTTTGGTTTCTCACCACAAGAATCCATGGAGGCCAAAGGCTCTTTGTTAAATTCAGTTGAAAAATGTTTGTGTATGGGTGTTGCAAACTTTATGACTTTCAGAATAATGGGATCAATCTGCTCTATCTTTATGGTAACTTTTACTTATGTTCTATTTGTTTTATTGTGATCAAATTCAAAAGCTACAAGTGATGAAAGCCTCAAATGAATTCTAGTTTTTTTTACGGTTTGAATTCTAAAATTTTTTGTCACACCGGGAGGGGTCCTATAAGGCCGAAGGAACCAAAAATTTTTTTGCAACACAAACCATTAACATCCAACATATAAAAATTAAATCCCCCAACACATAACAACCATTGACATTAACAACCAACACATAACTACCTGACATTAATTAACACAACCATTGGGTCCAACACATTTAAATTAAAATCCCCCTTAAACCCCCTTTGGTTTGGGTGCATATTCACACGGGAGGTGACGTAGGGCAGCGAGAGCCCTCATAATTGTATTTTACAGGTACGAAATCAACATCATATAGCTTATAGTATTTTGCGAATCTTGTTATACAGTATAGCAAATTTTGTACTTGCATACCCCACAAACGAGGAACTTTACGTACGGTGTAGATTAAGGAATAAGGGGTGAAGCACCAATCTTATAGAACTTGAATTATCAGAAGCAAAACTAGAGAGCAACAGACCTCTTAAAACTAAAAGCAACAGACCCTCTTCATCTTCCAGGTTCTTGGTGCAGCAGGATACACAATATTATGAGGCTTCCTATGTAAGCATGTGTATTGTTGATTGCCCTTTCTTGAAACGAATCCATGCCCTCCTTCAGCAATACGATGTATAGCTGCTTGTGCAATACAATCGAATCATAAAACCAAAATCATCTTTAGGATTAACCACTTTACCTCTGTTGCAGTAAAAAGGAAAAAGAAGATGTCGGAAGATGCGTTTCTTACCAGTGTGGTTGCCTTTGCCATGTTCGATTGATGGATCCACAAAGCTTTAGTTTGCCGAGGAAAACGAAGCCATGTTCTTGGTATAATTTAGCCGCCGAAATATTGGCGCTCATTTCCTATAAAAAACCTAAAGCCGACTTCTTGATATCTTTAATGCGGTAAAAAAAATTATTCTTTTGTAAAAAATCTTATAAATTAAGTTTTGCTTGCATGGGTTCGAGCTTCCATTGACTAGTTTTTGCCTTTGAGATATTGGATTGGACTTGCCCAATATCTAATCGACTTGCCCAATACACATGATTGCAAGTTTACAATTTTTTGGTATTCAATTTGCCCACTAAATATGAATCTGAGAGTTTAATATCGCACTAGAATTGGAAGCCAATAAAAGCACTGATAATGTAGAGGTAGAAACTTACCACTTTAAATGCATTATTTCCCCAGGGTGGTTCCTCATTAGTAAAATAATCGACGGCATGAACTACACAGCTATCATGGGTCATATTAGTAGTGGTTTGCCACTTGGAAGTCAAACATACCCCAAATGCTTAGGTACCTCATCCATACACGATATATAAAGGTGGCTGCAGCCACGTGCATGGCACCATAAACGACCTATTCAAGATATAGTATAAGCATACATAGCAGAAATAGTAGTAGCTGCAACGAAGTATAACATGATCTAGGACAAAAACAACTCATATCAAATAGAGGCATGTATGCTTCCAAGTCAAGGAGAGAATATTAAATGTGTATGAATATGATCATCTCTAAGACCTCAAGTGACTTTATATTCCACCGGATGCTAAATAATTCTTATAGAATAATTTACTATGTTTCTCATTGCACATTTATTGATGTGGATGTCCTTCATGTAATATTAGTTTATTTTATAGGTCAAAAAGCATCTTAAAGCAAATCATAGATAGTACTTACAAGGGCATCATAGATCTCACCATTTACTCTCCCCTCCCAAAAAAAAAAAAAAAAGAAAGAAAAGGGAAGCCATGCTCACATTTTCACCAAAAGAAAAAAAAAAGTGAATGAGGATAGGACACATAGAATTGATATGTGAGTCTCATACATTGATGAAGCATTAGACGCAATTTTGAATGCTACTTTGTTGTAAGTTTAAAGATAATATTGTTGGAATGTTGGTACAAAACGCATTTAAAAGTTGTTGCAATAGTAGTTGAAAAAAGGCAATGTAAAATTGACGAAAAGTTGATGTTGCTTTGATAAACAATTTGACACTATGCACTTGACACAATTTTGACACAAGGGATGCACTTTGTGTCAGATTTTTAGTACGTGTCACAAAGTAGTCACTACCTTATGCCTTGACATAAGCTTTGACGCTATACCCCCATCCTCTTGTAGTGAAGGAAGGATACTTTATGCTAGTAAGGCCTAACGATGAGGATTGTCCAATATAGTTAGGGATGGTATTCTTTGGCGTTACCACCACCATGCCTGATGGGGTGTTGGGAGAAGAAGTGGAGGGCAAATCTTGCTGATTCTCAAAGGAGAAAATTGCGTGCAGTGTGTGGTATGGTCATACCCTACTTGTCACATTTCAAAGGACAAGACCCAAAAGATTCCATGCTATAGCATTGTATGAGAGTAGATAATATTATTTGTGTATTGTGCTTGAAATTCCTGATAACTTTCTCAACCCGTGGTTTGTAAATTTTATGAGAAAAATAAGTGAGCTAGTTCTTGTTCTATGATGTGTATTTATATCAATCATTCAATTATGAACATCAAGTTACTCTGATATACTGAACATCATCATGTTGCTCTGAATATAACATAAAATAGCCAATGAGCATCTAGTTTCCTATAGGAGCATGCTCATGTTACCTTAGAATAGAATAGAATAGAATAGAATAGAATAGAATAGAATAGAATAGAATAGAATAGAATAGAATAGAATAGAATAGAATAGAATAGAATAGAATAGAATAGAATAGAATAGAATAGAATATAATAGAATAGAAACAACATGGTTTTCATGTAAGGAAATATACGTGTACTTTGACCTCATCCAATTTGTGTTTATAAAGTAAGTACCTTTTATTAAATTTGTGGATCTCCTATTTATATCCAATTACCTTGAACCATGTGTTTGCTTTTCTATTGCACTACACTTTTTGTTGCATGAAAGTGATGGTTCTACATATTTTTATATGCAGGATCAAAAAGATGAAAAAACATAGTTATCTTATTGAAGACCACGGCATGGTTCGTTTCACAATACAAAGAGCAAGGACAGTATCTTGCCATCAAGGAAACAATGCCATTTGGGTGACAATGGTAGAGGATATCACCTTTTTCTTGAACTCTCTTATATTTCATTGCCCTAATATAGTTTTGTGACCTAACACGAAAACTGTGCCATAGCACAACCGCTTCTCCATTTGCTCAGTCACACTGTGCGCTATGGCTCCTTGCTTCATAGCCTCCTTGCTTCAGAGTGTATACCTTCACAATGTATACTGTAATGTTTTTCTTTACACAAATATGAAACTGCAGCAAGTCCGAAAATGGCCTCTGCTACAAAATCATTTGCAGCAACTCCAACATTCTAAAGGTGCAATGTTGCTGGTATATTCTGCAAAAGGCCTCTTTAACTTCACGTTCTCCATGATGCTAGTTTTAAAGATGACATTCATGCAACAAGAAAAATGCAGAAGAGTTTTTAGCTTCCACTTGGGGCTTCATAATAGGTTCTTATCACTAGATTGTTTATATTCATATGCATTTTTACTATATTCAATTACTAGGTTCTTATCACTAGATTGTTTATATTCATATGCTTTTTTACTATATTCAATTACTGGCTATGAACAATCCACATTCTATTTCTACATTTGCCATTCCATTTTCCTCTAGAATCTACTTTGGGCAAAGGGTTACAAAGGGTGATTGGCCATAAGCAGAGAGGACCCAACGTACCTTTTGGCCCTTGCTATGTTACCGTTTTCATGCTAACATAGTATAATTTGGTTGCAGGTACGGGTCCTCTCTTCTCTTTGTGATTCCTTTGTTCAGTTTATGTTGGTATTTTGCTGGAAGTGGATATGGAGCACTCAAGAAACTGTTGCAAAATGTCTCATCACGACAGGAAGCTATTTTTCCCTCTATCTGATAAGAAATACTTCTTCCTTATGTATGATAAATGTTGTTATTACTTGTGGCCTTGAAGTCCATGTACCTGCTCTGCTTTAGCGTAAGTGAATGAGCAGGGCAAATAGAAACCATGTTTTTTAAACTTTGGATTGGCTTATCTATATATCAAGATGTATAGTTTGAATGAGCAGGGGCAAATAGAAACCATGTTTTTTAAACTTTGGATTGGCTTATCTATATATCAAGATGTATTCACGTTATTCTAAAGCTTCTAAGGTGATAAAAATATGCTATTATAGTGGTATAATATGAAACAGACTACAACATGTGTATTAAGTCTAGTTCTTCTGCTTGAATAATACTAGTGGAAATTCTGACCATTGGTTTAATACTGCAATAGCTTCTAAAGGTTATTAATACAAGGGATATTTGATGTTATTATGATGTAAGACATAGATATTTGGTTGCGTGGTAACCTGACTTTAAAACGGTGTGCACTGGCTATGGTTTGAAGTTTGACATTTCTCGTGGTTACGTGATCACAAAGTTACCCTTGTCTCAAGTATTGTATAGGATAAAGGACTAAAGGAATATACAAGTACCAAGTTTGAATGCGTTCAATTTTTTGAATTGACAATACAGTCACAGTGGATGGATTGACTGAAGCTGATGCTGACCTAAGATACTAGGTTGGGCCGGGGGTTTCTTTTTTCTTTTTTTTTTTTTTTTTTGTATGAGTTCCATTTTGTTGCATGAGGCTCAAACATCAGGATCTGACCCACTCTAATTAAATGTGACTTTCAATTTAGTTTCTTTGCAACTCAACTCCAACTAAAATAGAAAGATAGAAAGGACTTATCTTAATAGCAAGTATAGCATATCTCCAAGCTACAAACTTGGACATCTATAGACTAGACCAACATAATAAACATCATTTCACAGATTCCAATATGATAACAATGTACAGAGAAATGATAATAATAAAATACCTGATCTGAAAGCCATAGATGCAATGGCCTTATACAAAAAAGTTGAAAACATTCATGATATGAACATTTGAAGCATACAAAAATTAAGATGGCTATTTGTAAGTTTCTTTTAACTTTGAATACCGAGAGCCGCTTTAAGGGGCAGAAATTTTAACAACAAAAGAAGCCTAGCAGATCTGCAAAGAAAGTAAGAAAGAATGAGCCTTTGCAATCTATAAAGGTAGCAACATGGACAAATTCAAAATGCCTGCTTGCTCTATAATTATATAGTGAATATGCAGTTTGATTTTCCATCTGCGAGAAAAGGAAGAAATGCTCTGGCATATACAAACCCTATGAAATCAAAGCTTGTTACAGCGCCTGAGGAACATATCTATCAAGGAAAAGAAATAGAAGGTTCAACCATTGGGCTGCAAGTTTAGAAGTGCAGAAAGCTTACAACCTAAGCTAAAGAAGAAGAATGGATTCATCGAGAGCCTCCTGTTTTGCATGCTACTTTCTAGACCTTTAGTTCAGTCTTTTGAGGTATATTAAGATAGCTTCAGAGGGAGGAGAAGGAGGCTGGAGAAGGTTATGTTCCTGCTAGGAGTTCATTCTATAGCAAATGTGGAAATAAAAATGGTGCACTCTGGTACAAAGCTCATAGTCCAGATCCTGCACAACAAACGCCCATAGAGAAGGAGAGAAATATATCTCCAAAATCAAAGTACAAATGACTGTAAATGTTCCCTGCATGATAGACTTACCTATCAGTGCAATAGCATTGAAAAGAAGGTAAAATTTGATGCAGTACAAACAAAATAAATACATAGTGCCATCCTGTTAAAGCCAAGCCTCTCACAACGTACATTGGCATGGGCCTATGAATCCTGGAAAAAAAAAGAAAATATGGATCACCATGCACACACAAAAAAGCCTATGGCCATGAAGTCAAGATATATTTTAGCCTCATCTTTAGGTTTGAGTACTGCATAGAGATTAGGGCTTTTCAACTATCTATTAGTTGAAACTCGTTTGCAACTAAGCTTTGGGGAATGTAAATGAAGCGATAATGAGGGGAATATGGCATGAAGGCAATGTGTGTGGATGGTTTTATTGTGTTTGGGATTTGGGGAGGTGATGACACCAGGCCTAATTCTGCTCTGATGCTGTCTTCGTAGGCTTTTCATTTGGATATTGGATTAGCAATCTGAACTATTTCGTGTCTGAATAATGGAGGCATTAGAAAATATCTACCTTGTTGTGAGATAGTTTTCTACAAGTTTAGACATTTGGAATTGGATGAGATGTATATCCAGAGCAACCTAACCAAGTTTGTATTTATGCTCAATGACCTTGCTCAAGTTCTGATTTTGAGAACCAAATTTAGTGTTTTTATTTGCAATAAAAATGTAGCAGATGCATTCTCGATGACTATTTTGATCATTGTGAGTTTAGTTTTAGGTGTATTTTGTATACTTGATATTCTGCTCATAGGGTTTCAAATCCATGGGTTCACAAGATTTGATTCATGAATATTTACTGTGTATCTGGGTGTAGGCATAGAAGAAGATAAGATAAAATATTTTTAACTTCCATGGGAACCTCAACGAGCGTATGGGACGAAGTATATGCAAAGGGCGAGAGCTCAAACTGAAACTCGGGGACTAACTATCCATGGATCAGAAGGCCATTGATCCCTAATAATAGCCCGTACTGCACACTTCCATTGCATATGAGCTTTGTGTACCCGTCACAGTTCCTCTTTCCGTCTGCAGAGCTGTACTGGGGTGAGATCCTCTTGTACTGAAAGGGCGACCCCTTTTAGATGATTCCCTTGCTCCAGGATATGCAGACTAGAAATAACATCTCTAAACTGAACGGGAGGCGATGAAGGCAGCTGGGCCATGCTCCCCCAACCTGGCTGATCGAGATAATGCCATCTATCTGTATCTGTATCACTTGAGTGAAGAAATATATCATCTCTTCCGTAGCAGGATAGTCAGTCGCCTCTGAATACCAACGATATACAGGTTTAGACTAGGTGGGTGCTACCTATCTGCCAATGAACTACCTGTGTCAGAAGGCTAGGTGCCAATGGGGCTTCACATTTTGTCCACGTATATTATGCATGAAAGCAAGCTTTGGGGTACATATACAAATGGGAGGGGAGTTTTTATGAGTGTTTACAACTTTACATATATGTTTGAGGTAAATTACATATGGAGGGATCCAAATATGGCTTTAAATATATGTATATATGAGGAGGTCTTGATGGAGCTAGGCTGCTAAGAGGAGGGAACTCCTTAGGAAGGAAGGAAGGAAGGAAGGAAGGAAGGAAGGAAGGAAGGAAGGAAGGAAGGAATTTTTATTTTTATCGCTCAGGAGACCAATCGGTCTATGGGACCCAATACAAAAACGCGAAAAAGCGGACCGCCCGGATTAAAAACCCCGCCCCGAAGGGTTTTCGAGGAAAAACCGCGGGCAAAGAATCAGCCTGCTGACAAACCGGTCCTAATATATGAAATGCAAAAACACCAAAATTTATACTGGTCATGTACCGCACCCGTAGTGCCTAATCACGGGCGGCAGTGTGGGGCAAAAGGTGACCTCGCAGATCCAGTACCTCTGAATGTAACGACCCGGCACGCGACCGATGTGTTCATCAAAGAAATGTAAAGGGCAAGTCCTACTGTACTTGGGGGCGATATCCGGCCCGGATCTGACCAACGCCGGCAACTTCGGAAAGTGTGAGACTCATCCTCAATGGCACCCGCTTGACAAAGACTGACAGAGCCCTGTCCCCGGGGGGGCTCCCCAATCCACCGCCTGATCAGCGAAGATGGTAGGCACTGTCGCGAATGGAGGCAATGAGTCTAAGGCTTTTAGGGCGGTAGGGAACGCAGTAGAGCTGTGGGCCCCGAGGGCTAACGCGGGTTGATGTGCTCCTTGTAATGGGCCGTTTGACCCAGTCCCTGCTCTGCCGCCGGGGTCCCGAGAGCTTGCCAAGGAAACAAGCATCTAGGTACTCCGCCCGGTTCCATCCGGCGATCGGCCCGATGTATCCCTGCGCTTTGTGTCCCCCCGTTCCATGGCGGACGATCCTCTTACCCCTCCAGCGGGCCAAAGCGGCTGCGGACCATTACCCCGGTGTAAAGCCCGGTCGCGGATAGAATGATGCATCATCCATAGTAACCACTTCAACAAGGCAAGAAGAATCCGGTTTCTGCAGCTAGATCGATGGGGGCCGAAGGTTTCACCCCAAAGTGCGCGTGCCAAAATGCCTGCACTCCCAAGTCATTCCAGTGCGCCAAAGAGACGGCCGCCCCAAACCTCGACCCCAAGGGGCCGGGCTCGACCGATTCAAGCGGATGTGACCGATGGCCCCAATCATAGAGCTCGCATGGGTGACCTGTTGATACGCATGGCATAAAGCTTTCCGGCTATCATTGCCACCCGCCAGCGGGATAGACGCCTCCGTGAGGCAGAGGAGGGAACTCCCACCCCTTGTAGGTAGGCATGACCTCCACAAGCCGCCCCCATATGTGAGTCGCAGGAGGCATGGGGTGACGCGGAAGAGGATATGAGGACCACCGGGTCTTGGCGATTCCGCGCGCATGTCGTGGCGACAAAATGTGTCTAGGGCATCGGATGAATTTTGCATAGCTTCAAGGTGTGGGCCAACAGCCAACATCGTCGCATAGATGGTTGGCGGATGACACAGTGCAAAAGTCGTATGCCATCCCCATGCTCGAAGTAAGCCGGGGCTCTAACCGTCAATGTAGAGGCCAAAAAGTGTTGGTGAAGGGGGCAACCCCGCCGACCCTCGATACTAGTCGGTGAATGCTTGGCCCGGCTTGGCCGTGATCCTCGGCTAAAACAACTCTCATACACCAGATATGGCATTCTTTACATCGTGCAGCGGTACTCTGACGCTGATCTCAGCCTACGCCTTACGTGGGAACCAGATCAAAGCCTTCGCCAAGTCCACGGCAAAGAATACAAGTCCCGCCGATGGTTCCACTGCCTTCAATCGCCCGGCAGTTGTAAAGATATGGTCAATCGCTGGAGTGGCTGGGTCTAAAGCCCGCTTGTGTGAGGGCTCGCGACATCGCCGCCGCCGGCAAGCCGGGTCAACCGGCCGCCGAGAATGCCAAACAACAGCTTTGGCAAACACCGAATCGACCATGATCGTCCGGGTAATTATCGACAGTGTGGGTCGCCCGCTTTGTGAATGGGAACAACCCCGCTTGTGGTCCATTGTCGGGGAAACCTTCCCCGCAATGCTCGCTGAACGTGGTAGTGAGGATCACACAAGTGTGCCGCCGCCCATTTGAGTAACTTTCTACCGCATACCATCGAGGTCGGTGCCTTCCCATTAGCGGCCGTGTGCCCTCCACAATATCCTCCTCCACGAACCAATGGGGCCATCCTGGGGGGTATGGGCGTCTGGCGATCCCCAGTGGGTCATAGAATCTGCCAAGCAAGTTTATTCCCCACCGCCTCGGGTGTGATGTCCCAGCCAAGGTCGGGCCGGCCTCTGAGCACTCTGCAAGGCCTTAAAAGGTTCGAGAGGATGAGTGTCCAACAGGCCGAACATCTCCTCCGATGCCTGGCAAGGTACCGCGCCTTTGTCTCCTTCAGATGGGCGCAGATACTGGTGGGTGGCCCAAGCGGGTACCTGGATCCGATCGTGACGGAGCCGCCGCTATGCGTTCTTTACACTCGCGATCAAACCATCGGTTATGCGGGAAGATTTTTCACCCCGACCTGGCTGGCGCGGGGTGCACGCCAAAGCACCCGTCCGGCCGCATCCGTGAATAGCGAAGTCACCGGGTTGGCTGCCTCTGGCCGCTCTAGTGTGGGGGTCCGCATCATCGGGGGCGTCCATGAGCATCTCGGCGTAGTCCTCTGCCTGCTCATAATCTAGTCGCAACTGAGGATGGCGAGGGGCTGGCATAGTGGGGGTTCTGGCGGCTTGCCAAACCAAAGAAGCAACTTTTATGTCATATCATATAAGCAACATAATTAGACATACACAACACCAACATCCCCTTGTTGAGTCATGTAGAATAGCTTTGTGTTATATAATATTCGACACCAAAAAGTATTCGACGTGCACTGCAGTTTCAAAATCAAGGTGCAAGAGGGACTAATATTCCTTTAAAAGGGGCCTTTGTTGCTTGGTTCGGGAAACTTTTTAGCCTAAAGCATCAAGTTTCCTACAATTTTGAACCTATCCGACAAGGTACAAAGCTATTCTTCAAAATGGCGAGAAAAACCAAGAAAAACTCCTAATCCAAGTGTGAAATTTTCCTACTAATAATTTCAGAAAGTAATCGGACACATGGGTCGGTATTTCCCGAACCAAGTTTTGTTGGGAAGCCAGTCAAATAGCCCCTCACGGACTCCAACCCAACTCGCAATGCAATAAAACAATCGGATTCCAAGCTTCCCATTCAATCCATTTAATTCAGCCGCCCCAACCAAGGCAAAGGCAAGGCAGGCAAGGAAGGCGCCCTCTTGGGTTTTTCGAGTTTCCATTGTTTTCAAAAATAAGGCAGCACTATCAGCAATTGAGGTGTGCAGAGCTGTATGTAATTTCTATGTGAAGGCTATGTATACCATTCGCTTCAAAGCCTAGTTGTGCTACGAAGCTATACTAGCTGTGCATGCCATAGTTGCGGCAATTGTTTTCGAATCGAGGAGAATCAGTTGATAATGGCCACGAATTTGGCATTCTGGGAAGTTGATCCCTTTTTTGCAGCTGCAGAAGAGGTCCAGAACTCTGCCGACAGGTGCAATAACTGGACCTAAGTGCTGATTTGTGGCTTGTTAAGATATCTGATTGTGTGAAGGGTGATTTGTGGTGCAGGATGGAATCAGCTTTCAGGACATGGCAACATAGCAGTGCCCTTGCAAAAGAAGGGACTCAGGATGTTTCAGTTAGCAATTTTTTAGATGCTCGCAAACGAGATCTTATTACATCTTTAGATACAGCTAGGTGGCAGGTGAGTACGCCTCTTCTTATGTCCGCAGTAGGGTTTCTGTTAATTAGGCACTCAACCTGTATCAGGCAGTTGATGTGGATTGCATCTTGCAGCCACATATGCTTGTAAGGTGAGGAAGAACAAGGCAGGCAGAAGACGCCATACCCAAAGATTTGCAGATTTGCAATTTTGCTTTCTCACATCAAGGTTGCATGGATGGATTTTTTTTTTTAATGATGGTGGGAATTATGAATATATATAGGAAATAGGAAATAAATTATACCGATAGTTTCTGTACGGGGCCGTGAAATTTTATCTAAGTGAGCTGTTAGACAAGGATCCGTATGGGTTTACACTTCCCAGCACATTATATCAATTAATTTGGATTCTTCATATATACCTATTAAGTCGTTGCAAGATTTTAACAAGAAGCTTGGCAGCATTCGCATGGTAGAATAGTCAAAGATTCCTAGTGCATTGAGAATGAAGTAGTTGGGCTATGGAAATGCTTTGAAGACAGTTTCAGCAAGTGTTAATTTATATATACAAATGTGTTGAAAGAGGCAGCATGTTTCTCCAAAATTTACTGTTCATAATCAACATCTTTGATGTGAATTTCTAACAATTGATGAAAAATGAGGAAAACAGGATGCATATATCAATTTTAGAGCTTGATAACTTGGATCCTAGTTTTATGCAAACTTTTCACATAGAGATAGTTTGACTTTGTAAAGTTTTCTTTTATCCATCATCTAATCTCTATTTGTTTTCCGAAACAGCTAGAAGAGTTTGAGCAGGCAGTAAAGCTGGCTACAAGAACAGAGCAGGTGTACTTGGGTGAAGATGCCCCGTCAAGGCATCGGCAATTCATCCATGCCATACGAAGTCAGCTGGCTTCCATTGAGAATATATTAGGAGATGATGCTGATAAGCATACTTCCCGGGCATTGTGCAATGACATAAAAGATGAAGATAGGGAGTGCCTTGCGCAGTTTTTATGTGGCAGCATCTTAAGCATTGAGAGAATCAGTCAAAATACAGATAACAATCATGTGGACAAGAATGTTTCTTGTGCACCTTCTGAATTACACGAAGCCAGGGAGATAGAATTGCCTCAGCTTCATGCACCATCAGCAGTTGAAGCTATCGATGTGTCTGTTGAAGCTCGTGGGATAAATGGAGCTGAGATAAACTTGAGCAATTTGAATGGTTTTCATATTAGAGAAAATGGCTTGGCAGATGCCAAGCACAAACCTGTTATCAATGGTGTTGTAAGTTTCCCAAATGGCTATCATCGGTGTGCGAGTGCAAGCAATCTAAATTCTGTTGCAGCAGCCCACTTGGATGTAAGCAAAACAAACTTCAGAAGAAGCGATAGTCAGAATGGCTTGAATTTTTGGGGCTTACTGAAAGGGAAACGCAAACTGAAGTTTACAAGAAGTCTTTTTAAGCGATGGAAGGATGGAGATGCGACCATAGACCAGATTGAGGATTCCAGGTCTCCACAAAGGAATGGCTGCATGCTTGATATAGAGCAGGTAACTAACATACTTTATGTTTCACTCTTGGTATTTGGTACTCACGTGTCAGCCCTGAAATGCAGGGAAAAAGTATTAGTTGGCTAGGGATCGACAGGATTTACAATCGTTCTCAGGATCCAGCCCAGGACCCTGATGAAAAGCTCATTGGATGTGGGGGATGCCAACATCATTTGCAATTGGCTCATCAATCCCTACCTTATAGTAGCATAGCACATGTAGCCTCGGCTGTGGCTATTGTATTTGTCCTTGTGGCCACATATTTCTGGTTCCTGTCAACTCTTGTTCCATATGATAATCCAGTTGTTCCAGGTGATTTTCTTGATTGATTTTGAAGTAATCGGTGCTATATTTCAGCCCGGGTTTTGTATAATCAAGGAAAGGGTCTTTATATTTATCTGCTGTTCCCACATTTAATATTGTGAAATATAGTAATTCAACTTGCAGTTCCGAATTAGTTCACCTTGAAGTATTTTATGTTTATTGCTTACACATTTTCATAATATTACATCAAGCGAGGAATACTTTTACTTGTGCTAGAGGTATCATAAACAGGATCGTGAATTAACAGAAGCAGCAAGGTTCCTACGTGTTGTCACATCTTGCATTTTGAAGAGGTATCATAAACAGGATCGTGAATTAACAGAAGCAGCAAGGTTCCTACGTGTTGTCACATCTTGCATTTTGACTAACTGATGGAGGATAAGGATTATGTGGCATCTATTGAATTCGAACTGGAAACAGCTCTTAAGATGGACTGGACATTACATGAGACTCGTTTGCATCAGAGATAGGTTGTCTCTGATGACCATGGAGAAGAGAAATTAATCTTGAACGCCATGCCAATGTTTAAATTGTACCACATGGCTTACACGATATGGAAGGAAAAGCTACAATTCTTGCTCTAATCAAAGGTGATATAAGCACTGGCCCGTGTGGAACCAAGCACTGATGTAATTAGACTATTTGTCAAAGTGACTAAATGGGCAGGATCAGTTACATGAATCATATTATTTAGAATGGTATTCCAGCATTGGCGATCCCATTCCAGGGACCCGAGGTACCTGGGACGGTACTGAAATTGGCTCCCTAGTTTTAACCTAACATGCACGATGTGATTAAGTGAGCGGTGGTGGTGGTGGATTGGACTCTGCACAAAGGTCTACAATTCGTTGTTCTAACATGCAATACATTTTATTCTGTTGCACGTTCCCGTCACATCCTTGCATTTCCATTAGATATGTCAAGTCCAGGCCATTGATCCAATTGATTTCACCCCTTAAATCCGTGATCCCCTTAATCCACCACATCTCTTCATACAAACTTTGAACAAGAAGAATATATCTGAAGCATCATGGCATGCTTTCCAAAGCTGGGTGACAAGTACTTTTTTTTTTTTTAGGGTAAGAATTTTTTGATTAATGTAAAAACAAGGTACGCGACCTTCTTGTGGGCTCCACAATAGGCCAGATAGGAAGTATACAATGCTCTTGGTCACCAGATAGAAAGAATTGTAACAAAAAATACACGCAGCCATCAAACTGACAAACTACCCTAAGATCACGTCCATGTACTATGGTCAAGGTTCTCAACCTCTTCTTCATCCCTGCAAAATGAGATGCTTCTCAGCCTTTTAGTTCTTCCAGTACTAGAGGGCGTGGCCTTCTTCCCAACTATTGTAGGTACGGAAAGGTAATAGCACTTGTAGAGTGCAATCAAAATTATTCCTCAAGATCCTGGTGACAAGTACTTTCCAAAGCAGATTGAGTGTCAAGTATTTTTCAAAGTAGGTAAGTAGGTCAGGTAGGCAATACCGATTCTTTTTGAAAGATGGCATGGATTTAATCTACCAGCATAATGGAGGTAGAGTATTCTTACACAAGAATTGAATTGAATGTTTTTTATCATCTATGGAGACCAATCGGCCTATGTGACCCAATACAAAAGCGGAGCAGGATAAGATAAGGGGCTCTTGGATAAAACTAATGGGCATAGAGTATTCCTATTACAAGATAAGGGGCTCCATGGCTGCAGTTCTAAATTCCTATTCCCTCAAGCAAAGCTATTTACTTATGTTGTAAACTAGCTTACTACCCAGCCACGAGCTCTTAGCCAAAATACAGCTGCCCCTGAGTTCTCTCCCTTACAACTACATAACATGCACACCTGTTGGTCCCAAAAGGACCATACCTTCCTTTGGACCAAAGGCCCAAAGGTCCAAAGATCCACGTAGCCCAAAAAGGCCCAAAGCCGTTTTCGCGTCCTTGCTATATTGCATTCCCTCGCTCCTGACATTGCAGTTCTCTGCGACAAAAGGGCTTTTAAATGCCTTTAGCCGTTCGAGCATAATCCTTCCTTGGTCCTCTCTTAGGCTAGTTAGTAGTAGCCTGTTCTTGGACATCTCCTTGTCCCTCGACTTCCCTTGTCTTACGGTCTTTATATTCCTAGAGAATATCCGGATAGGCTTCTAAAGCATTGCCACGTATCCATGAAGTGTCCTCCAAAGGTTTGTGAGTAAGCTTTACCAAATATTTCTTGAACCACTAGTGGATTTATCCACTAAAACTGTTTCTAGTTCTAGAACTTCAGAATCATCAATCAACTCTGACTCAACCTCCCAAGTTGAAGTAAGTTTTTATTCTGATAAGCCTCTAGCTTTGAAACATTCACAACATCATGCATTTTCCAACCTTGAGGCAATCTCAATTGATATGCATTCTCATTGACCACTTTAAATGGTCCATGGAAATGGAGCGCCAACTCAAGATCTTTCTTCACATCTTTCTTGAAGCATAAAATCCATTGGTTGCTGCAACTTAGATGATTTATTTGCAAAAGAAGCTTGAGCATCTCGAATATGAGCCTGAAGCAAGTCTATATCCTTATGCTCAATAACTAAATCATTAGCAGCTGGAACATCCTCACACACTCGAGAGAGTGGCTCCCGCACAATCTGACTATAGACCGCTAAAAAGGAGCCATCTTTATGGTAGACTGATAGGTGGTGTTGTACACAAAAGCAATAGGCAAATACTCACCTTCATGTTCATCATTGACGATGGAACGAATAACTTTGTTTACCACCTCGAATTGTCCATCAGGTTTTGGATGAAAAGCAGTGGAGAACCTTAATTCCATTCCCAATTGCATAAATAATGCCTTCCAAAATTTTTCTGGTAAACTTTGTATCGGCAACCCATGCAGCCTAATTATCTCTTTGCGTAGTTATCTCTTTGATATCTCTTTGTGTAGCCTAATTATCTGAACAAGGAATAAAATATGCGTGCTTAGTTAAACAATCAACCGTCCAAATGACAGAATTCTTGCGAGAACTTGCGGGAAGACCAACAATGAAATATATAGTGACTCCCACTTCGCTTTCGGAATAGGTAAAGATAAAGGAACACCATGAGGTTTTTTGTTGGCTTTCTTTACCTCTTGGCAAGCTATACAGTGATGAATACGAGCCAAGACATCTCTCTGCAATCCAGGCCAAACAAAGTATAGAACAAGCTTTGCCAAGGTCTCCCCCACGCCACGATGACCAGCAGTAGGTGCATCATGGACCTCCCTAAGAATAAGTGGTCTAAAGCCACGAACAATTACATTAACGATCTTATATCCATAAGCATTGCCACTTTGGGCCAATAACCAAATATCCTTATAATTATAGTGAATGGCATACAACAACTTCATTTTCTCTAAATGGTTGGATTATGTTATAGAGAGAGAACAAACTGCATAACATCGACTTAAAGCATCTGCCACAACATTCTCTTTACTGGGATGACAGTCCACCGAGAAATCATTTTGCCGCATAAAAGCAACCCATTTCACTTGCCTTTCAAATAGCATTTTTTCTGTGAGGCAATGTGCCTAATGCTTTGGTGGTCAATCAAAATATGAATCGTTGGCCCTAAAGATAGTGTCGCCACAACAATAAGATGACCATCCTGCATCAAAACTACGTCCCAAATCCATACCACAAGGCCCCCAAAATTGAATCAGCATGATTTTATTTCAGTGATTTGTTGGTGAAAACCAAATCCACAAATCATTACATGTTAGTGGGTTCAAAAGTTTACAAACCATATCTAGTTATGTAATATGGTTCATCAACATATTTTTCTAAAGTGATAAACCAATATTGTTTTGTGCCATTGTATTGAAACATGGTAATTTCTATTAGTCTTTGTAACAACTTAAAATTTATGATATATACTAATGTTTAGTATGTCAAGTTTACTATTCTGGTATCATTAGAGGTAATTTGAGATCTCATTTTGTCCCATTAAGGGATGCTTAAAAAGCCACATCAGCTTTTTAAACTGTCCAATAAGAGAAGAGCTCCAGTGTATTTTATTCCAGTATTATGTGGCAGCAGTAATTAATGCAGTTCTAACTAACTTTTGCAGTGTCATTTTTCTACTATAACTTTTGATCAAAAACTCCGATTCGAAAATTATTTGTGGCAATGGATTCGTCTCCTCAAGATCTTTCTAATGACAACCCATTATTATATCTTTTGGGATGTAAATATATAAGAAAAGAGCAAAAAACCATATTTTTTAAGGTTAACACATATGGCTTGTATTGAAATACATCATAACCATATATCACTTGAAAGATCTTTTCATTCTGCATCTAATGCAATAAACGCCGCAGCATTTTCATGAGTAGATCAAAAGTTATAGGGAAAAAACGACAGCAATGAAGTTGTTAATGCTGCATTAATTGCAGTTTGATGTAGAGTACTCATTCTATTGGAGGATTCTTATGGGGACAAAAGGAGATCTCAAATTACCTCTAATGTTGATCACATCTCTCGTCCTTAGTATATTGCCATGATAAGTTAAAGTGCATAATTATCATGATACTTTATAGTGATAAATTGTTAACAAAAAATGTGGTAAATGTACTTGGTTTAAATATGCTAATGCATCTTTTTTACCATATTTTTTTTTTCATGGTACAAAACATGATCATTTTACTTAGCTTTACGTAGCTTTTCTAACAACTAAGAACTGTATGATATATAATAATACTTAGTATATAGGATTTAGTAGAATGGTATTTAATCATATTTATCTTTCCGATACGTTGACTTGGTAAATTATTCGTATATTTCGTAGTAATTAATCAACACACATGGCAAATTGATATAGTTTAAATTTGCTGATGCGATTTTTGTTTTAGATGATTTTATGTAGTTAACCAATCGACTTTGTAACATTGTAAATATAACTGATTGCTATGATATCTAATAGTGCTTCACGTGTGAAGTTTAGTGATTGTATGTTAGTGTGCGAGGGTTAAGAATCAAAACTCATAAGAAAAGAAGGCAGGTAAACCCACAAACTCGAATTCCAAAATAACCACTATAATAAAAAGTCTTAGAAACCATATATAGGGTCCAGACAAAAGTTAGGAGAAAGAAACTGCAGTTGGGAGAGAGTTGTGCGATTTGAACCCACAAAACCAAAAAAAGCCTCAAGAAATTACCTTCCACCATATTCAAGATGTATTTACCCTCTAAAAGAGTAGGAATCAAGGAATCTAAGACCTCATTTTCTGGTAGCCACCTACAAGGTGATATATTCTCACAGAATTCAACGATTTGATGATGGAGAATTTTTATACCTAAAATTGAACCAGTTGAGAAATGTGTAGCAATCCAGGAATTGAAACTTAGTTTGGTACATGGAAACACACTATAACATACCATCTGTTGAGCCAATAAGCTATCAGTATTGAAAGATCTAATGTCGAATGTTTATACCTGAAATTGAATCAGTAGACAACATTGAGAGCAGTGTTCTTCAAAGTGTGTGTTTCTGGCCAAGTGCTATTGTCAAAGAATCATCAAGTTTGTTGCATGATGTTCTCTCACCTATAAGTCAACAACGAAGAATGAGCTTGAGGTAGCATTGTGAAAATAAATGTTATTCCAAACAAACGGACATAGCTTACCAGCATGAACTACCAGTGTGCTGGAGCGTGCCTTAGGAACCTCGACTGGGACACCAGTGTTGACTCCATCAGAGATTGCATCAACATAAGCTTGTTTCTTTTGTTCGATGTTATCATTTCCAAATGGAAACTCATGCCCACAGCATCAACAAACTGCAATTTAGAAACAAAGGGCACAACAATGGTCACATTAGCACTAGATTTGCTGAAGAAGATTAAGTTTCGGCCATCGAATCTACTAGATTAGAGGGTCTGGCCACCAGAGTTCATTGCAGAAGCAGCAACAACTTGTGCAATTCCAATATTGCCGTAGTCAGGTAAGCCTTTATGCTAAGCTGCCATTCAAAATACACAGGAAGATCAAACTCAAAATTGCAGAATCCACTAACCCAGACTGGCCTTGAGATTCCGAGGATGATTTGTGCAGTGACAGGCCACCGGAAGGATTCCTTCCATATTCCGCCATGCTGCCACCATAGACACCGTCCTCACAATTGAATCCAACAGTTTCCCATTTGTACTGCAGATTCATACATCTTAGAACACAGGGAAGGCTGGCAATGCAAAAAAAAATTTGGGGCCCCAAGAGTCTATTCTTGAGAGATAGCACCTTTGCTCTTTAGCTTCAGATGCCATTTAATGAATCCCTTGCATTTTTAACAAATCAGTGAAGCGATGAAAGCAAAAGGAGAAACAAAAAGCAAGAGCCTTATACCTTGAAATGCTAGAAGAAAGAAGAAATTGTGGATGATCCCCAAGGTCTCGAAAAGCAAATCGCCATGGTTGGACCGCTCCATTGCAAATATGGCAGAAAAAGAATGGAAACCTAGAGCGGCATGTATTCCGGCGGTATGGGACGCAATCTGAAGCTCGAATTGCAGCATCAAGCTTTCAGAATGAAAACTTCCTCTGTTTTAGAAAAGCTGTTCTCTAGTCGCCATGGCTATGGCATTGCCTGTAAAAGTGAAAACGGGTTTGAAGTTTCGGACTCGAATCATTTCGGCCTGTACATGCCGATAGGTCATCACGCTCCAGATAATGTTGCCGTTAGGTTGCATTCTATTCTATTATTGAACAAGGAGGGACGCTCTTTAAATGCTCACGGCCTTGTATATTCTATTAAGCTTGGTTAAGTTTTCACCATGCTATATAAAATTGGATTTTTGGGTTGCTCTTCACCAAATAATTCTTGTAATAATAAACCTGCAATTCGAGATAATTTACAGGTGGAGGCCTAAACCCTTCTCACCCAAAATGCGAAGTCCTTTCTGTTTGTGTGGTATGTATTTTGGTAATACGCATAGCACTGGCATGCGGAGCAGAGCAAAATGCAAACCTGCTTCACGGTTCTCGCATTTGGATGTGGCAACCTATCCTTGTCAATTTTGTGACACTTTTCTTTTTGTCACTCTCATTTGGGCATCATACCATTGTTATTCAAACAATGGAAAATCACAAAGTACACTTATCAAAGGGAAAAGGGATTGTTTTGACATCTTACCTCAGCTTGGTACTCATGTTTCTCAAGGCCAAGAGCCTTAAGTGGAGGAGCATGCTCTGTGGATACCAAGTTATCTCGAATCCCATTTAGATGGTTTAACACCATTTGGTCGTGAACCAAATCCTCCTTTTGCTCCAATGACAACCTCAAGAGCTCAGCCAGCTTCCCAAATCTTTAGAAGACTCCGCATAAACTCCATGTTTTAGCCTATTCTTGATATCTCTGCACGCTCCAACCAAAAGACCAAACAAGAAAAGAATTATTTTAAAAACCTTTGCCATGCATCTTTTGAAACCATATGTATTGCACTGTTTAAGCGAATAGCTAAGGTCGTACCTCAGGCCTTCACAACATCAAGATATAATCTCGGCCTCTATTGCTCCCACTCAAAGATGCACCAAAGAAGTTAAAGATTGTCTGCACGTTCGAGATGTAAATTTTAACACTTGTGTCAATACAAATTAACCCTCAAGAAGAATTTTTTATTCAACTTCTTGCACCACTTAAATTCAAAATATTACTAGATCACAAGTAATTCAAAGTGTCATTTGATCACACATATGTTCAAAGGCCTTTAGCTTAAATAACTCTTTGTTCAAACAACACCATAAAGTACTAATGAATATTTGAACTTTCAATGGTCATTCAAACAAGAATTCACTGCAGTAAAGTTATAACGAACTTCCTTTGATTGCCCCGATCACTACTCCAACTAGGATCGTCTGTGAAATCCGTTTAATCCCCTGATACCCCAAGTATTGATTATGCAACATTTTATCTTCGGAAGTCTACCGACAAGGCTATATTTTCGGATCAGATAGACTCCACCGTCCAGCAAATTCGTCACATCGAAATATCCCACGGGCCGTTTGTCATGAAAAAGCTTATTGACCCTTTTGACCATTAATATCAATGGTCTCGACCTTTTATTGTTTATTTTTCAACTAATAAGAGCAACTTAACACATTAGGGTTAAGAATACTTACACCAACTGTGCAACTTGTTGTATGCAGTAGCTTCCACCAGACTGGCACTAGCAACCACTGCATTAATTATGCAATGACTCCAAATTCCAACACTCCTCCTTCATTGCATAAATAATGAACCTTTAATTGCTTTTGGAACCTTGTAAACTTACTTTCTGTAAGACCTTTTGTGAAAACATCTGCTATCTGTCTGTCAGTACTAACATATATCATTTGAATGTTCCCTCTGGCAGCTTGATCTCTGATATAATGCATGCTCAACTCTATATGTTTGGTTCTTTCATGTTCAACAGGATTTTTGACAATTGCAATACAACTCTGACTATTTGAAAAGATAATGGTAGGGTTTACCTGCTTAAAATTTAGCTCTTCCAACAATCTTCTAAGCCAGGCTATTTCTGTAGATAAAAGACATGAGGCAACATACTCAGCTTCAGCTGAAGATAGAGCAATTGCTGACTGCTTTTTTGTTCTCCAAGTTATAGCACCACCCGCAAGAAATATTACATAGCCTGTGGTAGACTTTCTTTCAGTTTGATCTCCTGCCCAGTCAGCATCTAAATAGGCATACATTTGCAGATTATCATCATTAAATGTTATTGCATAATCCTGTGTTCCTTTCAAATATTTCAGGACCCTTTTGGCTGCTAGCCAATGTATTTTGCACTACTGAGAATATTGACTGCATAACTTATGTCAGGTCTGGTACTGTTACTTAAGTACAATAGACAACCTACTAGAGCACGATATGGAACCTGTTTCATGTACTCAAGCTCCTCTGTATCAGCTTCAACATTAGCTGTTAGATTATGCCCTGGTACAATTGGAGTTTTAACAGTACAAGCATCCTGCATATTGAACTTTTTGAGCATGTTCTCTATATGTCCTCTCTGCTTTAACTTGAGTATTTTATTTTCCCTGTCTCTTACAACCTCAATGCCCAGAAATTTTTGCAAAGGCCCTAAATCTGTCATTTTGAACCTGTGTTTTAAAATATCCTTGCAAGCATTTAGAACTTTAGTGGAGTTGGCCATCATAATACAATCATCTACATACAAAGCTATAATGCAGAATTCATTCTCTATTTTGTATCTATATAGATTGCCATCATTTTGTAGTTTCTCAAATCCTTGCTCCCTAAGAAAAGTATCCATGCAAAGGTACCATTCCCTTGGAGCTTGCTTCAGACCATATACTGCCCTGTTTAATTTCCAAACTAAGTTTTCCCCTTTTTTAAAATCAGGGGCCTGTTTCATGAAGATATCTTCCTCTAATATAGCATTCAAAAAGGCAGTTTTCACATCCATATGATGTATTTCAAAATCAAGAGCATTTGCTAAAATGCCATTGGCAACACAAAAACCTTTAAACTTGGCGGAGAGATACTCTCCTCCTCGATCAGACCTTATGCACTTTAATTTCTTCCCTGTTTGCCTTTCAGATTCTGCTACAAACTGTTTGAATGCTGATAAGGCTTGAGCTTTCTTAGCTAGCAAATAACATTTGCACTTTCTTGTATAATTACATGTATACACACAATTACATGTAGTTCTGCTTGAAAATTTTCATATAATCCTTCCTACAAAGCTTCAAATCATTGCCAAATTAGAACCCATTTCGTGGATTACTTCCAATTTACCTACAGAGACATCAAAAGCTCAATTATTCAGGCACACAAGAGCCCATTTAAAAATATGCATCAAACCCATTTCCTCAAATTTAGGTACACGAAGCTTTAGAACTCAAAAGTTGAAGCCAAAGGGTTTTGTCGACAGAGTTACCTGGCGTGCTTCTTCATGCCGCTGCACCCCAGTTGTAGAAGCTGCAAGCCATCCTTGGCGCAGCATCAAGGTCCGATGATCAAATAGATGGGTGGACCACAAAAACCTAGCATTAACCTGTGCTTAAGAGATTCGACTGCCTCAATAGAATCAACTGGCTAGTTGCTAGGGAAAACGAGTTTGTGAAGAATACGCATCGACGGAGGCAGAGGCATCTCGAGCCCAGGTCGCGACCACGCAGCCTATTCGTCACGACGCCACGCCTATGTCCGATGCTCTGCGATGCTCTGCGATGCATCTCATCCGTCAGTTATGCCACGTTGGCATAAACTGATGGCCAAGATGGCCCCAATTATCAACGATGTCCTTATGGTGCTCCCACACAATTTCAGCCGTCCAATCTAGACACGTGGCATATCCAACGGCCCATATTGCCCCCGTGGTCAGAGTCAGGCAGCCCTCTATAATAATATATATAAGGTAGATAATTCTTGCCCTCCATACCTAAGATATATGATTGTCAAATTTGAAGCATGGTTAGATATTCAGAATCTTTACGACAGTTAAGGGCATTCTCTATTTATAAAGGCAAGCAAGGGATTGTAAATTTCCCTTTCTATGCAAATGGTTTCACACACGCATGAATGATGGATCGGTGATCACATTGCCCAAGCAATGGATTTGCATGCGGGAAGTACAAGATCAACCATAAGAGAGAGTACCTATGAACCATCTATTCATTTTGTTGCTAGCACATGCTACAGATTGGATTGAGAAAACCATTTTCAAAAGAGTCAAAGCTTTTATTTAGAAGGTTTAAATTTTACTAGCCATGGATGCATAATGGTCATAATTGAATTTAACTGACGTGGATAACCACGTCGATAGGTTAGGAAGGAAGTGATGTACCCCCGTTAAGGCGAGCCTGCCAAAAAATAAAAAATTATGTTTACAAAAATTATGCTCCACACAAATTTAAATATAGAAGTTGAAATTACTAGCCATTCTAAAATAAAAGTTGCACTTGATAACTAGATTATAATAAACTATTAAAAACGTAGTGAATACCACATCCAAAAACCATAGCATCTTTGCAATAGTCAACATGATTTTTGAACTGAGATGAAAAGACATGATAGTATATAAAATATGTGCTGAAAAACATATAGGATAATGACAACTAGCATGTGAAGCATTCCAAATTATAATATTGAAAATGTATATATAAAAACCATCCCTTAAATCAATGATGATTTCAAGAAACTACATTGTAAAACTTAGAATGCATTTAATTAAATATGGTACGAACTAGCAATAGTTTTGCAAAATTAACATATGCTTACAACACATCTCCCAAAATGATAATGATTGCAGAAAACTATTATACGATGTAGAACTCGTGGAATTAAACATGATATGAAGTAGCAATAGTTTTTTAGCACATCTCCCAAACTAGTAATGGCAAAAAACTAATATACGATGTAGAATTCACGTAATTAAACATGATATAAACTAGCAATGGTTTTGCAAAATCAGTATCTGCTTAAAAATCATCTTACAAACTAATGATGATTTCTAGAAACTAGTCCAAAATTTAGAATTAGTACCAAAAAAACAATATGAACTACTAGTGGTTTTGCAAAACCATGATGGGCACATGGTTTTTGTTGATATGTGAATTGTTATACAAAAAAATCACATATATACTGGTTCTAATACTAATTTTTACTGCAAGTTCATTTTTGGAGGCCTTGTGTACCATTTACATCAACACATAACAAGTAAGGTAGACCAAACTTTGGCAAATGTAGAACAGAAGGGTTAATCATGGCATCCTTCAAAACTTGGAAAGCAAACTGATGATTATGATTCCATCGAAAAGGAACATCCCTTCGTAGCAATAAATAAAGACCTAAAACTAAAGGAGCAAAATTTTGTAAAAACTTCATATAGTAACTGCATAGGCCCAAAAAGGAGCGCAATGCAGCAAACGAAATAGGTAATGACGAATCCACAATTGTTTAATATCTTACTGAGATCCTCAGCGCAAACCATATGACCCGAATATTCAATTTTCGATTGAAAAAAAAAAAACTTTTCTTAGGATTAAGAGTAGTGGACTCCTCCTTTAGTCGACCAAAAACTCTCACAAATGCAAATATTGGTCTTCTTGAGACTTACTAAAAACTAGTATGTCATCAAAAACAATAACAACATAAGCATCATGTACGTCTTCAAATATTTGCCCCATTAGCCTCGTAGAAGAAGCTGGCGCATTTGTAAGTCCAAATGCCATGACCAAAAACTCATAATGTTCAAAGGTTGTCTAAAACGTAGTTTTATGAACATCTTTAGGCGCAACCTTAAGTTGCCAATACCTTGACTTAAGATCAAGGCTACTAAAAACTGTGTCACCTTGAAGTTGATCAAACAAATCATCTGGCTTTGGCATAGGGAATTTATTTTTTATAGTTACCTTATTCAAAGCGCAATAATCTATACATATGCATCAAGAATTATCTTTTTTCTTGACCAACAAGATAGAAGCACCAAAAAGTGAAGAACTATGGCATATCAATCCAGCTTGAAGTAACTCATCAAGTTTGCACCTAATCTCATCTTGTTGGGCATGGATTCTTCGATAAGAAGCTTGATTAAGAGGTTCCTTTCCAGAAATTAGATCAATCCCGTGGTCCTTTGGACATTTGGAAGGCATATTTTGTGGAATTTTATTTAAAAAGACATCATCTAAATATTGCAAAAAGCAGTTTGATGTTCATTCAATGGAGATGCATTAGACTTAGAACGCAAAACTACCAAATACACAAAATGCTCAAATGCTCAAACTGTACAACAAAAATTGTTTGAATATGGAGAAACAATATTATCCTTCACAAACTAGGATAACAAAATGATCCCAGCTAGAATAACATCCATACCTCCAAGGTCAAAGACCATGAAAGAAAATTTATAGACGTATCCTTGTAGTTGAAATTCAACATGAAGAAGTCGGAGGGGCAACATTCAAGAAAGGGAAAGAAAATTCTACGTCACTTGATAAAGGGATAGAAGTTAATTTTGGTTCCTTTACCAGCTTAGCAGAATTGAGATCAAATTCACTTCTTAAGGATTTAACATACATAGAAGACAGTAAACACAAAATGCAATTTTGCCTTCCATTTTAGCAAGACAGAAACAGGACAGCTTGCCCTTATATTGCCACCACATGACGGATTTGACAATATGGAATTCGAGAGCAGGTATTAGGTACACACTTGATGTGTTCTATGTTGAGGCAAAATCATGTTTGGTAATATGCAAACTGCCCCGGAAGTCAAAATTTGATATAGAAACAAAAGACAGATCTTTAAAATCTCAACTTTGATCAGGATATTGTGATCAACTGGCTCATCTTCCATACATGAAACTGCAAGCAATTTCTGCTACTGTAGTGCTATAGAGATGAGAGATGGGTGGAGTTGGTAGCATTTGAAGCCAATTTAACCTACTAAAAGAAAGATTATGTATCGATATAAAGAAACAACAGAAGAAGTCGAAGCCCCACCTCTAGCATTACATTTATTCGAGAACTCTAAAAGTAAATTCTTTCAGCACTTGTGTCAACAAAACCATCTGCTAAGTACAGCAAAATGTTAAAAGGACAACACAAAATAAATGTTAAGAGCAAGGATAGATATAGAACCCTGGCTATGCAGAGCCAAGACTGGAACTGAACCTGTTTTGGATTTTCGACAGTTTCATCTGCTGTTAAACGCTCAAACACACCTTCAGAAACCCCGGAGCTAGCTATAAGCCAAGGTAGTGGCCGAAATTGCAACCTAAAGGTCGATTCATCCACTCCAAATTGCAGAATGCCATCTACTGCACATAAATTTACAAAGCACATGAATAAAGCATGCCAATCCAATTGGCGAACATGCATGGAGCGACAGCTGCAAGAAGGGATATGGGCATCTGCTAAAGTCTCGGAATCGATAAGGCAACCCCAAAAGCTAGAATTTGGTAATCAAAGGCAAAGCCACAAACTCGATTTTTGGAATACCTGGAAAGTTTTCCGGCAGCCAAAAGCTTCTAGACCTTAGAAAACTAACCTGGAAAAAAAATCTAAAAACGTTTCGGCATGTCGGAAAAACCAAATTTAAACAATAGATAAGTATAAGTTCACGAGCATAGAGCAATTGAAACGACCATCCTTTAAACACGGAGATAAGGATGGCAAAGTTTAAATTAACAATTGGAACGCTACATGGTCAACAAAGGAGTATCTTTACACGTACGGGCAATGGCATAAATTTTGAGAAACTTTTAAGGGAAATAATGTTCTAATTATTTTGTTTGGTATTTGGGGAGGGTATTTCACAGATGGTTTTGGCTAGATTTCGGGGTGTATTGTATGCAAAACCGTAGTCCGACTGTATTTTTTGAGTGATTTGAGGTGCTTCTTGGGTAGTCAAATAGGATTCGAAAATAGGCTCCTGGATGTGATTATTTTGGTGTTGCAGTGATGGTTTGAGGATAGAAAGAAGGATAAGAATACACACTTCTTTCCTTTTTGAGCAGAGGCGGCAACGGATCCCAGCGGGGCAGGCAAGCAGGGAGGGGTTCTGGTGTGGAGGAAGAGAATTGACCCGGGATGATTTAGAAAGTTCGAAGTGTTGGAAGATCGATTCAAAATCCAGCCAATTTGGAGCCGATTTGCAGGCCGATTTGCAGCCGATTGAGAAAGCTTTCAACTTTAGCAGCTTTGAGGGCGATAATAGGGCGATGGAGTTGTGGTGTAGATGGCAGTTGTGGTGCAAAGAGGTGGAGACCGGTTTGATTCTGTTTAGGCTAGTCTAGGAATCAGTGGGTTCAAATCGGTGCTTGACGGAGCTCGGATTGAAGGCTCTATGAGGTCAGATTGAAGGTCCTGTGAGTAGGGATCAAACAAATCCATGGCCTGCCTTGTGAAGCTAGCCGTGTGGAGCAGGGATTGAAGGGGGCATCAGAATGCCGAATCTGGCGCAGGAAGGCTTGATTGAAGGGGAAGAAGAAGGCGGGCTTGGAGGCGTTGGGAGCAGTCTGGTTGGGAGCGGAAGGCCGAAAAGGAAGAGTGTGATCCGAAATCATTCAGAGCGGAGTTGGCGGCCTTTGTGGTGGATTCGGAACACCCAGATCCATGGATTCGTGCTCAGCCCTCTTCCTGGAGCGAGTGAAGCTTCATGGATTTGCAGCAAGTAGGTCTTTGGGGCTAGGATTGCTGGTGGATATCGGAAGGCCGGAGTAGACAGAGAAGGTCGGAGGAGAATGCACACGAACCATTGCTTTTTTCACTTTGCAGGTTTTCTGGTTTGGACCATTGGAAGTGGCAGGAGAATTGTTGACGAAAAATATTATGGCCTTTGATCTGGGATAAAACACCGAATATTCTGGAGATCAATGATTAGAAATTAGAGATGGAAAAAAAAAACTGATAAAGAATGAATAAACATACAAACTACCCTTATGTTTGAACAAATTCGACAGCATCTCCCTGAGTTTCGATAATTTCCTAAGATGCCATTGGTCAAAATACGTTGTCTTCCTATATATATGATTAGGAGGAAAAAAAAAAGTGATTTCAAGCAAAAAAAAATCCAAAAATAAATGTTTCAGGGCAAAAAAAAACCTAAAAAAAATTACATTTGGCATCGGGAAAGGGTTCCGGCAGGGACGTTTGGGGATTAGTTGGGAACTCTGGAGTGCGAGTTGTGCATGCCTGTGGGCAAATTTGGCCGATAGTTTTGTGATAGATAGTGGCGTGAGCGTCAACTTCGTCGCGGTAAGGTATGGCTGCAGCTGGTTTTTTTGAGGTACAGGTTGATTGGATGGGTTTTGCTTTCAGTGGGCGTTTTGTATGATGGAAGACGAAGTAGCATCTTCTAAAATTATTCAAATGCCCTTAAGATTCACATTAATTTCCCAAATGCTCTTAAGTTTTCCTTCAAATTTCAAATGCTTAAAAATCAAGAGTAATTTATATAAACTCGAGGGTATCTCGTGAAATTCATCAAAATATAAGGTATTTTGTAGTTTGTAGTTTTCCCAAATTTTAATGATGCATGTAATGGTCTTTTTAGGAAGGAAGGAAGTTAGTTATTTTTATCGTCCACGGAAACCAATCTGCAATATTGCTGCTGTTTTCGTCCGGATTTTCATTGGCTGCCATCTGCTAGCTCTTGGATGATAATGACGTGAACGCAGATGGTACATAGTCGTTTTCGATGCCAACGTTGGAACAGTCGTTTTTTATGCCAACATAGTCGTTTTTGATGCCAACCTTGGAACAGTCGTTTTTTATGCCAACCTTGGAACTCTCAGATACAACGTGGAATGTATGTGTCAGTTGAGAGCCCTTGATTCTGAATTCCAACGAATCAATGGTCTTGACAGACAATAGATCGCTTAGACATAATAAAGCACCTTAAAGAATGTGAATATAGGTGCTGTGTATATGAATTTTGAATCATAAACCTTGCATTGTGGTCCCAAAAAATGGGCCAGGTTCGCCATAAGGGTGTAAGTCTGGCCTGAGGGCTTGAAAGCCAAGTCGTAAGAACTAAAAGCACACAAAATAAAAAACCATCAAATAAAATCCCCACAGGAACAACACCCATCCTTGAAATGGTGCATTCTATAAGCATCCCTTATTATGATTTCCCGCCTTTCAAGCTTAGAAATGAATTTACTGAAATTATGACAGTCCATGCACATTCGTAAATTCTTCGTGGCTCGAATTACTGTACCTTGTGGTGTACTTAGAATGCCAAATGCTATTGCAAGCTTCTCACAATGGCCACACAAATTTTCTTCCTTTCGCTTGCGGTGCAGCATTAAGTTGGTGTCTGGCAAAGATCCTTTCTCATTCATTCTATTATTTAGACCCTTCAATACATGATAGATCTCTTCACTTTGAGGATGGCTTTTATCGGTAACAACAAATTCATGCACTTTGCTATTCACTTCAATCCATGCCTTCGCAGGTTTTCTCCATGCTCCCTCACAACGTCTCAGCTCTTCTACCTTGGTGGCATCATCTTGCATAGAAGCATCAGAGTAAATCTTGGACATCATCATATAACCAGCAGAGTGATGAGGATCCATTTGCACAAACTGATCAAAGCAACGTTTTCCCATCTCTACATTACCATAGGTTTTACAAGCGCTAAGCAAGGATGTCCAAGAAATAATATCTGTGTGAGCTGTAGAAATTAAAGTTTCTGCCTCTTTCAAATATCCTGCACGTCCAAGAAGGTCAATTATACAGTTATAATGGCGGCTATCTGGTATAATACCATAATCTTCTATCATAGAATTAAAGTACTTCTTTCCTTCATATATTAGACCTGCATGAGTGCAGGCAGAAATAATTGTAGCAAATGTCACTTCATTTGGTTTGGTTCCCTCTAATCGCATCTCAGCAAGGCACTGGTGGATCAGACCAATTTCCCCATGCTCAACGTATCCTGCAATCATTGTATTCCATGACACCACATCTCGATGTCTCAATTCCCTGAAAATTTTGCAGGACTCCTCTAAGTCCCCACATTTTGCATACAAATCAATGAGCGCATTGGCAACAAAAAGAGCAGACTGGTCTCCACTTTGAACAACTATTTTATGAATTTGCCTCCCCTTATCAATTGCCCCTATGGTGCTACATGCTCTTAAAATACTGGAAAATATAACTTTGTCAGGAGCTATACCTTTCGCTTGCATGCTTTCAAAACATTCTATGGCAAGGAGCCCTTCACCATTTTGAACATATCCAGAAATCATTACACTCCACGATATGACATTGTGATTTGATAAACTGTCAAACAGTTTACGTGCATCTACCAAGTTCCCACATTTAGCATACATGTCAACAAGAGTAGTTCCTAAAGAACCTTCCAACTGGAGATGATTATGCGAGACCAGCTCATGGATAAACTTTCCATATCTTATAGCCCCTGTAATGCCACATGCTTTAAGAACACTCAGCAATATAACTTTATTTGGTTTTAATCCTTGGCTTTGCATCATTTGAAAGCATTCTAAAGCGAGAATACCATCACCATGCTGGACATATCCAGCAATCATTGCTCCCCACGATACCTCATTTCGATTAAACAACTCATCAAAAACTCTGCGCGCATTTTCAAGGCTTCCGCATTTTGCATACATATCAATCATAGCAGTACCCACAAATACATCATCATGGAGATTACTCCGAATAACTTCACCATGGATGACTTGGCCCCACATAACATTTTTGGTCCTGATGCATGCCTGCAGGACAGCAAGGTATGTGTACTTGTCGCCCTCAAAAGTTGAATTTTGCATTCCATCATACAGATCAAATGCCACGCCGTACAAGCCAAACTTGGCATTTGCAGCAATGACAGAGTTCCATGTATACTGGCTCGGTTTTACAACCTCGCTAAATGCTTGATTTGCTTGGGCTAAACTTCGACAAGCAAGAAGCACATGACGATCAAGGATGGAAACAGAATGTGGCCCATTATGTACATGAAAGGACTCATAATTTCCCCTTTTGGTGCAATCCTGCACCAGCCAGTAACTCCTTTCTATAGTTATCGGTATCATTTCTTATTTCGTCATCAAGCCTAACAAAGACCTTAGTAAGAATGAAGCGCAGAAAACAATAGAATCCTACCTCAAAGCTTGTTAATATGGTCGTCGATTAATCTGGTAAATGTATGTAAGCGCCTTCGATACATGATTATTCCGCCCATATCTTGGGTCTTCCGAACCCCCAAAACATACACACCACGGTAGCCGGTTGAGTAATGACTCTCTAGCTACGGGTTAAGAAAGATGTCGTATCATATGTACCATATATCATTTTGGCCGAAAGGCTAAAATGGGCCAAAATCTTTCGTTGCAACACATTTGGCCATGCATAAAGCTTTTCTCTCTAAGAGACACCCTTTGATTCGAGGGTCTAGATTGAACGGCAGGGATGGAATGCCACCTTACAAGATGCACCCTCATAGAGGGTGGAGATGCACCGGAGATGTCATATCCATATATCCTTAACATATAACTAGTAACAGTGCTCAGCGCTGGGCATTAGTTAAGAACCTGTAAGTGGTACCAGGATGGCCTCCATGTTTGAATTTATGTTATCCATATCTAAAAAGTACACATTACAGAGCTAGGGCATAGTACAATATAAGAGATCTATAGGAACTAAGGGGCTATTTCATCCCGTAGGATCTCTTTGTAGAGTACATTGGGTGTGAACCTCCTACCGTTTTTTAGCAACGCTCCTTGCCTTGAGGTAGCTTGAATGTATACTTTCACTCCGTGTGGTGCACCTTGAGAATGCGACATAGAGCTGGCCGTGGGTGAAAATTGGCGTTGGTAGGTAGATGTTGTCACGTTATATTTTAGGCCACGTCACCATATAAGCCTACCTTAGTAGCCTTGTATATATGGCTAAGTCATTATACATAACTTAGCCAACCTTAGGTATGGAACCATTTCCACATAGTTCCATCCTATTGGCAACCTGCCACATGGATGCACCCTATTGGAGCCACATGGCGTGACATGGCAACCCTAACCTACTAATGACCAAACCCTAACCCTAGGCCATTCTTCGGCTCCAATAGTCCTGGAACCCTGTTTGCGCTTGAAACTCTGTTTCGAGAATCGTCTGCTGCCCATAGAGCCCACCAAGCTATGGAGGCTAGGGAGTGGCTCAACACCACACAACGGAGTCAATGGCAAGATATAGGAGTCCCTACTGAGCATGGTTACTGGGGATTTGGAGCGGGCTACGCTTATAGCCAGTCACTTTGAGAGGGCCGGGTATGAGCGACACTTCCTGGGTCGATGGTATCACCCTGACCCTCAGGAGTTGTAGGTGTTGGTCTGGCTCTTGTTTTGGGAGTTCAATCGGGTAAGGAGTATGTCGTCACGATCCTCTAGCCACCTATCAAATCATTGGGTTCGGGGAAGGGGAAGTGCAACCCTTCCTACCTTATCGGACCGTGTAGATGCAACCCAGAGTAGCCTCATTAGGTGAGACTAAGGGGTTACGTCCCCGACAGATTACAGTCACGACAGAGTCTGGTTTAGCCTATCTGCAAAGTATGCACAGGAGGGGCAGATGGAGTGGCCAACCCTAGCCATTGTCTATTGCCAGCCCAAGTTATTGTCATAACTCGGTCTGTTCTATCTTCAGACTCCAGCTGTCAGTCTACTTTCCCCACGAGTCTGAGCCTGGGTAGGAGCTTATGCGATAGATGATGTATTGATGTCTATGAGGGATCTATGGATGGATGGATGATGCTACCCTTCGAGGTAACTGATTGTATTGTTATTGCTAGTGCTGACATTTATGTTTACGCTTTCGCTGTGTAGGAGCCCAAGACGGGCGCACAATACACCTTTGTATCTCTTTTCCATGTCTGAGCCATCCCAGGACGGGATAGACGGAGGGCCTGTGCGGCAAACTTTGCCGGATGATGGATTTCCAGTGAGGTATACGACGAGACGTCGTATATTTTGTGGGGAGCGTCAAATGATATCAAAGCAATGATCTTGATTGACCAAGATCCAGCACTGGCCATGACCCTGGATAAGTAGATTAACTGGCCTAGTTAAGGAATAGAATGAGAATTCCAACTTTAAATCTCGATAAGACCCTTTTTTTTTTTTTTGCCCCATTAGCAGGTCGTAAAGTAGGCTACGTTATAAACTTGGGGGATAAAAATAGTGAGTTAAATAATCATCCTAGTAAAATTGGAGTGGAAATTAGACATTCGCACCACGATTCCACATAAAAAAGGGTCAAAGAATCATCACAATCGGAGATCCCAGTGGAATATGGCATAAATTCGTAATTAACCACGCAAGAACTATAGAAATTTTTAGCAGGGTTGCCTAACCCCAGGTGCACTAATTCCTGCAATTCTAAGGTGTCCACATATCATGCCACCTCAGCAATATTTAACATAAGCCATTAGATCTATAATTTTCCATATCTACGGTCCAGAAAAATAGAAAACTCAAAGAAATTCCTCTTTGACCTTCTGCGAGACAACTTTTCCTTTTCTGGCTCTGCTTTGTGCCGCGGATGCTCGACGCTCGGAAGATGACCAACGCTACCCAGCTGGTCGGGAAGGGGGCGCTAAAGAGGAGGAAAGCAAGGATTGGCTCAAACCACGTCAGGCCAGTTCTGAGTTTTTTTGTGATTCTGCTAAAGGTCGTGATTCGGGTCCTTTGTCCGATTTATTCCCATCACTATTGGGAATTTGCAAGTGGGCCGCCATCATGGAGGTAAGGTTTTGTATGAAACCCTTTGTGTTTCTGCTTTTCAGATTAAGGGTGTTTTTACTGTTTTGGCGGTTGGGGTGGTAATTTATGGTATCCCTCCTAGTTCTCTAGAAGAAATTCAAAAGAGATTTCCGAAGGGGTAGAATATCGCCATTAAATTACTCATACTTATCTTACCAAATTTCAGAAAAGTTAATCTTTTCTCATTTGCGAATAACCAGACTGATTTTCTAATCCATCTGAGAGGTTGCCAAAAAACTACAGTTGCTATTTTGCTGCATACTTGCCTTGCAATGGCCCCCAAATAGAGAATATATATTGAGAGAATCATCAACATTTAGATTAGCTAGGCGTGGAGTAGCTCAGAAACAGGCACCAACTTGAATCTCTGACTAAGAGTTACAAGCAATGATGTATATGCTCTCTTGATCTAGAGCATCATATACGTTCGTTTCCAATTTCTAATGGCAGACTTGAGCTCCTCTGCATTCAAAAACACATAAATCTATGCAATTCTGAACAGCTTAAGAATTGATCCTATGCTAACATGCTTGAAAAATATCTTCAAACAAAATTTTCATGCTTTGCATCTCCAATGTTTGGTTTCAAACATATGATCTCAATCCTGCTCCATAATGATGATCATCCTAAACCTTTTAACAAATTCCCAGGCATCTCAAAGAACCCTAGTTCTGCTAAGGAGACATGGGAAGAAGAATACGCTGAAAATGGATTTTAAGACATCTTCATAATCTATTGATGCCTCTGCTTCCAAACATATGTGTTGCATCACTTTTATTGCTATCTCTGGATAAGCTCCTGCAGCAGTTTCTTCACTGAGCATGACGCAATCTGTGCCATCAAGCACTGCATTTGCTACGTCAGTGCATTTTGCTCGCGTTCTGCATTTGCTATGTCAGTGCATTCTGCTCGCATAGGCCTTGGTGTCTTGATCATTGACTCCAGCATTTGGGCTGCAGTTACCACTGGTTTGCTAGCCACATTGCACTTGTATATCATCATCTCTTGTGCGAGAAATATTTTTTCAATCAATGCCAAGGTCACCTCTAGCCACCACAATAGAATCTATCTCTTTAATATATCATCAAAATTTTGAAGGCCTTCTTGGTTTTCCACCTAGAGCATATATCGTCATCAGTATCTTTTAGGAGGGGTGAAGGAAGTGAAAAGGTACAGAGGCTAAGTTTTGAAATTTTTTGGATAGTTCTTGCATGCTCCCTAAGAACTTCTCGAATGTTTATAATATCTTGGCCCTTTAGAACAAAAGAAGCTGGAATGGAGTCAATTTTATTAGGAATTCCCCATTTTAAGAAGTCTTTATTGTCTTTCTCTGTGATAGTTGTAAGGTCTACTATGACCCCAGGCAAATTAACATTTTCCTTTCACCTAATACTGCTTAAGGGTGGCTGCAGACGCATCACAAGATAATACATGCAATATAATAGTGCCATCAGAGCATAGAATCTGGTTTCCGGGCTTTACATACTTCGTTAGCTATTTATACGTCATAGCAATTATCTGAGAATCTCCCTTGTATTCATAGTCTGTTGTAATGCAAATTTCTTTGCCCTCAACAAGCTGAACAGATTTAGCATTCCTGTACGTATCTCTGAACCAGGTAACAGGTTCGTATACAATAAAAATACGAACACAAATCCATCAAACTACCCTTCTTCCCAACCCTGCACCTGATCTGTGAACCTGATGATTTGGCAGTGCATCTTACCAGGAAAAGCTGGGGTAAGTATCTTAACTACCTAGTATTCTTTTCAAGCAAAGAAAAGGATTTAATGTGGCATAATGATTGGCTATGAGTTTGGTTATTTGATAAAATAGCCAACTGTTGTATATGGTTAATGTGGAGGATGAAATAATGAACCCAAGAATTTTCTATGCTACAAAACATTGAGGATCAAAATGAAGGAGTTCAACCTTAGTAGCCCTTGTTGCCTTATAAGGACCCCATTAACTCTTTTTTATCTGTATGTTTGTGCCTTTTAATTCCTCTAATTGGGTTCCGTGACTACAGAAATTGGAATTGTTAAGAATGATGTGTAACTTTCTACTTCTGCATCTTTCCCGGATTGAGCAGCTTTAAGGGCTGAACAAATTGTCACTTTATTATTCATGTGCACATAAGTTCATAAGTTCTTAAGTTTTGAAACACTAAATATCGTTGCATCATATTGGTTCAGGCCAACACTCACATTCATGCATCAAGAGCTCCTGAAATTTAAAAGTATTGCTGATTTTGGTGCTTTATAGCATCAGTATGCAAGTATGAAATTCGAATGTTATAGGTGCACAATCTTTTGAAAGGGTTAGAAAAGATTGCAGCAAGTGCAGATATATCAATGCTAGTGGCTGTCAATTCTGTCCCTGGCAGGTAAGGTGCTTGTTTTATCACAATAATTTTGATGGTTATCCTGATATAAGTATTTTGCATTTTTACTAGTGCTCTGCATGCACTTCTTGCAACTGGAAAGGTCGACCCTGGCCATCCTGACTTAACAACAGATCCACTTGGGATCAGAAAGATACTGCTCTTCCATCTCCTGAGTGGTCTTCCGATCATATAGCCTTACTTGGTAATTCAGTTCTTAAACCCCTTTGGTCTGGCCTTTGAGAAGCATTGATTATGGAGTTTTAGACAATCTATACCATAATAGTGCTGCTCTTTTTAGCCTAAAATGTAGCATATAACTGCGTCAGCTCGGCGTTCCTTTGGAAACATTTCAGATGTTTACACAAGTATACATTTTGTTTACTACTATGATTGAGTTGCCAAATGGGACAAAGTGAACCAAGAATAACATTTATAACTTATTTATCAGGCCATGGGCATTGGCCATCAAAGCATGTTCACCGAAGAGTATTTTCTCAACAGAAAGTTTATGATGCATGGATAATATTGTAAGAACATCAGAATCCAAACCGTCCGTAGGAAATGCGCAATTGTGCATTCCTTTGTTGTGTTTGACCAATTTTTATCTGTCATTATTTCCAACATTAAAACCTGCCATTGTTTCTTTAAGTGAGCTGCAGTTATCTTTCATTTCTATAAAAGCAGGCATGAGTTGAGGCAAATAGTAGTTCACCAGGGAAAATTTATGGGATTGCAAGCATTATTGTTCACTTTATATTGTTTGTCTAAGATGGCAGAAAATAGAAGCTCCAAAAATTTCTTTATTTTGGTCAAAAGCGCAAGAATGGATGGGAATAACACAGTGCTTATATCAGACAATGTGATATCCAGCGTCCCAAAACAGCACTTGTGCTGGTTGTGTACCATGAACAGGGAGGGACGAATTATCTTTCAATGTGTTTTTTTTCAGATTTCAGATGGGTAAACTGAATTCAACTTTGCAATGTCACAAATTTAACACTCTTGAAATTCAAAAGCACCCATGTTTGCATGTTAGAGAACTCTACAGATTCTTAAAGCACATTTTCCTAGGTTTTTGCAATAGTTGCAACCGCTACTTTATTGCACGAAATTGAATATTCTGAGGTGGTACTCTTCTTCAAATGTGCGACTTGGACAAAGTTCTTTTATGGATGCAACGTACTATCAATGGTAGTAGAGCATACTTATACTGGATACATGAATTTAGCATTGGCTGGCGGAGCCAACACCCTATGCACCTCGAGAGTTAGATGCAAATATTTAATTTTTGCATCTTGTAGGATGAACGTGGCTTGAATCAGATCCAAATGTTTATTTTTGCATCTTATAGAATGAATATAGCTTTTTTCTTAATGTAGAAAAGAAAAATTTCTAGGATTGCACAAGATTTATGCAAAAAGTCCTTGTGGCACCTTTGCGAGTTGAACCTAAATATGATCATTGCTATGGAGCTAAGGCATAGGTGCTCCACGTACATCATCGACGTGGAGTGTTTTTTTCCTTTGATTGTGTACCCGATTTACGAAAAGAGTTCTTTGTGGACAAAGATTTTTAGTTTGTGCTAGGTTGTTGGCATCTAGGAGGATGATCACATCTTTTTTTCTTTTTTAAGCAGGGTTGCCTAACAGAAGGTGCACAATTTCGTGCAATTCTAGCCTATACACGCGTATGCCACGTGTATCCTATGTGCACACCACGTGCAAAATTCCTCTTCTTCCAGCATCGCCTCTGGCCTCCAGTGCAAGTAGTCGCCGCTGTTGAGCCCAACCTGACGATTCTACATGTTCTACAAGGTGAGCATAACCTCTAACGTTATATTCTGCCTTTGAGAGCGATAATTAATTTGTAACGGATTAGTTTTAACAGCAGTGACAAACATAATTCAGCTGCCGAGGAGAAATGGGACAAGGAAAATATTCACCAGATCAATAATCTTCATTGTAGTTGTAGGGCTTCTCCTAATGCCTTTAGCATGGGACATGGACGCTATGGCTGCTCCAAATGGAGGCATTGGTGGTCATGCCTTTAGGTCTGCTCTAGAAGTCCTCCAAGGTCTGATGTGCCATAAGAGCCAGAGCTCCACGATAGAAGGCAACGCAATCATGGTCGTGAGGAGAGCGTTCATGCATGGGCTACTGTACGTGATGCTCTCGCGAATAAAAGACAGGAAGCAGCTGTCGATCGTATCGCCAAACACGACGGCGAACTTCCAGCTGAAGAAAACACTGCTAATGTAGCCGCTTCAAAGCCAATGATAATCCCTACTTCGTCGTACAAGGGGGTGCACTTGGAATATACTTGATATTCTTCTCCATTTTGTATAGGGTAAAGCCTCTCTAGTGCTAATACTTTTTTGATTTACATCTTTAAACCTTCTATGTGTATTACTAGCTCTAATGATCATTCTTTTTCCTCTTAGCCATTCACTGAGATCTGTATCTTCATTGGCATTCCTTTTCCGTATGTGTATGATTCCTGTTCGCTCATAATTTCATTTGGCATCATATCAAACCAGTAATGGGAAGTTAACATGCAATCCTTTAATGTCCATATTATTTCTCAATGGAATTCAAGCCTTTGCAGGCATACTGGTACGCTATAATATAAGAAAAAAAAAACCTTAAGAAGTTTGCTGCACGATTAAAATTCCAACGCAAACCCACCTGCCTAGCCTTCTTCTCAACCCTGCGCTGGTTTTTTTTTTTTTTTTTGGGGGGTTCATTATTAATAAGGGTGGCTCATTAAAAATAGTAATAATGACCACGAAATACTCTTCATATGTATGGGCATCTTGCCTTTTTAAATGACATTTTAACCCCTTTTTCCTAGTTGCGCCCTAAATCACCTTCTTAGACCCTAAGGGGATCTCTGACTTAACTTAATCAGTTTGCTAATCCAAAAGATATGGCATGGGCTAAATGCACGGCGAGGAAGATTAGGAGCCCAAGACCAAGATCAAGCATGGGGGAGATTGCATCAGGAATCGGCAAGAAAATCTCGGAGCATCTACGACCAAGACTGAACAAGGAATCGAGCAGCTCTGACTCCTCAGACGAATCCTTCCACACCACCGATGAATGAGCACCAAGTAGCTCATCTGAATCGGTGCAACGAAGGACGAGACGATCGCCCTAGGCACACCCTCAAGGGATGAGCAACAAGAGCAGTAGCAACAGCATGAGCCGCAGCAGCATGAAGAACAAGTGGCACCTAGGAAGAGGAAGGAGAAGGAAAAAGTGGCGAAATGGGAAGAGGAAAGACAAGAGCAGGAAAGAAGGGAGAAAAGATGGGGGAGCAACGCCAAGAGAAAAGGACCAAGCGGAGCGAAGATAGGCCGCGAGGAAATGTGGTGATCCAAGAAGAGCCACGAAGAACCCAAGTCGACTCCAAGTCAGAGGAGAAGGAAGAAATCAAAGAAGCATCGAATCAGAAAGTTGATCAAGTGGAGGAGGAAGTAGAGGAGGAAGTTGGGGAGCCCAACGCTCGACCACCGTATCCCGTGTGACTGAAGCCACCGAAGCAGACGAAGAAAAAACAAAAGGCAGGAGAGAAACCCTTCAAGCTCAAACACGACATAGAGTTCGAGAAGAAGAAGGTGGCCTTTAGCCAATGGTCCAGGTAACAATGACTGGTATTGTAAAGCAGAATATACCAAAGTACGTGAAGGGTTGCAGACTGCAAAACAATCCCAAGCCCCCTCCACCTCGACCAAGGATGCCCAAGAGGGTCCATCATGGGCCTAACTCCAAGCATTCAACAGTGCATAAACCTTTTGATCCGAAAAGCACGCTTTAAGCGCTCCTTCGAGAAGTAATGCAGGAGTTCAAGATGGATTCGGGTGATCTCGATGATGCATGCATTGTAAGAGGCATCAGAAGCAGAGCTCGTCCAACTCTTCGAAGAGGGGGAACCTCTGTGCCATTCATGCCAAACGGGTAACTATTATGACCAAGGGCCTGAGTTTGGCAAGGAGGATCAGGAAAAATAAACTTTGAGAACTTGAGTTAGTTTGACAACGAAAAATAATCAAAGCACGCCTGGCGCGATTTAATTCAAAGGTAATATAAATTAAATCACGCGTGGCGCGATTTCGTGGGCAAGGCCATACCTATCATCTTCAGTTTCGCTGCCGTCGTCGGCGTCATTCTCCCCTTCGCCACCCTTAGTCTTCGTGCTCTTCTGACTGTTAGAATTGTTATTTTCAATTAGTTCCGCTGCGTCCTTCACAACTGACATTATTTTACTATTGATTTGGCAAACCTGTGAATCACTAGAGTCGCCTTGGTGGCCTTCAGTTTCGGTTGCCCTGTCAATTAGTTCATTGTTAACCTGTGAATCTACTCTATTGTTGCTTGCATCACCCTGAAGAGAGGCATAGATATTCCCTAAGTTCGCCGCGATCACATTACTTTGAGCAGCCAGTTTAGCAGCTATTTGTTCATTGCTTTCCTTATCAGGCTGCGGATTACTAGTTCCCTCACCAGAACCATCGTCCACGTTCGAATTGGACAAGTCTACGAGACTTTTGATTGCTGATGATTTCAGGTTGCCATAAGGGCCTTTAGGAGATTTGGCAAGCACATGCATGAGGAATGGTTCAAGAAAGTCTTTGGCCTGCTCATCACTCACAAAGCAGTGACATCTTCTAACACCCATAAGAGCCTCTCGGGCAATATAACCTCCAACATGAAGCTCCAAGCAGCAAATGCCTCGACAAGGTAAGCAGCCATAGACGGGGGAAATCCATTTTTATTTAAGGGGCCCTTCTCCTTAGTTTGTAGCTCGTACTTGATTTCCCCACTTAGGAGGGGGTCCCGATCCTCATCCTCTTCTGACTCATCCTGTTCTGACTGATCCTGATCCGTATGATAGAATATAGTTCTTAAGTCTGGATCATCTAGAAGAAAACCTCTTGCGGAGAATTATTTCATTCAGGTTCCTTAGAATATCAAATGCCTGGCTTTTTTACCTGTCAGATCCTCAGCAATGTTCATTTTGAATATGATAAAGGGCTGTCGAGGTTAGGATTTGTCTCGTTCGATTGTTATCCAGATTATCAAGCCAGTTTCTACCAGCAACTGGATGCAGAATTGTACAGGTTCCCTCTGGCGGCTTCGAACTCAGGTATTCCTATCTTTCACAAAGACGATACTAAGTTACGTATCCCGAAGCTCTAGACAACGCAAACCAGGACAATCTTTGTGTGCATACCCATTTTGAGAATAATCCTAATGATCCCTGCTTTTGGCTGGGCCATAAGGAGGCCACAAGCCTCTCCTGTGTGCTTCGGCACTATTTCCGTTCACTTCATCATCTCTTGGATTTCTTCTTTTGCTAAATACGCCATGTCCAAAAGCTTAACAACCCTGCTTTTGTGGATTTCGAAAATGTTAAATGACTAATATGCCTCAGCTTGGAACCATGCACAGGATGTTGTGACGTACGCATATATGTACTGCAAATAGTAGAAGAAGTCTGAGCTCTGAAGGAAGGAAGGAGTTGGGAGCACAATCCATGTTGCTGAAGGCCGTGCAAGAATAGTGTCATAATCTGGAAGCAGAAGTCCGGATTCGTTTGCTGGTGAATGTAGATTGTATCATTTTGAAGCAAATCTTTTTAACTAGCTGTTCCTGGGACTAAAATATGAAGAAAAAATTGGATGCGTGTTTCCGCTATAAGATTCCTTTTTTTTTGTTTGTTTTTCCGAAAAACTTGATGTTTCTCGCCCTTATTTTGATCTTTTTTTGTCATGGAAAATTTCCTCTGGTAAGTTGTGTTGTTATCTGCTTAAAGATTGAGTCATGCTTGTAGAGTTATTTGTATTTGTGTCAGATCATAGTTTAGAATTGAGAGATCTCAAACTGAGTGTTGAAAAACTACAGGATTGCATAAAGATCACCATGCAAGCCGACGAGGAAGTAGTTAAAATAGCATTAGCAACACCTATATTAATATGTAACCAAAGCAGCTTCCCATTTGTTAAGTTAGTGGCTGAACTTTTTAATTGTTAAGTTGAAAAATTAACACCTTAACTTTGGAGTTATTTATTCAAGACCTTTGTGATGAGACATACGAAATAACGCTGAGGAGAGGGACAAAGACTTTGAGCGTCTTGCACCTGTAAGTATGTTGCAAGAATTATCTTTAGTGGATGACGGACAGAGTGTGTACAGACAAACAACATTTTTGATTTCTTACAAGCAATAGTCGCAAAGGTTCCTGATATTGGAACAGAAACAGGAGATGACGAACATGGAGGCTGAAGAAGGTACTACAAAGCTAAATACAACATGTATCTTCACTGGGTTAGTATATAGAATGGTCTAACAAGTGCAATATTTTTAATGTTTACTTTATTGTCTATTTAATCTTATATATATATATTATGTGCTTGCATCACACCCGTCTGGCAGGGGCAGAGCAAGATGTGTAGAGATAGAGGCGGTAGAAGTCGTAGAGCAGAACTTGCTGAAGATAAGTATAAAGATGCAGACTTAGATTTTGGCTCTGATAGGAATGACAGATTTGACTCCAATTTTGGAAATGGTAGTCTAAAGCAACAGGCAGAGGAATTAGAGACTAACGAATTAACTAGGCCTCGGCCAAGAGATTTTGACCTTAACATGGACTTAGATGAAAATGGAATGTAGCAGCCCTTTTAGTGGAGGCTAAAGAAGATTCACAACCTTTACATTGGCCCATGAAGGTGGGCACCATGTAGATATAGGGGCAGTGCAATTGCATCTTAATCCACAAAGACATGTTCAAGATGAAGGTGACTATGATTGCGAGGATGATGAGGATGTGTCTTATACTTGGCAGATTCACAAATTGATCGTTTAAATGGTTGTGTTTGCTTCATTTTGATGTGCTAGGAGAGACTACTTGGGAAGCCAATTTGTAACTTCATTTCATGCTATGATAAATTGAAAAAAGGCTAGAAAATCATATCAATGGGGAAATGTCAATAAGCCATAACAATGTTTGAAATACTAGGCAATCCAAATCATGCAATACAGAAAAGTTTGAAACCCCAAATCATTCATCAAGTCCCGTAGTTCTCAAAACAAATCCAACTTACATAAGTTAATAGAAAGGAATCTCTTTACATAAATTCCTTACTATTAAGTCTTGCATTTCAAGAACATCTTTCACACCATTCCAAAGATATAGAATCCGCCTTTGCATTTCAGAAACATCTTTCACACAATGCCACAGATATACAAATCCTTCTTTGCAGGAGTAAGTCGGGGAAGAGAAATGTTCGCGGCGGCCAAAGCTTTGGAATTAGTACAACGCTTATCAAAAATTTGTTAACAAGGGAAAAATAGGTCAAGTCTAGTGACCCGGATCACTCTGCGCCAAACGATATTCCGAGACTCTCGGAGACCCCATCCACGCAGAGTAACTCAGTCTGCCCAAGTTTTTGCTTCTAAGTGTTGGATTCTTGCGCGATAAGTTGGTAAATATATAGAAGTAAAGATATTTTGCATCCTAGCATCTTACATCAACCAAATAGGGTAAATTTGGACCAAACAGACATACCCGAGTCATTTCGCACCGGAGGAATTCCGAGACTCTCGGAAACCCCATGTGGAGTAACATGGTTTGACCCAGTTTAACCCAAAGTTGGCCAACAATCACCCAATAAGCCACTCGGCATGTTTTTCATCTTGTTTTAGCTAGATTAACTCTTCAAATCAGTCCAATTGGTCCATTATACTTTCCAGAACCTAGATTTCTCCAACGGGTAGTTCTGGCGCAGAAACCTAGGAAACCCTGGCCTATATAAGGAAACGTCATTTGGACCTTTTTCTCACTAAACTTGAGCTCTCCTTGCTTAAGGCAATTTTCTAGCCCTCTTGTCATCTCTGTAAACCATTTTCTACTCCACTCTCCATTCCTATGGCACCTACCAACTTCATCGAATAGTACAATGGCACCAACCACATCAGTGAGGTACCTGTTGAAGAAGCCTTCCAAGTGTTCGGCCATCTCTTTGGTCTTCATGGAACATTGAGCAAGTCCTACTTGAGATGTTACCATTCAACCAAGGGGAAAGAAATGGGTTTCCTTGGAGGCACTCGGTCAAGTGCTGGATAAGAGTGCAAGGGTCAAGAATCAGATTTGGGATCAGACGAGGAACATGCCATATTACATGAGCTGTAAAGCCCAAAGGCATAGATACATGTCATCGCAGGCAGCTTTAGTAACATTCATGCATTTCAATGCCATCAACAAAGTAGGAGAACCGCCCATACAGCCTTTGGACTTAGCACCCTTGAACACAAGAGTAAATCAACGCTTTATCCAACAGCTGGACTCTACTGAATATGTTTTTTGGGGTATTTCTTCAGGGCAACTTCAGCTTGAGGCAGATTATGAAAAAGAAGAGGAAATAGACGAGCGTGAGGAGAGAAGGCTGGCAAAACAGATGGAAAAGCAAGTTGAGAGGCATGAGGAAGAAATGAGAAGGGCCACAGAACCACCGATAGACATAACGGCTTTATTCCTGATGGTTATCGAAGGGAAGGAGTACCTCTTCGCCAATTCTTTTTTCTTTTTTCCTTTTCGAGAGATTCACAATAAGGTTTGGGCTATGATTCTTGTTCTGTATTTTATTTGAAACTGCATACTTTTTTGACATGAAATGCTAATTGTTTTATAGGAGTTTTATATCCTAGTTTAGGACATGAATTTGGGGTCTCAAGATAGTAGTTCGTGAATAGAATCTCTGACATGATGTATTCGAGGACACCAAATGGCTAGATCTATTGCTCTTTGTCGGCTCAAGAATTTGGTAGAGGTTATTTTTGAATGGGGCTGAAGTTCTATGGTTTTTTATTTTGCTTATCGGGCTCTGCTTGGAAGTCCATATCATCCTTGGAAGCGAAATGAGAAGAGCAATCTGCAGTGAGTGGGGGCTATAGGCAGCATATAGTAGGTTCAATTGGAAGGAGGAATTCAGCAAGCCATACAACTTTGCCAGAAACCTTCCACAAAAATGTTTGCCTTTAGTCAAATGTTGTAGCAAAAGCTCTGTTGCAAATATCGACCTTCAGCCTTTACTTTTTTCCTTCATTGTCTTTTGCAAGATGGAGGGTTTTAGTGCAGCAGCAAGGGGACCCTTATGTGGTGCATGTTAATATCTTTGCTAGTACATCAGCACCTCAATCAAAGCAGCGAGAGTCCGTTCGTCACCCCTTTACGTTTCTAAGATCCACGAACAAAAATAACAGATATAAAGATGTGTTCACTCGACATCTCAATAAAGATACCTATTGCAAATAGTAAGCATTGGGTAGGCTATTGCATCTTTACTCTCAACAAGACAAGCATTGTCCAATGCAATTTTTCATAGGTGTTGACAGTGCAGATGGTTCTGACGAATGCGTTGGAGGTTCAAATGGTGTTGATAGGGAGCAGATTGCATGTGCTACAATTGGCAGTGCAATTTGCTCAGAAACACCTCCAACATGCATTGGAGTATCAACTTAGGCTGATGAAGGGAAGTAGATTGTTGAGCCTTCAATTGCTTTGGGAAGCAATTAAGGGTGCAAAGTTGGAATTTGATGCTTGCCACATAAATGTGGAGTACCTAATGGTTGATATAGGCAAGCAGAGGCAAGATTTACTCCCCCATGTCTCTAATGTGTCTACTAATTTCAATACTCGCATGAGCGCATAAGAAATATTGACTTGCTAAGTGATTGAGCTTGCTAAGGAAACATCTGGTCAAGTTGCTACTTTGGAACATTCCTATTTTCAAGCAACTAAGGCACAACTTTATCTTCAAAGTATGATCCTAATGCGAGTTCCATGCCTAGTTCATCCTCCCCATAATTTTGCTTCCCTCCTCGGGCAACTCCACCAACTGTGGGAGTTGGGCTTTCCACTGGCCAAGCTTTGCTCATTCTCACCCCTACACCACTGGGGACTATCCCGGTGCGGTTAAGCACCCTTTACTTGGGACCATGGCTCTGATACCATGTTGAGAAATGAGGTTTCTTTGATTGGGTGGACAGGCTAGAGATCGAACCCAGGACCTCTTGCTTGTAAGCCAAGTACTCTACCACTGAGCTACCGGCCCTTTGATGGGCTTTCGGCACTCCTCCACTGAGTCATTCTTCATGTGTGCCCATTACACATTCTCCAGCATTCCAACATATATAACAAGTATTGCATCTGCATCTGCTCAGAGGCGTAGAGAATACTTTGATAGACACAACTGTCAGTGTCATTTGGTGATTCATGGCATGCAACAAAAGGACTTGCAACAAAAGATTGGTATTGACTAAATCGGACCTCACAACACTAGTTGTTATCATTGCTGCATACAGAATAGGATTATTACAGCCCCACTGCCCCCGCATAGTGAAATTTACAGTGCCAAATTTGAGTACCAAAATGGACATCCTAAAGCAAGCCAAATGATGGGTAGAAGCATGAAAGGGTGCGCAAAAAAAGTGCCAGTATTTTACATTTACAAATTCAAAATGTAAGGAAATCCCTCCACCCAAAAATTATTATTCTTGGAATGAATCATTAATAGGGCAAATAATTTTGAACTCTCCTCCCCCTCTCTGTTCAACCTCCCTCCCGCTCGAACCTCCATAGCCGAAAGCTTGACATCCATATTCGACATAGCCAAGATCAGGGCCTCCATAGCCAAAAGCTTGCATTTTCAGAGAGTTGAAACACCAGGGAAGAGATCACGACGAAGCAGCTTGGAACAAAGACATCTCCAAGGAAATCTCCTCGCAACAAACCTGTAAAGCCCATGCCAAGGTCTCCCACTGGAATTGCCACCCGAAAACTCAAGAGTGGGTCTTCTTCAGATTGGGAGGTCTTGTCGCCCGAGTTTGACAAGGTAAGCATCAGCAGCTTAGGAGCAACAATTTTGATAGCATGTTTCCAGGGCTAGTGCAAATAGTGCAGGATGTTTGGGGTTCTGAAGCCCCTGCTGTTAGGGGTTATCAAGAGTGCAGGATTAAGCCTATTTGGATGGCAGATTTTTTTCTGTGTATGAACACGTTTTTTGTAGAAAGGACATTGCAAATCATCACATTCCATTGTATTTTGCCCGAGCATATGCACTTCATTACAAAAGAGTAAGCATTGATTGGGATAAGGTGAAAGCAAGTGCAAGTCTTCATTCAAAAGGCTCTCAAAAAGAATCTGACCTGACAGAATTAGCTACAGTAAAGTCTTCCAATGTTAAAGCTACTAAATGTATGCCTCAGGTAGAATTGGGGCAGCAGTTGGAAATGATGAAAAGATGGAGGGAAAGAAGAGCATTAGATTCTGCCTCCATGCTTGATGAAATATAGACTTTAAAAGAGAAAAGGAAAACAATGGAAATTGAATTGTTGAAGCATGAGAGTGATAAGAGCTTCTTGACAAGACTTGTGCAGAATAAAGTGATAAAATTATGTGTCATGTGATATTTGAGCAAAAGTATAGGTCTTTATACAATAAAGCTGCAAAGACTCAGGGGATTAGTGACCACATCTTGGCTCCCCTGGGCTAATGAGGATTCATACAAGCATTCATGAGAAGCAGTGGCAGTGAATGCAAGTAAAGAGCATCGAAGATGAAAATGGGCACTGCCTGCGTTTGATGCGTTTAAAATCAAAAGATAAGCGCGTATTTCCCCTTCAGCGCCCCTATACGGTTCCACCGTATAAAATACACGTGGAAAATTTGTACGTGGTAACATAGTTAGGTTTCCATGGTTTAAAGTTTATTTTTATACGCATATGGGATATTTGGGTATTTATTGCAGAAGCCTGGATTGAAAAGTTTATCCATCCCAGAACCGCCAGATTGATGACTATTAATGTAATCAACTGAAGAATACAGTGGGTGGATGCAGACACAGATTTGTGTTGGAAGACTGTGGCGATTGCATTGATTTTAACATTGGTATCAGAGCTTCAAGGTCTAGTAATCATGACAACCAGATTTGGTGCAAATTTGCTGAACGCAATTGAAGTTTTTAAAGGGGATGGAGGGTTTCAAATCTGGAAGGAGAGCATTAGGAGTGTGCTCGAGTTTGAAAAGTTATGGTATCTGATTGATGGTAGTGCAGTTGTGAGTGTAGGGGCAACTAGTTCAGGGGGTTCAAGCCCTGCTGCCAGTTCTAGTGCACAGTCTGAAGGTGGTTCAACACCTGCAGTAGTGTCTCATGCAGGGGGAACTTCTGCTAGCTCTGAAGGAGAAGCAGCTAAAATTATGGAAGCTCAAGCCATAATTATGTGCAAGGTAGGAACTGCCTTAAAGTTAAAACTTCGAGGTATGAAGCCTAAAGAGATGTGGGACTATCTGATTAAACATTATGAACAAAAGAGTTCCTCACAGATAGATATGTTGGAAAAGGAGTTAAGGAGAATGAAGCTTGTTGAGAAAGACAACCTAACTAATTTTTTAGAAAGGTTTGATTCTATTATTGCAGATCTTGAAGGTGCTGGAAATATTTTGAATGAGCAGTATCAGATTTTGGCTTTAGCAAGGTCAGTTTCTCATAATAGCCATTTAGCAACTTTGCTCAGAAATGTAGTTACTTCTAAGGAACATGCTATCAGAATGATACGCACTGAATTTGAGCAATCTAATGTTGCACAAGAGGAGTCAGAACAATCTGCAGAGATATTGTACACTGGTAAGGCAAAGAAGGTTGGTTTTAAAAAATTTTCATAAGGAAAAATAGGGCCTTGCTATTTATGCGATCAGTATGGTCATTTGAAGAATGAATGTCCAAGTGGTGTTTTAATTGTGAGGGCAAGGGCCATTTCGCTTTCAATTGCTCAAGTCCTAAAAAAGGAAGGGGTCGTGGTAGATCTGGTGGTTACAGAGGTGGCAGAGGCAAGAGAAGTTTCAGGGGTGGTGCAAGTGTCAATATAATTGAGAAGCATGAAAGTAGTGAAGGAGATATAGAAGATGACACCTTGGAGGTAAGTAAAAACTTAACTTGTAATGTTTCTATATCTTCGAGAAGAAATAATAACAAGTTTGTGGTTATAGATTCAGGAGCAGAGAAAAGTGTGATGTGTGATATGCACGTGTTAAAAAATGTGGAAAAGAAAGAAGGTCATGTTCAGCTTGGTGATGGAGGCCTGAAAAAAATAGAAGACTCTGGAGTTTTGGAGTTGTTTGATTTGAATGGAAAAACTGTCATGCTGAAAGAAGTTTTATGTGTACCTAGTCTTGTAAAAAATCTCATATCTGTATGTCAGTTAGTGGATATGGGATACAAAGTTTTATTTGAACAAATCCAATGTAAAGTATTTCTGAATGGTGAATTAAAGTTCATTGGCAAAAGAGTTGGAAACTTATTTGGTGTTAATATTGATCATCTTCATGAAGTTAATCTGGTAGAATATCCAGATATAAAACTTTGGCATAACAGGCTATGTCATGTGAATTCTGCAGTGATTGAAGCTCTTAAAAAAAAGGGTATAATCTCTGCCAAAGTAGAAGAAGGAAAATTTTTATGTGGTGGCTGTTAACTTGGCAAGCAACCAAGATTACCATTCAAAAGGTCAAATAAAAGAGCAAAAGGCATTTTGGATCTGGTACACACGGATCTATGTGGTCCTATAAATGTTACCAGTTTAAGTGGACATAAGTATTTCATGAGCTTCATAGATGATTTCAATAGAAGGACTGTAAGTTATGTGTAAAATTATGTCATCACACAGGTTTACATGGTTAACCACTGATAATGCAGTTAGTGGCATAGCAACTGTCAACATCCAGGCTAAAGGGTCTTAGAGATTCAAGATTCACAGAGCACTTGACAGTTGCAGGCAGACGAATACATATGCATGCATTATTTGACATGTTTTAACCATTAACAATGGTAAGAACCATTGAAATATGAGAGCAGACATTGTGAATATTATAGCAATGGTTGAGACCATTAAATTGTATATTAGGGTCGAGACCATTAAACTGTTTACTGAAACAGATGGAGGTAAACTCGATTCAAATTTAGAAGTCCCTAAGCAAAAGGGGAAGTGTACACGAATGCCTCAGAGGCCGGAACCATGCCATAGCGGCCGGATCCGGCCCTATAAACCAAGATGGATTGTAGATAAATGTATTCCGGAACTGTAAGGGTTTTCGTGGTTAAAGTTAGATGTGTTGCCACTATATTTGAAGTTTGAAATATTGCTAAAGGCCTATTCGATTGAAATTGAAAAACGTTGTGCTATTACAATGGTTTGAATAACCTAGTAATTACAAGGGAAATTGCTGATTGATTGCTTTGGGTTAAGTATTGCTAAGTGTTCTTGCTTATAATTTTTCATTTGGTATCAGAGCCAGAACAATGGCAACAAGGTTTGGTGCAGGATTACTAAGTGCAGTGCAGGTGTATAATGGTGGTTCTGGTTTCCAGGTGTGGAAAGATCAAATTCAACATATTTTAGATGTTGAGGATCTTTGGGAAATTGTTGATCCCACTAAAGCAGATGTGGTAGATACTAGTGCAGGTGGCACATCAAGTAATATGGCAGCTGTAGAATCAGCTGGAGGTGATGATGCCAGTTCTGAGACCTCTGGTGGTAGGTCTGTTGCAAGGATTGTAGCTGGAGAAAGAGTTGTACAAACATCAGGTGTGCTGTCAACAAAAGTTAAGGAAGCAAGAGGCATAATTACAAGCAAAGTTGGACCAACAATTCAGCTGAAACTCAGAGGTATGTCCCCTAGACAGATGTGGATTTACATGCTTAAACATCATGAAAGTAAAACTTCATCACAAATTGATGTTTTAGAGAAGGAATTGAGAAATTTGAAATATAATGAAGATGAGGAGGTTTCAGATTTCTTCAATAAGTTTGAAAATCTTGTAGGAGACTTAGATGGTGCAGGAGTTGCTTTGTCTGAAAGGTACTTGGTACTAGCAATTGCCAGGGCAGTAAACTTTAATCCTCAGTTGTCCCTTTTGATTAGAAATGTGGCTAAGAGTATGCTAAGAACAGAAATAGAACAAAACAAATTGATGAGGGAAGAAGATAATGCTGCTGAAATTTTATATGCTGGAAGGAAGAAAAAGTCTCAGGGTGATAAAACAGTCTGTTACAATTGCTATGAGGCAGGGAACATTAAACCAAATTGCCCCAAACTCAAACAAGAAATTATATGTTATAATTGTAAAGGGAAAGGACACATAGCTGCCAAATGTCCTAGTCCAAAAGAAAAGGAGTATGGCAGGGGAAGCGGAAGAGGAAGAGATGTAAGAGGAAGAGGATATTTTTCCGGAAGGAGAGGAGGAGCAGCTGGGATACATATCACTCAGGAGAAGACTGAAGCAAAAGAAAAAGAAGAAACAAGTGATGATGAGGTACATTGTATTTGCTCATTAAATAGTATTGATCCACAAACTAATGAGAAAAATTCTGTGATTGTAGTTGATAGTGGAGCTGAGAGATCAGTAATAAGATCTCTAGACATGCTCAAGGATAAAAAATCAGCCAAATCAAAACATGTGCAAGTAGGGAATGGAGAATTGCAAACTGTTGAAGGATGTGGAATGTTACAACTGCTGGATCTTGATAGAAATATTGTAAATATTGAAAATGTACTATGTGTTCCTAGTTTGATAAAAAATCTAGTCTCACTATGTCAGTTAGTAGATCTTGGTTACAAAATCTTCTTTGAGAAGAGAATATGTAAGATCTTTATGGAGAATAAACTGAAATTTTTGGCAAGACGTGTTGGAAATTTATTTCAAATTGAAAATGGTTCTATTGATGGAATTAATGCAGTAATGTTGGCTGATTTGGATACTTGGCATAATAGACTTGCACACACACATTATAATAATGTGAAATTCATGGCAAAAAAGGGACTTATAGCATGCAATGTGGAAGAGCATAAATGCATATGTGAAGGATGTATGCTAGGCAAGATCACTCGTTTACCATTTCCAAAATCATATAAAAGGGCTGAAGGACTGCTGGATTTGGTACACACAGATTTGTGTGGCCCTCTAAATGTTAGAGGTAAAAGTGGGAAAAGATATTTCATAACCTTCATAGATGACCATAGCAGAAAATGTAAAGCATATTGCTTGGCTCGAAAATCACAAGCTCTTGAAGCTTTAAAGATGTATGTTTCAGAAATGGAAAGGCAAACAAACAAAAAATTAAAGTGCATAAGGTCAGATAGAAGAGGAGAATATTTATCTGCACAATTTAGATCCTATTGTGTAGCCAAAGGAATTAGGAGACAACTGACATGCAGGTATACACCACAGCAAAACGGAGTTGCTGAGAGAAAGAATAGGACATTACTTGATGCAGTTAGATCAATGTTGAAGTCTTCAGGTCTGCCAAATTATCTGTGGGAAGAAGCATTAAAAACAGCAATTTATGTGCAAAATAGACTTCCAACTTCAAGCTTAAAAGGCAATATACTAGAATTAGCTTGGTCAAACAAAGAGAATATAGATTATGACATGTTAAAATGCTATGGTTGTCTCGGATACATTCATGTGCCAAAAGAGTTGAGAAAGAAATTGGACAATAAAGCTGAAGTAGGATATTTTGTGGGATATGATGAGCAAAGCAAAGCATACAGAATGTTTGTGCCTCTCATGAATAAAATTCTTGCACTGCGACTCGCATGAAACCAACAAAGCGCCCGATAGATAGATAGGCTTCTCATTCATCTCAGCAGATTTCTACAATGGTGGACAGTGGATAGCCGCACACATGCGAACTACCCACGAAAAATAAAGGGAAAATCCAATTATAATATTTGGACCCCAAAAACAAATACAATGCTAATAGATGAGTGGCTGATGTACCTGCCGAAAGCTTATCACCGGGATTAAAAAACCCCGCCCTTTCGGGTTTTCGAGGAAAAACCCTAGTGATAAGCCCTCGGCAAGGGGCTTAGACAAACGTAAGGCATAGAATCGCTCCCAAAAACCCGCGCATGGAGAAGTCAAAGCGGATGGCGCCGCCAACCTGTACGCACATCATCAACAACAACAAACGAGAAACATACCAAAGAATAGCATCACCTAGTGGGTGGAAAAAGCATCACCCGCGGGGGTGGAAAAACATGATAAACGTAACTTGTACAAAATACAAAGAAACAAAGAAGGGGGAAGGGCGGGTTCAAAGAGAATAAGGTATCAGAGAGAAGAGGAAGCGCCGATGAAACGTCGATGAAGAACCGCAATAAGTAGCAAACGCCCTTCAACCCGGACGAACGGCCCAAAACGCATGCGATGCATGCAATGCATGTTATCGCGTCTTGAGCAAGAATGCCGATTCGCTACGCGAATCGACGACATTCTTGCACTGCGACTCGCATGAAACCAACAAAGCGCCCGAATACCAAAGGACTTCCTTAACAAACTAGAATCGAGGACGAAGGTCACAGGACGAAGGCTAAAGGCCGGAAAAGGACAGCAAGAAAGAAACTCCGCCAAATTGGCCAAACCAGGCAGGAAGAAGCCCCTCCCCTGCCTGGGAAACAATTCAAAGAGAATAAGGTACTGCTGAGAGAAGAGGAAGCGCCGATGAAACGTCGATGAAGAACTCTGCAATAAGTAGCAAACGCCCAACCTGACGAACTGCCCAAAACGCATGCGATGCATGCAATGCATGCATGCTCGTCTTGAGCAAGAATGCCGATTCGCTACGCGAATCGACGACATTGTGATAAGTCGTGATGTGGTCTTTGATGAGCAAACTTATTACAAAGATAGACAAAAAAGAAAAATAATGACAAAGAGAACATGGGAGAAACAAAAGCAAGTCTAAGTGGAGAAAAAGGGAATGATAGTGATGATAACATGGACAGATCTGCCAACAACAATAATCAAGATGAGCAGCAAGAAAAAATAAAAAGAAGAAAAACTCAAGTAGAGAGATTAAAGGAAGATCTACCATTAACAGAAGGAGAATATGGCAGACTAGGTAGTGGAAGGAGTAGACGAATTGAGAAACTAGCAGAAATACATGATCAAGAGCAAATATTGGCAATTCTAAAAAAGATTACATTATCCCAACTTCTTATGAAGAAGCAATGAACAGCACTGAAAAAGATTTGTGGATCCAAGCAATGAAGGAGGAGATAAAGTCATTTGATGATACCGATACATATGATGTTGTACCAAAACCAGAGAATACAAACATTGTAGGAAATGAGTGGATCTACAGAATTAAGACAAATAGTGATGGCTCAAAAAGATTCAAAGCAAGATTAGTGGCTCAGGGGTTCTCCCAGAAAAAAGGGAAAGATTACAATGAGATTTTTTCTCCAGTTGTTAAGTTGACAAGTCTAAGAGTGATATTGGCCATTGCAAATGCATTGAATCTAGAATTACATCATATGGATGTAAAAACGGCTTTTCTAAATGCTGACCTTAAAGAGGATATCTTCATGAAACAGCCTGCAGGTTATGAAGATAATATTTCAAATGTTTGGAAACTAAGAAAAGCAGTGTATGGACTGAGGCAATCACCTAGGGAATGGTATTTCTGCATAGACAACTTCTTGAGAGCACAAAGATTTGACAGATTGCAAAAATGATGGGAACTTATATAGATTTAAAGATGGAGAGAATTTTTGCTTGATTGCCTTATATGTAGACGATTGTATAATGGTATCTAATAATCAGAGAACTCTAGCACATTGCAAAGAAATTTTGAAAAACAGGTTTGAAATGACGGATCTTGGAGAATTGAAGCAATTTTTGGGAATTGAGGTATGGAGAGATAGGGAAAAAGGTATTCTGGCATTAAAGCAGAGTAGACATGTACAGAATATGCTAAAAAGATTTCATTTACAAAATGCAAAGGTGGCAAAAACACCAATTGTGGTTGGTCACAAACTAACTGATCATGTTCAGTCTGATGCAGATACAAAGGGAATGGAAAATATTCCATACAGGGAAATTGTAGGTTGCTTGCTCTACTTGTCTAACAATACACGGCCTGACATTTGCTATGCAGTTAATGTTCTTAGCAGATATTGTAGCAATCCAATCAGAATGCATTGGGAGGCAGCAAAGCATATCCTAAGATACCTTAAAGGAACTAAAAACTATGGGATCACGTTTACCTCTGATGAGTTAAGTCTAAATAGCTACAGTGATGCAGATTGGGGAGGGGATAGAAGCACAAGAAAGTCTACCTCAGGATACGTTGTTTTTCTTGGAGGAGGAGTAATTACATGGAGAAGTAAAAAACAAAGTGCTGTAGCTATGTCATCAGCTGAAGCTGAATATGCAGCTAGCTCATTATTATCTAAGGAACTTGTTTGGTTGAGAAGACTGTTAGAAGAGCTTGGCTTTAAGCAAAATCAGCCAACAGTGATTATGACTGATAGTATGAGCTGCATAGCAATCGTAAAAAATCCTGTACAACATGAGCGTACCAAACACATTGAATTAGATGTTCATTTCATTCGAGACATGGCAGAAAAAGGGTATATACAGATGTGTTATGTTAACACAAATTTGCAGATTGCTGACATATTTACAAAGGCTTTAGTTGAAAGGAAATTTACATGTTTCAGAGATAAGCTGAAAGTTGCTAAAAGTTGAAGTTTACATGTTTCAGAAATCAGCAGAAAGTTACTGAAAGTTATAAACCTGTGTGCTGAAGAAGGAGTGTAAGTTATGTGTAAAATTATGTCATCACACAGGTTTACATGGTTAACCACTGATAATGCAGTTAGTGGCAAAGCAACTGTCAACATCCAGGCTAAAGGGTCTTAGAGATTCAAGATTCACAGAGCACTTGACAGTTGCAGGCAGACGAATACATATGCATGCATTATTTGACATGTTTTAACCATTAACAATGGTAAGAACCATTGAAATATGAGAGCAGACATTGTGAATATTATAGCAATGGTTGAGACCATTAAATTGTATATTAGGGTCGAGACCATTAAACTGTTTACTGAAACAGATGGAGGTAAACTAGATTCAAATTTAGAAGTCCCTAAGCGAAAGGGGAAATGTACACGGATGCCTCAGAGGCCGGAACCATGCCATAGCGGCCGGATCCGGCCCTATAAACCAAGATGCATAGTAGATAAATGTATTCCGGAACTGTAAGGGTTTTCGTGGTTAAAGTTCGATGTGTTGCCACTATATTTGAAGTTTGAAATATTGCTAAAGGCCTATTCGATTGAAATTGAAAAACGTTGTGCTATTACAATGGTTTGAATAACCTAGTAATTACAAGGGAAATTGCTGATTGATTGCTTTGGGTTAAGTATTGCTAAGTGTTCTTGCTTATAATTTTTCAAGGACAAAATGTTATATTCTGAAAACAAAAGATCAAGCAAGTGAGGCCTTGACTGCTGAAACTGAGCTAGAGACTGGAAGGAAAATTAAATGTATAAGGTCAGATAGGGGAGGTGAGTATATATCTGATGAATTTAAGTTTTTTTGTGCAAGCAAGGGAATCAAGAGGCAACTAACTTGTAGATACTCACCACAACAAAATGGAGTAGCTGAAAGAAAGAACAGAACCTTACTAGATGCTGTGAGATCCATGCTAAAATACTCTGGCCTACCAAATTTTCTGTGGGATGAAGCTATGAAGGCAGCAGTCTATATTCAAAATTTGCTACCTTCTACAGGCATAAAAGGTGCTATTCCCGAGATGCTTTGGTCTGGTAAGCTTCCATCTTATGACAGATTTAAAGCATATGGATGTTTATGTTTTGTTCATGTCCCTGAAGAATTAAAAAAGAAATTGGATGATAGGGCATATATAGCATATCTTGTAGGATATGATTCAAGCTCAAAAGCATTCAGACTATATGATCCAGCAAGGAGAAAAATCATAGTTAGCAGGGATGTTATTTTTAATGAGAATGAGTTTTATAGAAGGATTCCCATGGTAAACTCAGAAACCCCATATGATAATAAAAGAAAGGATGTTATTACAGAAATACAACAAGAAATAAATGAAGAAGAAGATAAAACTGAAAGGGTTGAACAGGCAGATTTAAGTGATTCTGACAATGAGTCAGAATTAATTCCAGAGGAAGTTGTTGAGTCTGAAATGGAACCTAGAATTGAACATCAAGAGTTAGAAGTTGATCATGGTACCAAACCCAAGAGAAAGCCAAAACGGACTGAAGCTCAGATTTTGGCAGATGAAGCTAAACATGTTTTAGAATCACATGCACTACAAGAGAATATGCAATCTAAGTCACTAGTTTCATCATTTATTTGCTTAAAATCGTACTTTTAAAATTTTTAGATTTTGATACAATAAGTGACGGTAGTTGTTGATAAAATCGCATCATCTATATCCTCACCTGTAGCATCATCAATAACAACAGTTGTAGTATCATATTTTATAGCATTGTAGTGGCATAATAGTATCATTTGCAACATCATCTATAGCTGCAGTTATAATATCATGCATTTTGTCCTTGTGTTGCTATAATAATGTCAGCTATAGGAACACATGTATTGCTATAATTAAATCACCCATAATGTCACCACGAGCGCTATAATAGTGTCAGCTATGATATCACTTGTATTACTATAATTAAATGACTCATAAAAAACAAGTGTCATCTTTTGTATCATTCTTTCTAACATGATTAGTATCAGATGTAGCATCATTGACAATGCCATATATAATACCACGTGGAGGTTTATGACTGTATCATAATTAACGACAAGTATAATGTCATATATTGTTAAGTTAAATTGTAATTGTATCAAATATAGTTTCATGTTTTCCATCACCTATAATACCATCTATAAGCCCTATACGAATATCAGGAAAAAAAAACCGGGGTGTGGTTAACTCAATAGTTCTATTACCTGATATGTCAACCCTTTCAATGGTTTAGTTCTAGGGAATATATATACAAAAATGGTACAATTTATGTACAAAGTATGTACAAAATATGTTATGGATGTGTAGAGAAATTTTTCGCGACCACTTGGTATACCAATATAGGCAATATACATTTGGTATACCAATATTGCATAAAGAAGAGGGCCATCAATAAGTTCAAAGAATGCAGCATACATTTTGATAATATAAAAAAAGCCAAAGAATCTGTCATACACAAGGAAAAAAAATTCTAATTGCCCCATTGTTCAGAATGTAATGGCCAATGAATGTCTTTCTGTTACATTAATGTTCACATAATCAAAATACCAAGTACACATTTCTGCCATGCCAAGTGCAATGACAAGTGTCATGTGATTTTGAAACTGAAGTATGTCTCTCCAAATATTCTGCCTGAATCTGGAATGCAGCACACTGATATCAGACTGGCATGTGGCATAGCCACCAAGCTTATCCATATATGCCATGTAGATGATCCAGATGTAATCCTCGCTGCCCAATAGAGCCATGAGTGCTGTTGAAAAGTTTGAAAACAACAACTGGTCTACAATTTGGAAGCTTCTCTTTCGCTAGTTGATGAACCAGTTATTAATCTGCTTCAGCTCGAGTCCAGTCTCTTGCACTAGACGTGCCTTTTCATCCTCATACAGGAAGAAACTAGCATAAATTATAGTTAGTGCTTATTATTGGATATGGCCATTTAGCATGAACTGGCCACCAGGCTGTGAGAGCAAAGATTGTGTCTCCAGGGAGCTTGCCAGTGCTTCTTTACCATAGAATCTCTTCTCTCACATCTACTATCCTTGCTCTGTATCCCCTTATTATTCCATGCAAAATGATCGCATAAACTGAAACAAGCTTCTGAACTTCAAACCAGAATTACCTGCTTCAATTCAACCTTGGGCTGTTGTCTAATCCGTTCCATAAGTGTTCTTTCAGTTCAGTCATTATCTTGACAATAATCATTTTCTGCTTGATCTTGAACCAATGCTGCATTCTCTTGGTGTTACCCCTGTATACAAGCAGCTTAAGCCAGCTGTTAAAATTTTCAGATTGTAAATCTTGTTGGCTAACAACTGATGTCACCATAAACAGTATCCATGGTTCATGATTAACTAGGATTTATGTTTAATGCAAATCCATTTTACTTAAAAACAACGAGTCTAATCTTCAAAGCAAAAAAGTATGACTGTCATGTAAAATAATTACAGGGATAATCTTATCAGTCAAGCTTAGACCTGAAACTTATCCTTGTGCAAGAACTGGCTGCTTTAAATCCGCTACACAAGAATCGAAACCACTGGTCACAATCTTACTTATGGCCATATCTCTAAACACACTGAGAACCCTTAGGACCGGAGCATAAAGCTTAAATCTCCATTGTAAACATATAAAAATCATTAACTGTTACCTTAAGCAGGATTCAAAGGCAAGAACATCATTCTGCAATGCCGTCTCCAGCGAAAATCATAGTTCATCTCTGGCTTCTGTATATTCGAAAAGGCTAAATCCAGGGTCATATCTGCATGTTTCGGCCCTACCCATATATCCGGCCATGGCTCTGTAATCTGCAAGGTAAAGCTTGGCAGTCAGTCTTATTTCTTTGGCCAGACACAATGCTCAGGGATTTCGGCAGCTGCTAGCAGCAGATCCGGATTTTTTTTTTTGTTTCCAGTTCTTCCATATCTGATGCGACGAAAGAGGTCGCTTGGGCGCCCAAGGCCAAAAGCTCTGGCCAAAAAATCACAGCAAAAGTTAGCCCTAAGATGCTTGCATAACCCTATTTGCATTGTAATAAGCCGTCAACAATGATTTTTTCTTAATTATTTTGCCACATGCTTGTTGTTCTAGGCATATAGACATACCAGAATTTGCCAAGCGCCTTACGCTCTTGAAGTATTGAGTAATCGTACGTTGTACTTCTATGAAAAGCAATTTAAATGAATTCAAAAAGGGAATTTGCAAAATATTTAAATATCAATGACGAAAATGTATACATCTCCTTAATTCTAAACAGCTCTATTGCACTACAAAATAACAATATAGAAGTTGGGTCCGTTATTTTTAGTGGTGTGCATTTCGATGCCGACGCGTGGCATCACCCAATAACACAGAATGGAAGTTAGCTTCACGCATTCTGACTGACCGGCTGCGCAGGTTAGGGCTTTCTTAGGTTTTGTTTTATGTTTGTAGTCGCCGCTAGTTCTCACCATCGCCAATTTTTCCCAGATCGCCAGTTCTTCCCAGACTGGAGTGCTTGCCATCGCCAGTTCTTCACAGATCGACAGTTCTTCACGGTGCTTGCCATCGTTACCACAACGGAGCATTTTGAAGCTCGCAATAGGCATGTTCTTCCTCTGTTTTTGATCCAACGCCCAATTCTTCAAAAGAAATGCTTGCCATGGCCTTGTTCTTCGGCCCAATGCCTGCTCTTTGACCTAGTTTGCATGTAGTTTACTTCTGCACAGGTAGCAGATCTCTTCAAGGGTCGAAAAATCGCAGGTTTATTGCAGGATCTGTTCAAGGGACGAAAAATCTTTGTAAAACCTTGTCGGATCTTGTAAGAATGCTGTAAGTCTGCTGGCAAATGCCCTGTAAATTTGTTGGATTTGCAGAAAGAAAAAAAACGTCCCCAACTTCTATATTGTATAGGGGAATGGAGGTTGAGGCCTCCATTCCGATTTCCAGGTGACCCGCTCTCGGCTAACGCCGGTCGCGAGACCCCATCTGAAAACCCAGAATGGAGGCCCCAACCTCCATTCCCCTATACAAAAAGGAAGATATGGGCAATACCTTGCTAAATTTGAGAGGGGTTTAATGGAGAAAAGAGAGAAGGAAGAGATAATTGAGGATTTGGTATGCCACTACTTGCATTCTCACGCCTCCAAACAAAATTGTAGAACCTAACATAATATGGAAGCCTATTCTGATACTTTAGCATTTCCACGTTCAATGCATTAAGATTAGGTGGTCCCTGCTCCAAAGCCTTCAAAACCTATATGGTGTCGTCATGTTCCAAGGCAAAATCACTAAGGTATACCTTTGTGAGAGGGTCTTATGGGCCTCTCTTATACAATCATGCATTGAGCAGTAGATACCACTATTTTCGTGCCCAGGCATTTAGGGTTGATTTATCATGACACACATAATAATTTTATACACAGAGCTTGTTAACTTTGTTAATATTAGTTTGTTGAGATGTTTGAGAATAAACATTTCAAAACATGAGAATAAAAAACATGGCCTTCTAGAAGCTTATAGCCATGGCTTGCTATGTTATGCATCTTGACTTCCTAGAAAATGTTTTAATCCTAAGACATGGATCATCTTATATAAACACACGAGTCTTTGGGACACACATATTACGTATCAATTGAAACATGAAAGACACATTCTGTATGGATAGTATACATTGGAGTTCTGGCTCCACAATTCATGAAATAAAATGGAGCCCATCCAAACTAGAAGATAGCATTCCAGCACTTGCCTTAAACCTTCACAGTTAAATCGCTTTCCAAAATATTCATATTCATCTCTGCTATTTGCCAGCTATCGAACAGCCGTAAACGTTTTTTAGTCTTTAAAAAATATGGAGGTATGGTAGCAAATCCGGACATCTCTATATGTGGCTTCTATAATCGGAACGTGCCACAAATACTAAAGTTCACATTTCAATACACAGTTTGAGGTGGTCGACCTTGGATGGTCTTGCATAGGCTCAAAGCCTGCCTAACAACTGAGAAGGAATTGATCCCAACTGTGGCAAATGTAGTGCAATAGGGAAGAAAAATTAAAGTGATAAGCAAAGGGGCTCACAGCTCTTCCGTATTGGTGTGTCCAGGAGGAAACGAAGGCCTTCTCATCAACCTAGATTTGCAGCTCTAGATCTAGCTCTTCTTCCACCATAGCTCTAGATCAGTCTTCTTCCACCATAGCTCCAGATCTAGCAGCAAAAACTGCCACCGTTGACGCAGGTGTTCTCCTGCAAAATTGTGACAGAGATTGCCAAGTATGATCCCACAATTCCACATATCATGTCCTGGAGTGGCCTGTAGATTGCCTGATAGGTGAAATGAAGTGGCACTTGAAAGTTTGCTCTAATAGATCTTTTTCTTTCTTGTTCAAGTAATATCATTTTGTGTACTTTGTCTATGAGAGTTCGGAGAAGGTAGTGCCATTACAAATGATATTACAATTGTCATAAGCATTAACATTTGAATTATCATTACCAAAATTACAACAAGTATTGATAGTAAGAGTGATGTAAGTCATGATATTATCCATGATGCTATTATCGACACATATAGCATCATATACTAGCACTGATATAATATTGTCAATATGTGATACTATAGATGAAGCTATAGGTGATATTGTAATTGGCATGAGCTATAACACTTATATTGTCATTAACACCATTGGAGTAATAAATGATGGTAAAGTTGATGCAATATGTGATATTATTCATGACGCTATTAGTAACACATATACTATCATTAATTAATACTGATATAATTGTTGACCAAATTTATGACGATAATGATGATGCTATAGATGATAGAATCTTGTCATTAGTAGTGTCACTGAATATCATTATTTGTATCACTTAATACTTTTTAGAATTTTAGGTGATATTAAAGTGATGAAAAATGACTATCCTCTTGTAGTGATGGGAGAAATGAAATTGGAAGAAGCAAAAGATTCAGATCTGTTGCAGGAGAAATTAATACAGTATTTGATATTTTGATATTGGAAAATGATAAAATACCTCAAAATTATGATGAAGCAGTGCATGATTCTCATGGAAAAAACTGGCTAAATGCCATGGAAGAAGAAATGAGTGCTTTTAAGAGAACAAACACTTATACTATAGTAGATATGCCATTGAATAAGAATATAGTTGGAAGTAAATGGATATATCGAGTGAAACCTGGTGTTGATAAAAGAACAAAGAAATTCAAAGCCAGACTGGTTGCTCAAGGTTTCACACAGAAAAAAGGGGAGAAGTTTTTGATGAAACATTCTCACCATTAGTGAAGATAAACAGCTTGAGAATGCTATTGGCTATTGCAAATGCCTGTGATTATGAAATACATCATATGGATGTAAGTACAACATTTTTGAATACTAAATTGGAAGAGGAAATATATCTAAAACCTGCACCTAGATTTGAAGAAGAAAAAGGTAAAGTGTGGAGATTAAATAGAGCAGTGTATGGCCTTAAGCAATCTCCCAGAGAATGGTATAAGTGCATGGATGGATATTTGTTAGAACAGGGTTTTGAAAAGCTCAATTATGATGGGAATATTTACAGATTTAAAATGGGAAATGATTGGTGCATTATTGCTTTGTATGTTGATGACAACATTATGGTAGCAAATGGAAATAAAGTACTAAATCATTGCAAAGATATTTTGAAAAGGAGATTTCAAATGAGTGACCTTGGAGAACTCAAAAGATTTCTGGGTATTGATATATACAGGAATAGAAATCAAAGGATACTAGCTCTAAGTCAACAAGGACATATTCAAAATATGTTAAAGAGATTTTATATGGAAAATTGTAATGTGGCACATACTCCCATGGTGCCTGGTCATAAAATCTCTGCAGACATGAGCCCAAAAACTGAAAAAGAAAGTAAAGAAATGGAAAAAATACCCTACAGGAGTTTGATTGGGTGCTTATCATATGTGGCAAACTGTACTAGGCCTAACATTGCATTTGCAGTCAATATTCTCAGCAGGTACAATAATAAAGCTGGAAGAGGTCACTGGAATGCAGCAAAAAGAATCTTAAAATATTTGAAAGGTACAATGCATTATGGTATTCTATTTAGTGAAGCTAATTTGCAGTTGCAAGCTTATTGTGATGCTGATTGGGGAGGGGATTTAGACAAACGAAAATCTACTTCAGGGTATGTGGTTTTATTAGGTGGAGCTCCAATTGCCTGGAAATGTAAAAAACAAGGAAGCATTACACTATCCAGTGCTGAAGCTGAGTACAATTCTGCAGCCTTGTTGACTAAAGAAATAATTTGGGAAAGAAGACTCATGGAAGAATTTGGATTTGCACAAACAGGACCAACAGTTCTCTATTGTGACAATACTAGCTGTATTGCTATGACAAAAAACCCAATTCTGCATGAAAGGTCAAAACATATTGATATGGAGGTTCATTTTATTAGGGATATGGTAAAGAAAGATCAGGTGCATTTAACTTATGTTAGTTCACATTGTCCAGATTTCTGGAATTAAGAAGTCTGCTACACTGTGACAACAGGGAATATCACATGAAGGGGGGATGATAAAATTATGTGTCATGTGATATTTGAGCAGAAGTATAGGTCTTTATACAATAAAGCTGCAAAGACTCAGGGGATTAGTGACCACATCTTGGCTCCCCTGGGCTAATGAGGATTCATACAAGCATTCATGAGAAGCAGTGGCAGTGAATGCAAGTAAAGAGCATCGAAGATGAAAATGGGCGCTGCCTGCGTTTGATGCGTTTAAAATCAAAAGATAAGCGCGTATTTCCCCTTCAGTGCTCGTATACGGTTCTGTCGTATAAAATACGCGTGGAAAATTTGTACGTGGTAACATGGTTAGGTTTCCATGGTTTAAAGTTTATCCTATGGGATATTTGGGTATTTATTGAAGAAGCCTGGATTGGAAAGTTTATCCATCCCGGAACCGCCAGATTGATGACTATTAATGTAATCAACTGAAGAATACAGTGGGTGGATGCAGACACAGATTTGTGTTGGAAGACTGTGGCGATTGCATTGATTTTAACATAAAGATGCACAAATATGTGAGCAGTTCAGCATTATGGCAGGTTTAAAAGCAAGCGGGAAGCCAACTGATGTGCAAATGGCTTTGGCATCCCACTTAGAGGAGGAGAAATCAAGTTATATTGCTGACTTAGATGCTCTAATGATTCCCATTGATTGTTTAAAGGCTGATTTGCAAGAATTAGAAGCTGCCATTGAAAAAATCAGCAAGGATTTGGAAGTTAATTCCAACTGTGAGAATAGAATAAAGGAGATGACTAAGCATTTGGAAAGATCAGACCCGATAGGCCTGCAGCCCGCTCCCATACTCGCAGCAAGACGGAGCGCTTCATCCTCACATATTACCAATACTTGCAGCAGCTGCAATGATTGCCCTGACTCGACCATGGTAATATCTCCACTTTGTGGTCATACATATTGTCTATTTTGTCTTCTATTTAGGGTTTCAACGACGAATACATGTGTACATGATTGTTCATGGTCCGAGACCTGCGACACTGCTTAGGAATCCCTTCTCAAGGTACATCTATTTCTATTTTCATTACATAATTAGTTTGAGTGTACTTAGATGTAGTTAGTTTCCATCATGTACATAACTGTATTAGCAATTGATTTGGCGTGGTTTTGTCTTTACTGTAAAGATGTAATGTATTTGCTTCTGTTCTTTACATTTACATGTGCCATGAAGTGCTTTTCTGGAATTCCTTTACAGAGTGTATTGATAGGGTGTATTGCATATGACTGTACTTTGCATTTACATGTGATCTGAAATGCATACGAATTTAGTATTTGACATTCCTTTACATTCAATGTTGAATGATGTATTTGATAGGGTGTATTGATAAAATATTTTGTTCTTTACATTTTACATATGTTCTGAAATGCATTTGAATTTAGTATTTGGTTTTCCTTTACATTCTGATAGCTATGCACACTAATGTACTTCTATTTTGTCATTACATTATCAGCAGAAAGTTTGCCTGTAGTAAAAACCTACTTGCATCTAATTAACACTTGTTCTGTTTTGATTTGCATCTGATTTCTATCTGCTCTACATCTCCCCATGATTCTGAATCAAGTGTTTACATTTCTTATTTGCTTATGATCCCAATTGTGTCAATGCAGATATGGGTAGTATCAAGAAAGCAAGAACTAAAACTCGAGGTAAACTAAACAATTCATGTTTCATGCACTATGCTTAAGTTCTGAATATAGCAAAATCTTATGTTGTAGGTGAAAAGAAGGATGTTGTTAAGAAGGGGTTGCATTTACCATTCTCAGACATCCCAGTTTCTGAACCTGGCACAAAAGATGCTGCTGCTATCGATGTTGGAAGTCCATCCACATCTACATCACCTTTGAGAATTGCAACCTCTCATAAGCAATCAGTGCAGGATTTGGAGACCGAGGGGTACTTGGATAAAACTTCAGAAATTATGGAAGGTAGGGTGATTACAATCTGATTACATTAAGATTGCATCTGTTGTAGTTAGAGTTCACTAATGTTCAATATTTTGCAGCAGAGGTTGTTTTCCAAAAAGAGATCCCAATTTGTTGAAGTTTGCTACGCTACTATTGCGACAACAATGTCGAAAAGCCCATAAAGTAATTCTTTCTCCTATTCAAAGGTTTTTTTTTTTTTTTTTTAAAACTTACGTTGGCGTGTTTACAGATAAAATTACTGAAGATGTTGGTGACGACATTGAAAACAGTCCTGAAGCTGCTGTTGAAGTTCAAGTTGAGGAAAAGTCTTGTTCTTTGGCAGGTACGTGTTTCTTTTTTTGTCTTGCTTTCAAAACATTAGAATGAAGCACTTTCTTTACTTCAGAGACTTGCGACGATTCAATGGAGCCAGATGATATTGAAGAAGCCTTGGAGATTGCAGCCAAGGCAACTACTAAATTTATGGTCAAAGCTGATGCCAAAACAGCTGGAAAAAAGAGAGTGCAAACCAGAGCAGGGACATCCACTGCAAAACCAGAGCAGGGAAATGATAGAAAGCTCTTCTCGACTTGAATTGGGCTGCACACCCGTCAGACCAAACTAAGTGGTATTTTAGCACCAATTTCTTTCAGCCAATTGAGGTGCATCTTGAATGCTTTTTGTACAAAGTGAGTATCATGTATTTTGTCATCTGAAATAAAGAAGTGCACACATTTTCTCATTTTACCCTGTAACTTGAACATCGTGATGTGGACCAATATGCTGATTTGTTCATTGTACCAATGTTGTGCTTGAATCTCGTTGAATGGTTTCAAAGTATAATTCTCCGAGAAATCAACAACTGATAATACGGTATCATCACGAAGACTCTTCATGGATTCCTTGAATTGTTTGCTCTGCCAATGTGCCACAAAGTTATGATATATAAACTTCGACATATGATCAAACATGTTATCCAACATATTACTGGAGCTGCCTTTCTTGTCAATTAGCTTTAGTCTTCGTGAAGCTCCTTTCTTCGAGGGCTCATTAACGTAATCATAGACTTGCCAATCAAGCCTTTGACCAAGCTGCGCATTGTATTCTCTTGGACACAACTCAATTAATTGTTTCCCACAATTTCCACAATCTGATTTGATACATTGTAGCTTATGCCACTCGTTGCCTGCTATTCTGTGACATACCATAGCTCTCCAAAATGTGCTAACATTATCAAATGTCTTGTTCTTGGCTTGACATATCCCAGCATGAGCTTCAGATACGCACACACCACAATTGCACGAACAATTTTCATGGAGTCTTGACCTCATCAAATTAAATGCCTACTTGTACAGATCTGATTGCTCATATTTCACGCAACAACATTTGTTTCTTTCCTTTAGCTTTCTAATGCAAGAAGGTTTTAAGTATTCAAATTGCCTAAGCCCAATCCGAACCTCTGGATACTGATCCATAAAATTCTGGAATAATTCAGCCTGTAAAATTACAGTGAAATAAAATTAGTCACCTCATTACATTACATTACATTACATTACATTACATACAAATCTTTTACATATTCAAGACCCTAAACTCCCACACATACATGTATATTCTGACATGAATTTTATTTCATTTACTATGAAGTCACATAATTTCTTGACAATTAATACATCTCCACACTAATTTATTCTTAGTTACTGCCTATATCTACAATACATCCACAATATACATGTAAACAAATATGTGTTGCCATGAAATAATTTGACATTTCCATGTAGAGCAAACTTTATTCTGCAAAAAAAGATGCAATTACAGCTAAATTACAGTCGTACCTGTGTAATGTCAATATATTGAATTGGTTGTGTCATCTTCTTCATGACATCTCTAATTTTTGGTGAAACCTTTGAGTTATCTAACCAAAACTGAGCAACCATATCCTTCATAGCCTGATCCACCTAGTGACATTCTTTTCCTTCTCTCCACTGCTAGTTTCATATTTCTAGGATGTATTTTCAGCAACTTAGCTGGTAGTGAAGTCTTCTGTAATTCTCCTTCCTCTCCAACCACCATAGATAGTACAGAATGCTTTGCAGCAAGTTTGTCATTGCTATTTGCATGTTTGACATCTTGGAGGCCATCCTTTAATTCTTCACCAGATCTGTTTTCACGATAGCCTCTTGAGGCCTTCCAATGACTGGCTCAAATAGGAATTGCAATCTTTTGTCCTGCAATAATCTTCTTGCAAATATACTTTGCTGTTTTGGAGTCAAATTAGATACCTCATTCATTATGAGATTTACAGCAGCATTCACTTTCCTTGTATTGGCTTTGTCACGTATCCACCCCTACAAACCCTCTGTTTTGATTTTCTTTGTCTGCTTGTAACAGTGCTTTCCGAAGCTTCATCAACAGGAGGATTGAAATCTGAACCCGATGCTGACCTCGAAGTGCTTGCATGAGAGTTCAATCTTCTTCTATAGTTTTTTCTTCAACTGGTGCTTTAAGACATCGATCCATTCTGCAGAAAGGGGATACAACATCCTGCACAAAAAATCAGATTATTAACCAGATTTGTATTACTGCTTGAAGGAAAGGGATTTCAATTTCTTCAAGATACATTTGATTCTTGAAATGCATTCGATTTAGGAGCAGCTATAATCGATTTGGGGCAAGTTTTCCTTGAGGTAGAATCCGGAGCCATGTTTGATCGATTGAGGAAAGTTCAAAATGTGCGCAAAGATTTCGGGAGAATTTGGTATAATTATGGAGAATATTGGACGTCAACCACCTTTATTAATGATAGGCAACTCCATGTAAAATTCAAAATGTACATTACAAATACTTTAACCCAGTTCAATTTTCTACATTAATATACAAAAAAATTCAATCACCCTTTTATGCTTCTACCCTGATCGAAATGGACATCTCTATATTTGGGTTTTGATCTTACTAAGTCACATTAAGTAGCAAGACGCCAGGATTTACAAAAGGTCCATGACATTCAAAAGATTACTTATAAGGCTGCATTGATCCATGGAAATTACGCATCTCTACACCATCACATGCAACTTTTCCTGACGCATTTCATCATTCTATGACCACTCATACCGCCGCTGTTGGAGTCCATTCTCCCATTTCACATGCACATGCCAAAGCTGCAAATGTGCATTCTACTTTTCCATCTTCTGCACCCACCACATCTTCTCATGCTCAAGGCTCTTCCTCTCACGGTGTTACTAATGGTACACCTGATGCTGCTATTGCTGATGTTGCTGCTATTGCTATTGTTGTCATCACCTCCATAGCTCAAGCCTCTTCAGCTTACACAATTATTGGTGTCTTGGAATTATTGAGGTTTTCTCTAGTATAAAAGTGATGGCATGAATCAGGAATAGGTTCTATACATATAAATAAAAAATTCTGGACATATAAAGTTGAAAAATAAGAATCTTGGGGTAAAAATATATTTCTTGTATTTTTTCCTCGCCGGTCGGGAAAAAAAAATCGCTTAAGCAAAACTTCAATTTTGCTTATGGAAAAAAAACTTCATGTAAGCGAAAGATTCAAATTTTTTTTCGCTTACGAAGCAGTGTTGCGTAAGTGAAACTGAAGTTTCACGTAAGCGAAGCAATGCCCATAATTAAAAAATATTTCGCGTAAGCGCGGACCTTTTTGCTTACGCGAAATTGTTCTTTCGCTTACGCGCAAATTTTTTTTTTTTTTTTTTTTTTTTTTTGCCATATTTTTGACGTATTATACTTCAAAATTGTATCATGTCATCGAATAATACTTATTGAGTGTAAAATATATACGATATTGAACCTATCCCTGACATGAATCCAATTGCAAAAGATACGGATATCCTTCTGCTCATGCAAACATGGAAGCATTCTGCCAAAAGGCTACCTCATTTCATAGGCTATCAATCATTTTCATTATTTAATGAATGTCATGGGCAAATAGGTTGTGGTGGAGTTGCTTGATATCTCAAGGATGACCTTGCTCTATATGTTATGCTTCATAAAGATAATAGATATAATCACTACATATGGATCAAACTCCATTGCAATAATGGTAGTGCCATCTTTTATGTTGTGTGTTACTTCGCATCTACATCATCACCTTTCTATGATGAATATGATGTAGATTGCAATGATCCTTATGATGATCTTTGTAATGACATTGCTCAATTCATATAGTTAGGGCATGTTATTCTTGTGACCCTCTAGGATGTCTGCTAAAGATACAATTTTGCCATGTTCATCGCCTGACAGATGCGGTGGGAATCATGACATCGCTCACATAGTTGCAGCTCCAAGTGAAGCTCCTTCATCTGCTCCCAACTCCTTCTGGTCATTTCTTTGAAGGCGCAAACTTTAAGAACTGCTAATTGAAGTCGGGTTTGGCTCAAAGGAGTGTTTCTATTGGAAAAATATGATGCTTTGTCTATCAATAGATAGCGATTTCTTGGTTTTGAAATTGGACCAAATTTGATTTTCAATCAATCTGACTTCATTTAGAGATACTGTGTTACAGATTACGTAGGCAAGGCAAACCACGAAGCAAGTAAGTAGGACTTATTTCAAGAGCCTTTATCATCTAAGAATATTATCATAACACAAACCATTACATTACATCCATTAAAATTAAATTCCCCCTTAAACCCCCCGGAGTCAACGAGAGCTGTTGGATAGGCATATTCACCCCTTATTCCTTAATCTACACCGTACACAAAATTCCTCGTTTGTGGGGTATGGATGTATAGAAATTATGATACTGTATAACAAGATTTGCAAAATACTATAAGATTTCAGGTAATATACTATATGGTGTTGATTTTGTACATGCAAAACATAATTAAAAGGGCTCTCGCTGCCCTACATCACCCCCCGTGTGAATATGCACCCAAACAAAAGGGGGTTTAAGGGGGAATTTAATTTTAATGGATGTAATGTAATGGTTTGTGTTATAGGTTCAAAATTTTTTTTGCCCCTTCGGGGCAATGAAAATTGTGTATGAATGTTGCGTACATTGCTATAGGTTCTTGTGCCTAAGACAGTGTGGCCTTGAAGACCACTTATAGTTGCGCTGCAAAAAATTCTATAATATATATTTGTAATAAGCAAGTAGGCCAAAAAATTTATATCATTGTGAGGGTCTCCATTCTACATATTGGAATACAAAACGAAACTCTACAATATTGATGAAAAAAATAATGCTAAAGAGAATGCATTTATGATGTAAACCACTTACAATATCCTTAGGTAGTAGAATTCCATATTCTAGACATGTTAGAACATGTGTTTAGGAAATGGAGCCATGAAGGATGTCACGTTTGTTTAAGTCACTAGTCAAATCACAATGATACTAAGTAAGCAGACACAATGGTGTGCAACCAAACATCTTATTCTGAAATGTAATCTTGTAAGTACATGTATTGCCAATATATGGTAGCATGATAGAACTAAATCAAATTCTCCAGATGTTTTCAATGAACCTGTAAAACCAGGGCAAGATTGGCCCATCAAAAGTGCATCACCTCTTAGTAAAACATAACATAACAGTGAGTTTGAAGAAAGGCTGCAAAAAATGAAAGACTGATGATCATGGTTACCAGCAAATATAAAAAGTTCTTCAAGTCGTTATCTTACATACCAAATATTCCATGGCTGTAAGGCACATCTTTGTACACATCTTCTCAAATATCTATGTATATAGCAAAGCCAATAGTAAGGCCACTGGAAAAAATCACAAATATTAGTTGTTATTGAGCCACAGGCATAACACAATTTTAGAATAGCCGAGTTACACCAACAAAGCAACAGTGTTTTTGAAATACACGGAAACACAAAAAACGTACCAAACCATCCATGTATCAAGACAAAGCTGCTCGCCAGTACTTAAAGCCCCTGTGCCAAGAGATATGGCTAATCTTTGCATGACAACCACATGGTGCTGCCTGCCTGATACCCTAATAGCCTGTTCTGATAGCTGCCCTGCATTTTAACTTCATAACTTGCACCAGACATGCCATTAAATAACTTGCATCTGCTGTTTAAGGGATACATGCTTACCTCAGCATATGATAGATTCAGGGAAATGTCAGGAGGCATCAGGGGCCGCTGCTGATATCTATCTTGGTCAAAACCAGGAAGCTTGCAAAAGCAAATGTAGAGATGAACCTTCAACAGGAAGTTCTGGAAAACAAGGCTGAAACGGATGACAGGGTTGAAGGTATATACAAAGAACTTATATGTGCAGCCAACTAGTTACCCCTTACAATATGCAGGCCAGATCGCCAGCAGTTCAATGATCCATAGCCAGTTTTCTTAGAATACATCCCAGACTTGATCGATCTGCCTTTTTGCCATTTAAGAGCATGGGAAGTAAATCCACTTAGCCATTAACGGTGCAAGACAGTTAGCAATACCTAATTGTTCCTGAGCTGCAAATGCAAGCTTTGCATCAGAGAAAATGGCAGATGTAGCTTTAAATCTAGAGAATCCGATTATAAGCAACCCAAATTAATAGTAGAGGCCTGCCTCCAACCATCTCGCTTTTCAATACAACTCTAACTGGAGCCCACAACACAACAACTGCAGTACATCATTTTATTCCAGAGAAATACTTGCAACCCCAAGCATGAGACCCATAGCTTAAAAAATCCTTTGAATCACTCGATCATCTAAGCACTGCGGTATGCCCTCAAAGCTTATAGCTTATAATCTGTTGAACCTTCCGATCATCTACCTCTGCTCTGATCTGCCTTTACTTGCTCTGATGGCGATTTACTCAGGGCATGAGGACAAACAAATTGACCAGGAGCCTAATCGGAGTTTTGAATGGGGTAATGCGCCATACTTAGATTGCTTCTCAGATTCTGCTGCAAAATGGTCCTCTAAATCCCCTTCACTAGTAAAAACCTCTTTAAAGCTAATAATCTAGCCATCAGAGAGAACTGTGGAAGCCATAGCGAAAAGAAAACTGCCGGAAACGGTCCTCTAAATCCCCTTCTCCACGAACCCTAAAGTTGAATGCCTCGTTGCTTGCATGGCCTTCATAAAATTAAATTAATTAAGTTTTTAAGGAACAAAAACATGCAAGGCAAAACCATTGCAAAACCATAGTTAAAATGCCATTTAAATATGAGAATCCAGTGTGCACTCTAGATGTACTGATTAGTATGCCTTGTGCAATACGCCCATGAAATCATATAAAAACCATGCCAAAAAGCGTATAAAATCACAAAAAAAAACCCCTGTTATAATGCTACATATTCATAGTCAAGTAAGCCAAGTGAAAATAAACAGATGAACATGCCTTGCAAATGTATGAACCGATTTGTTTTCTTGATCAGAGTTAATACTGTTACTATAGTTCGAATATAATGAGGTATGTGAATCCTGCAAGTAGTATTAGTAGCAGCTCTCCCTTCAATTTTATTTGAATATAGCCTTTACAGTACACGCGTCACAAAGGACAGGTGTCTATGTTTGGCTGGGAACATCAAACCGGAAAAACGCGCCAGGAAAAAGGAATAGACGAAATAAAAAAGATGCGTGCCTTGTTGGAGAGACGGAAGGTGAATCGAGAACGGCAAAAGCTCGATTTGGATTCATTTTGAAGGTGGCGATTAGCTTAGAGATCCTCTGATTTGAAATAACTTGCAGTAAAGATTCTGGCAGAGATAAATGACAGAACAAAAGATTGATTCTTTGAAGAAGCCGCTTAGGCTCTCAACTCTAAGATAGAAGCAGAAGTCTGTTGTGTAAGGTGATTCCATCAGTGGTATCAGAGCCTAAAGATATGGCCACTCGGTTGGCGTTAACATATCTGAATAGTACAGAAGTTTTTGAAGGGGAGATTGGATTCCAGCTTTGGAAAGCCAAGGTGATACAAGCCCTCAAGGTAGACAAGCTGTGAGATTTGGTCTATCCAACCAAAGGAAAAGTGACACCTTCGAAGTTGAAGGTCAAAATAGAAGCGTCTGGATCAGAGGCTAAGAAAGAAGATCTTTTGGAGGATGAAGAGAAGGAAGAAATTGCCAAAACAATAATCATAGCAAAGTTGGATGGTGATGTTGTGCTTGAAATTCAGCACAAGCGTGCAAGTGAAATATGGATGTATCTTCTGGAGAGATACGAGTCAAAAACATCGTCGCAAATTGATGTTTTGGAGATGAAGTTGCGGAATTTGCAGTACAAAAAAGGTGATGATTTGAAAGTTTCGATACACAATCTTCGGCTGTCAATACATGATTTGGAAGGAGCGGGAGTGCACTAAATGAGCAACAAAAGATATTGGCCTTGACCAGAGCTTTTCAGTTTTCATTTAAGGATCTCGCCATGTTGGTTAGAAGAACAACATCCACTCTGGATGAGTCATTAGAAGCAATAAGAGCGGAGCTTGAGCAAGACGTGCTGGTGAATGCAGCTCCTCCTGTGGAAGGTGAAAAGGAAGAACATCCTATAACCTTGTATACAGGAGAGAGGGGTCGAGGTCGCGGAAGAAGTAGAGGAAGGGGGAGAGAACATATACAGTGTTATGGGTGCGAGGAGTTTGGGCATTCAAGGCAGAAAGTCCAAATTGAGAGAAGTGGAGCTGAGGACGTGGTTCATCTGGTCGAGGAGGGGGGCGCGCAGTTGTGGCAACCATTGGAGAGACGTCGAGCAACCAATGGTAGGAATTCTCACTGAAGAAAAAGTAAGTGAATGCGATTTTCTTTTGAACTTATGCAATCTATATCCAAAGTCAATGTTGAAAAGGAAGCTTTAGATAAATCTAGCACATTAACTGTAGATTCTGAAGCTAAAATCTCCATAGTGGGCTCACCAGGTATGTTAAAACGCATTGAGTCAAATGTGGATTTCAAAGTGGTGCAGATGGGCAATGGAGCAATGCAGGAGGTGCATGGCAAATGGGATTTGCAGATCATAGTTAAGGGAAAGAATGTTTTGAGTTTGCCAAATACATTATATGCCCTAGGGATGCTATTTAATTTGATTTTTATCGCGAATTTCATAGATAATGGATTTGATTTGTTCTTTCACAAATATGGATGCAAGTTTATTAAAGGAGGTATTAAGCTATTTGAAGCTCAAAGGAGAGAGAATTTGTTTGAATTAGACGTTACGACAATCAAAGATACTATCAATGAAGTATCTTTCCTTGATAGCATAAAACTTTGGCACTGTAATTACAACAATATCAAGATTGCTAAAAGGGATAATCTTTTGGATGAGTTGCATTTTGAAGATGCTGAAATTGATGATGTCTGTGAAGCATGCATGTTAGGTAAACATCATAGGTTGGCCTTTAGAAAAGGAAGAAGAGCACATGGATTGCTTGAATTAGTGCATTCAGACGTTTGTGGGCCCATTAAAGTTGAAAGTCCTGGTGCTAAGTCTTATTTCACTACATTTATAGACGATTTCAGTAGACACACTAAGCATCATTGCGAGTTAAGTGTTTAAGGTCTGACCCTGGTGGAAAGTACAGATCGTCAGAATTTAACATATATTGCCGAATGTGAGGAATACGAAGACAATATACTTGCAGATATATGCCGCAACAAAATGGAGTAGCAGAGCGCAAAAATCGCACCATTATGGATGCGGCCAGATCCATGCTCAAGCATGCAAGTTTACCGAACAATTTATGGGGAGAAGCAGTTGCAGCAGCTTGTTATATCCAAAATACGTTGCTCACAGTTGCAGTAGAAAATGGAGCACCGTAAGAGTTTTGGACAGGGAGAAGACAGTCTGTGCGACGATCTAAAGTCTACATGTTGGTACCAGAAGACTTAAGGAGGAAACTAGATGACCGCAGTGTATGCACATTTTTAGTAGGTTATGACGAGGAGACGAATGGATATAGATTGTATGACCCAATCACGCGCAAAGTGTATGTGAGTAGAAAATGTAGTGTTTAATGGGAGTGTACTATATAGAGATAGAAAGACTCTAGACCAGCATGAAGTGGATACCGACAGAGGATTTGGAACATGGTCCAGAAAGTAATGAGGAAGAAACATGTATTCCAACATCTAACTTTGATGAAACAAACATAGAATCAGAAACTGGTTATGGATGGAGATCATGTCTTGAAATGCCAGCTGAAAACATCATATGCATATCACATTGTTGCTCAGCAAGGAAAGTGGAGTGCAGCGTTTGAGAAAGATGATAAAGTATGCAGATTTCTTAGGTCTTTCCTTGAAATACTGGAGAAAATGGCAACTGCTACCTCGAAAGAAGAGAAGGCAGAGGAAAAGAATGAATAAGAGGGTGAAACTTCAAAAATCAATTTCAGGATAACCCAAGGCACAAACATGTCTAATTTGGATCAGATTTTGCAAGGGCTGGATGAGAAGAGCTATGAGGAAAGAATGCAGGAGACGAAAAGACTACTGGAGTCCACTGAGAAAGGTATTGAAGCCTTAAAACCTACTTTTCAAAAGCTTCAGGATCTTAATAAGTTTCTTCATCGCGCAATACCCGTGGTTACAAGGGGAGCTGATTTCGAGTATATGGGCTCTGACGATTTTGAAAAGGAGGAGGTCCAAGAAGTTAGAACTCAGGAGCATGATAATGCCTCCAAAAAATTAGAAATATTTCATGCAACTGAGTTCACACATGAGCTACAGAGGGAGTTACTTGGATCTCAAGTCCCCGGCGATTCAGAATCTGTTCCAGTAACTCAACATGTACAGAAAATCGCTCAGGCCATGGAAATTGATGTGCCAGATGTGACCGGCTATTCAGAGATGGACACCTCGCAGGCGATAGGAATTGGGAGAGAGCATGTTCTGCAGATAGCCAAAGAACTTGGTGTGACACCTGATTCTGTATCAGAAACTCAATGATTTTATCGCTCAAGGGATCTTGTATCTGACCCGGGGGATGCACTTATACAAAAGGGGGTATGCCATGTGCGTGCAGAGGGTGACCAAAAACGCCCCCGTATACGGTTTTTTGAAAGGCAAATTTGACCCCTTCTATACAAAACTTACTCCAAGTAGTGGTCAAAAACCTCTCTAACTCTGCCGTATACGTGTGGAAATGGATCCAAAAAACCCCCCTACAAGTCACTCAGGCACATTGTATGGCACCCAAAAGTGAAACCCCCTTGGTATCTGATATAACATATGATAAATAGGAATGACCAATTTTGAATACTCAATTCTATTTGTCATTTATTAATGCCATCTATGCTTCAGTGATCGAGTAGATCGTCGTGGCAATTCTTTTTAACATATTTTTATTTATTATAAAAATGTTGTTGTGCTATTACTGTGAATGTTATTTGCGGCCTTTATCCTTTTTCAATTTTTGAAACAGTTAAAGAAATTACTCATTTATTGCAAAAAGTTTTCGCCTTCGCGATTCTCATAATCATTTTAGCATCTTCCTTGCATATGTTTTTAGTCGAGCAAGAGTGTGGGATAGTTCCCTTACATGCAATTTCACACACGTTATAATTTCTCTGGCGTAAACCCTAGGATAAAATGCCAACTTCTGCTTCACAATGACCATATTTTTGGTCGTGTGAGTAGCGTTCGACCTATTTCGTGCTCAAGTAGAATTTTAAATTTCTCGACGTAATTAATGTTTGCTTAAGTGTATCAATTACATGCACACAATGCATGCACACAGCGCATGCATACCATGCATGCATGCATGTTGTGTCCCTTTAGTACTTAACACCATGCACATTGCTTACTTTCTTTTGCAGCCATATAGGTATTTTCACATAAAAGGCATACAACCTTCATCTTGACTGTAAATCTGCAGATAGCTTTGTCTGTATGAGAGCTAAGATTCACAAATCCCCAATTCATATAGATATAGCTTATTATGCTCGAGTAGTAGCTGTGATATTGTGTTCATGCAGGCAGCATGCTGCAATACTGTGTTCATGAAAATTTCGTTGCTTTGCTTGTCTTTTAATCCTTCAAAGAAGAACAGAGGGATATACTTCTCAAAGCATAATTTGCAAGCCTCTTCGTGATGTGTATCCACCTGAAGAAAGCTTTGAAGTAAGTTTTGCCTCAGAAGGATATACCTCTCAAAGCATAATTTGCAAGCCTCTTCCTGATGTGCATCCACCTGAAGAAAGCTTTGAAGTAAGTTTTGCTAAGTTGTATGGTTGCATAGTTGTGATTTGCGTGTTAGGAAACTGTTATTCCACAGGAGATCAAAGTTGCAAGTTGTAATAAGCTAACTTGTTGCCAATGGCATGATAGCCTGCCCCCACACAAAATGGCAAAAACATATGCAAACATACCCTCGGGACACTGAAGGGCAACCCTCCGTGCACAACACCTTGTTTTTGAAAGACGTTAATTGCGCTTAGTGGGTGAAAGTATGCTGGTGGGTAGCAAAAGCATGCGTCCGGACGCATGCTTATAGCAGGGTTTTAGCCCGCTATCAGCACCCCTGCTTTTGCTTAATCTGGGTGCTGATGGGCGTAACTGCCCGTCATTTCTTTTTACGCCCTTCATGTACTCGCACGTCCACGTTAGGAAAATGATTGTGGGCTTTTGGCTGGATTTTCGCGCGAGTGGTGTGGTAGTACGTTGCAAATTGGATTACTTCGTCATGGCCCGCGAAATTTCTCCCTCCAATTCACTTATCCTCCCTCTCTCAAGAATTTCATGGCGCTCCCTGATACCGGCCTGGAGGCAATCACACGTTTAGCATTGGATTTTCGGCCTGATGAATCCCAATACAGTGTTCCAGATTTGTTGGATGTCAATGCAACACAGGAAATATCACGTGAAGATCCAGTTTCCTCTGCAATTTACAAGAAATTGGATGCAGCGAGAAAGAGAGAATACAGATTACGGAATAAGATGAGAAAAGCAGCGGCTGAACGGGAGGATCTGAGCATGAGACGCAGGCAAGAAATAGCCAAGCAAGTAGTTGATTACTTCAATAAGCTCACCAAAAAACATTCACCCGAACTCAAGGCCGATGTGATGAAGAGGGTGGTTCATCACCACGAAATGGAAATCTCAGAACCTGGAATTTTGCCAAATCCAAAGGAGTGCAAGGCAGCGGGGTCGTTGCTCAACAACTTGAAACAGACAATGGCAGCCACAAAGAGGCAAAAGGAACCATGATGTTTGGAGAGCCAGAACCTCGACACTGGTGATGGCTTCTTCCACAAAATCGAGATGCAATTCCACTATGGCAGGGCTGTTAGGTGCATCTAATTCTTGCTTTCATGCCTGTGCTTCTTCGTGCTTTTAAGTGCTTTTAAGTGCTTGTATCTTTGAGTGATCTTTGGATGAGATATGTTCATTGATTAATGTGCAATATTTCTTATGATAGGTTGCATGAGGTCAACAATTGCAACTGCTGCATTAAGAAAATCGGAAGCCGTCCTTGGAAATGGTCCGTGGTCTAGCTTCCAAAGGAGGTTGAGGTGCGATTCTCTCACCCCTGCTTGCAAGCAAAGCATAACAAAATTCTGGAAACAAAATAGCAGAGTCTCTCCTTGCAAGAAAGATGTTGTGAACACTGTTGGAGAGTCAGGCTTCCGAATTTCTTATCCCTTGCACCTTATGGAGGTCACACAGGTATAAGTTTCCATACAAATTTTTCTTTGCTATTGTTGCATAAATATTTCTAACCAACGGCCACCATTCAGCTGGAGCTATTTCAACAATACAAAAAGGCACATCCTGAACACCCTGTTTGCTTAAAGGCTTTCGAGAAGTTGAAGCCTATTTATGTAAAGAAAGTATCAGAAAGGGAAACCTGTTGTTGCATATACCATATGAAGTTGGAGTATGCCAGGGTAGCCCTGAATGCATTAAGGTCAGCGAAAACTGGATTTCATGGTGAAGAGTGCAAGTGCACCTGCGAGGTCTGTGGACCTGGTGAGACGTGTCTGGCCAGCCAATATATGTATGACTCAACCAGCGAGCTCTGGAGGGCTGTGGTTTGCAACAAGAGCGAGGGTGAAGAATGGCATAAACATGACTGCTTGATGCAGACATGTCAGAAGTGTGGCATAAAAACTCTTCCTATATGTCCAAGAGAGAGAGAGAATCATGAGTTCTTGCTTGAATGGAAGACGTTTGAAAAGGTAATACTCTCTTTATTGCATTTGCAACATCGATATGTATTTGTCATCCGCTGAAAACTGCTTTTGTGCTTTCAACTTGCGCTAATCTTACGTTTTATGCTACTGCACCTTGTTATTCTGCATTCCGGTGGAGACAGTAAGAGGCCGGTGGAGTTGCATTTGCGTTACCAAGGAGGTGCCAGGTGGCAGCAGAAAAATGCCACCAAGAAGGGAAACAAAAGTAAGAAATCCAAGGTAGCTGGTGGGACACAGCCTGAAGCTGCAGCACAAGTTGAGAAGAAGGGAAACAAAAGTAAGAAATCCAAGCAAGTCGGTGGGACTGGTGAATCGAAGCTGCAAAGACAAGACGAGACCTCAAATGGCAAGGGAAAAAAAAAAAAGGACCAAAGCCAGTCCTCAGATTGTCTTACAAGAGAACGGCAGTGAAGGATTTCATTTCATATCTGTGTTCCACATTGAAGATATTCGTGCCACACAATTACAGGGCTAGATGGCAGGCCATGCAATTCAGGAGTTGCCTGGACAATATCCAAGATGACACCATTGTTTCTGTAATTGATTTTGCAGAGAATTACAGCATAAAAATACAAAGGGAGGTTCAAAGCCAGCATTGGCACAATGACCAGATAACAATTCTCGTCCACATCACGTATAGGATGGACATCAGTTCTGGGATCAGAAAGCTATTGAAGGAAACCCATTTTTACTTGAGTGATGACAAGCTTCATGACACTCTTTTTGTGCAGCACTGTCTTAGAAAGCACAATTCATGGCTTGTATCAAATGGTGTAGATTTCTCCAGGCATATAGTTTGGTCAGATGGTTGTTCTAGCCAATTCAAATCTGCCCGGCCATTCTATTTCCTACCAAGATATCACCATGAGCTAGGGAAGGAAATAGTATGGAATTTCTTTGGGACAGCCCATGGTAAGGGAGAGCACGATGGGCAAGGGGCAGTCCTTAAAGGGGCATTCACTAGAGAGCAGCTCAAGTATGATGGGGTGAGATTTAGGGGTGCTGCTGATGCATGTGAATTCGCAACTCGCTGGAATGAAGGTACCAACAACGGGGACATCAAAAGGTATTATGCTTTCATCTGGCCAGATATTCGTTGAGTAGTCTTTGTCACCGTAAACCGGTAATGTCTTTGAATAGTGCTTTCATCCGCTTTAAGTCTTTGTCGCGGAACTGCCAGCATCTTGTGATGAGTAGTGCTGTATTATGCTGTCTGTGAGATGCAATACTTGTTGTTTCCTTGCAGGTACTTCTGGGTAATTGGAAAGGATGATGTTGATAGGACAGACCCGCTGGACTGTGCCAGGGTGGAAGGGACCAAGCAAATACACAGCATCCGGACATACTTGGCCAAATCAAGCACAAGGGTGGCTCATAGAGGTTTAAGTTGTTTCTGTGGTAACTGTTTGAAAGGAAACTGGTCATCTTGTGTGAACAAGCAATGCATTGAAGAATTGGAAATATGTTACACTAAAGCCAGATAAGTCTACTGGTGAAGGTACTGAAGACGAAATCGATGAGGCATTTTTTGAAGGTGATGGAGAATGGCTATCCGGAAACGTAGAGGAAGGTGATAACTTTGCTGTTGTAGCCGAGCAGGGAAATCAGGAGAATGCAGATTTCTATGTGGTCAAATGTGTTAAGCCGAGGCATATCCTTGACAGAATTGTCAAGGATAGCGGGTCGAACCTTCAATGTGGATGAACATGTGTTGGCTAGTTTGTACTATCTTTGCCTACCGGATGGTAGTTGGGAGCTACTTGAAGACAAAGGCGACTTTCCAAGATGATCATCACGATCGGCTATCAAGTTTGAGATGAATCGATTCCCGGCATCTTGATTTTCCCTTGAACGGGCTACTCACCGGATGATCCTTGATACCGCCATATGAAGGTTGAATATGCTTGGCCTAGTTGTTTTATCATTGTAACAAATCTGTAGTTACTTGTGTACTTGTCTCAAATTTTGATCATTGTATTGGAGACAATGCCCCTAAGACAATGTTTGTAGTATTGGTTTGAATTATTGGAGTATTTTAGTATTGGAAACAATGCTTGTAGTATTGGAGAGTAAGCTTGATATATATTACAGAAAATTGTACACTCAAGATTAGAACATCACTCAATATCACTCAATCTTGAAGATAAGACAAAGTAATCATACATATATATTACAAAAAGTAATCGTACAATGGTTACTTCATGAGTCATCGAAGTCTTCAGAGTCATGCTGGTCGCCAGGAAGGGTGCCCAGCAGCTGCCTTTGTACTTCTAATGGAGCATTGAGGATATAGTAGGCCGAGACAAGATAGTTGTTGAGGCAGTAATCCAGCACTACAACTGTCTCCTCTTCCAACCATGCATCAGTGATGTCAACCTGTGAGATCGTTTCTGTACTGACAAAGTATGAGAAGACAAGTATTCCAAAGTTGGACACACAAACTTTCGCAAAAGTTGTCCCTCTTTGCCCCTTGAAAGGCATAATGGGAAGGGTTGTGTGTGCAGGGTTTAGAAACCCTTTGTGTAGGCTGTCATCAACCAAGAAAATCATACCATGATTTTGAGGAAAATCCTCAAGTACAACCTTCAACTCCTTGAAAAAAATCTGCTTTTCTGGTCTGTTTGGATGCTTGCATGCATAGCAATGCTCTTGACCATAAACCTTCAAGAATCTGGTCTGCAAATCAGGGAACAATGCATCCACCATATCCCTTGTATTCCGAAGTAGAGAAGCACTCCAAATAACAATATCAAACCTCTGCAGTGCCCACTCCACAAACTCATGATACCCTGGTCTGCAAATGAGGTACTTATTTGCAGTTTCTTTTACAACATGCTTGGTTTGTGGTGGAGGCAAGATTTTCCCGTTCATTCTCCTCTGTTGTGTCTGTGCCAGTACACCATTTACGTCCAGCACCATCAACTTCCGTCTGGGTGTCCATCCTTGGACGTTTGCAACCACTGTCGATGTGTGCTGCATCGTGCTTGTCTGTGCTGCAATGTGTGCTGGACTCTGCTGGGAAGTGCTATCGGGAGGTCTTTGGGCCGGATCTTTGCAACCTCTTTGACTCGCTTTATCTTTGCTACCAGATGATGGAGAGTGCTGATAGCCATAGTCAGATTCATCCTTATTGGTATCTCCCTGCCCCCAATGTATGGGTGTTTCCCGGCTATCAGTAACCCTTGCTTTGCCTTTGTCCTCGGTTTCTTCATTCACGCACTGTTTCTCCCTGCATGCAAGGATGAGCTGCAATTAACAACTGAAATTCAAACACATTACGAAATATAACGGGATAACAGGCACCTTTTGTATGTTAGAGTTTGTTTGGCACTTCTTTATCTATATTGTCTTCTTCATCGATTCACTAAGTATAACCATTGGTGCCTTCTTTTTTCTTGAGACAAGTTTTTTTGAAGCCTAAGTTGAATAATCCAAACCAGAATTTGCACATTAAAGGTGGAATAAAAGCAGGGATCAAATATATTAATTGTTTGAACAAAAACCTTTTGGTGATGGTTTAGGGTTGTCTTGCAAAATCAAGGTTTGCTTGCACGAAATACATAAGGCAAAATTACATTAGCCATGTTTTTTCTTTCCAAATGCTACTTCTATGGGGACGCCCTCATCAAGGTCATTTTTTCGACTCACCCTCACTTTCTTCTTCCACAACCTTCACGGTCCTTGACCGTGTCAACTGTTCACCGCTTAACGATTGTTCGAATCGATTAGACATCTTCGCCATCGTTTTCCTTCCCCGCAAAGAACGTTGTTAGAGGAGGCCTTTGTAGAGGCAAATCGCAGAATTTGGAACTATACTATAATTGTTGGCACCATCACTACTACTTGAATCTCCCTTGGATTCAAAGATGCTTTGGTGTCTCCAAGACTGCGGCCGCCAAGTCTTTGCGATGCAGTCAAGAGTCTTTGGTAGTTTGTCGTCCAATGTCTACAAAGACACCCCGATCTTTGTCAATTCAAAATAGAGCCCCAAAAGCGGGCATGTACCTTTTTTCCCATGTCTTGGTCGTGGAATGTGAACCCTTGTGGACTTGTGCTTGGCTGATCCGGGGTCCTTTTACTTTTTGGTGTGATTTCTTTGTTTCCTTTTCCTCTTTGCTACCGGGGAGTTGTGTCTACATGCTCATCAACATCAATTATATTCTTCTCGGTTTTGTGAGCTGTTCCAAAGATGCAACACTTCTGCTTTCTTGTATTAAGCTTACCTATTTCCGCACTAAGCCGGTAGGAATGGTCTCACGGCACTCGAGGCAACATCCTTTTTCCATGAGCAACCGGTGCGCTAGCGTGATAATGATGTCCACATTTCATCCGCAGGCTGAGGGTGTAATCATCCTGGAATGCAAGACCACAGGTGGAGCATCTCTCCTCATCTCCAATTGGCAATCGGAATGGTATTGGAGTGATGCTGACCAGCTGATCATTTCTCTTGGTCATCTCCCTCAGCCTGGTGACATTCTGTAAGTGCTGCTGGGCTTTTGCAAGGAGGGACTCGTTGTTGGCAATCTCAGCAGTTAGTGCAGCCACCTTTTCTACACAGGTTTGATCTATTGGCCCACCCCCCATTTCAAGTAGGGACTTCAGCATATATTCTGCCATATCTTTCTCCCTCTCCAAAGAATGAATCTCAGCAGAGACACCTGCATTAGGATCTGGCAGTGCTTGAAGACGTGCAATATTATCCTTTATGGTCTTCAACTTCCCCTCTGCAGCCGAGAAGAAGCTTCCCTTTGCCTGAGATTGTGCAGCCTGTTCCTTCTTTGACACTAGGTCATTCTGCTGCAATTTTAGGGCTTCGTATCTTGGATCATGCTTTCGTGACGGAAATATTTTCCCCATAAGGCGAGAGAATCTTCTTTGGACACATTGAAGTACTCCTGAATGACAACCTCCCTTCTAATTTTCTGGCCAGTGATTCGAGGGTGGCTTTTCTCGCAATGCTTTTGAGTCTTTGTTATTACCACGTGATTTCTTTGGGCTCTTTGTGTTCACTGGGGCCACCGGTCTTTGGGTTCACTCTTGACCTTGCTCGAATAGGCTCGCTTTTTCGCGCCACTTCGGGCCGCCCAATTGACCTTGAAATTTTCGGATCCCCGCTTGGCCCTCTTGCGGTTGTTGAATGCAAATAAAAGGAAACCGTCTTCCTTACTTCTCGTTCTTCAATCCTTCGGGTATATCTTGCTCAATGACTCAATTAGAGCTTCTTCGTGCTCTCGGCCTTATTTTGTCGATGGATGTCTTGTTGAATGACACCATTGGTGTCCCAAACCTCATTATATTCTCGCTGCAGATATCACATCCGTTCGAAATTGAGAGGGATGCACACCCTCGTTTGATAGACCAGCGTAGGCATGGAAGTCCTCCTCGGTTCGGCAATCGGCCCAGGTCGGGTCTTAGGGGCACGTTCTTCCGGGTGAAAAGAAATCAAGAAAAACAAATTAACAGGGGCACCATAAGCCATCAAAATTGGATTTACATTTTGCTTACCCCGCAAGCATGGCATCCATTGGAATTCTTTGGCCGAGCCGGCGGATTAACAACCTTCTTCACCATAGTTTTTGGCGTTTGAGTTTTGGAATACTAAGCTTGGAGTGAATCCGGAAATTCTAGAGCTTCTTCTCCGCGGGCTATTTGGCCGGAGTAGCAAAAGGTGGGGAGCACGGTTCGAAATTACAAATTCAAAGTTCGCTACCCTTTCGGGTCACAGTCATTAGTTACGGTGGGCGGTAAGAAGGTTATGATTGAAACGTGTACGCCCTATGTGAAGTGACGGGCATAGCATAGGTTATACTTCAATTGGTGAAGGGTGGAAAAAATAGTATGAAGGGTGCTGGTGCTGGGTGCTGGGGTCGCGTTTTTTTGCTACCCACCAGCATACTTTCACCCTAGTGGTAATATACTGGCATATTCTATTTTTGGGACAACAGAATTCTCGAGAATGCAAATTCTTGCAAGCAAAGAGCATATACTATAATACATTGTACATTTAAGATACCCAAAAGGCCTACTCCAATTCGGACATATGAATCACAACATGGACATATATACAAGGAAATCAAGGCCGATGCAAAGATGATGGAAAGTGGCAAGTGCGGTAGAGATGAGATAATGAAGGGGGCGTGACATGCCATAGATGTGGGTCTTTAGTGAGATGCATCTTTTTTTTGGAGACTAGAGTAATAATATAGATTGCCATCTCCCCTAGGAATATATATTACTTTTCCCAACCTCTACTAACTACACCATAATTTTTTTTTATTTTTTTTATGCCTGGAACATGCTTATCTACTCTAATAATACAAAATCATTGGAGATAGCCATCGGATCATCATGTGAAAATTGATTGAGCTAAAATAAGAAATACCTTAACTTTATGGGCCAATTTTTTACTAGGTGCTTCTAAGGAAAGCATTAAAAAGTGGGTGCTGTTGCATTCAGCTTTACTTCAAGATTTGCTTCCCATTGACAGTCATGGTGATGATCATCCAGGTCCGTCCGTCCATGGGAAAGCACCCTAATACTTAAAGCGCCAAGAAATATTTTGGCATATGCACAAAGAGGCTATTCATTGCAAAGTTGAATGTGACCGTTTTATGACATGGCATGACAAAAAAATGACGTGGCAAAAAAAAAAAAGGCATACATCATGACAGAGGTCACAGCCGTCATAGCCTAGTCTTAAAATCTCGATTATGTTATTTGTCGATGTTTTGTTGAGGAAAAAGCGCATGTGAACCAGATCGTCGGAGTCGGCGTTGCAGAGTCGCATGCAACTTTGGCATGTGAAGCAAGCCTAATGTCCTGGGGAAGCCATTAAGCCTGCCAAAGTCATTAGGAGGCCATTTCTCCTGTAAGATTCTCGCCTGCCCATTATTATGGGAAAGAAAATCGAGCTGATAAGCTTACGTATTCAAGGCGGTCGGAACGGAAACGCCTAATTTCCTGGCCATTACCGGTCCAAATGTAGTTTGGACCGGCGACGCCAGTCGCGGCGGGATTCGAGCACTTTGTCTCTCTCTTCACTGTAGTGTCAAATCGTGAAGAAAGAGGCTTGGAAGCTCTTTCTCCGAAAGGTTTCCACCTTGTGGCTGATTCTCTCTCATTTTTCCAGCATACATTGCCGTATTGTTGATCCATTTCTCACGATTTAGCTGCCATCTCTTGGGGAGCATGGATTTTGGCTTTCTTGTACTAAATCGTAAATCGGCCCATTTATTGAGCTTCATCTTTGTGGAAATTTTCCTCAGTCAAAGGCCAAATGTCCCTTAGTTTTTGGATCAAGCCTTTTTTGGAGAAATTCCGGTAGAATATAACAGTACGAAGGAGATCTTCAATTCACTAAGCTGTAGATTTGTCAATAACCTTGTGTTTGATGAACAGATCAGTTGTTTGAAAGTGAAAAACTGATTCTATCATGTCACGATGACCGTCTTTTCTTTCATAACGTAAACACATCAGAAGACATTCTCAGATTTTTCTATGTCGGGAATGCCATTTTCTTGGTTGAACTCTGGACTCAGGGTGAATGATGCGTCTCATAAAGAAGATAGAAACTAAGCGCGATGTTAAAAACGATAAAGAAAAAGGGCGAAAAGTTGAACCAGAAGTTGGATTTTAGGCTACAGCTTCATGCCACAAGAGTACGAATGACTTCCCTTCTTTTTGAACCCAATTTGTTAGTACATAATTGAGCACGTAGAGGTACATTTTCAAAATTGAAAAAACTCGTTTTTCTGTCTTGCCATATGTAAGTAGGAAAAACACATTAGTTTTGGATTGCTTCATATGAACTAATATATATAGCGAAACTGTTGCAGCTTTTTGGTTGATTTAACTGGTGAGCTTGACATATCTGAGCATGCAATACCATTGGTGCTGGAGTTTGCTAGCCGTGCAATACCAAGTCTTGCCTAACATATATTTTCATCTTGCCATTCAGGTCCCACAGACAGGTTGGGATAAGTTGGTTGTTTCATTGATACCTCCAGAGACAGGAAAAGCAAGTACAAGGACATCTAAAGCTGCTGTTCAAAATGGGACTTGTCGCTGGCCTGATGCGATACTTGAAACTACAACACTTATTCAGGACAGCAGGTTGAAAGTTTTTGAGGAGAAGTTTTACAAGCTTCATGTGACATCAGTAAGAACTCTGGCCTTCTTATGTGCTTCTATAATGCATGAAAAGGTTTGTTTACTATTTAAACAATTGCAGGGTTATCCTCGGGGTACTGTTCTTGGTGAAGCAACAGTCAATATAGCAGAATATGCAGGTGCAACCTCGCCAACTTCTGTGTCCTTACCTCTTAGGAATTGTTATGCAGGCACCATTCTGCATGTAAGGTGTCAAATTATATAGCATCTTGAAATAGCATAATACTTATGTTTCTCATCTGTTTCATTGACAGATCAAGATTCAATGCCTATCTAGCAGTGGAACCAGGTACAACACAATCCATGCTCAAATTCAGTTGTTGCCAGTAGTTTACTGTCATTTGATGTTTTCACATTCAGTTGTTGCTAACCATGTCATTATTGTATTTTAATCTGAAACTTAAATTTTGAATGCTTAGGGGGTCGGATGACCATCTTGCAGACCCAAATCACATGTCTGCATCTGAAGAGGATATTGATGATCCAGATTTTTCTACTGCTGGCAGTGGTACATCTGCTGCTGGTGGTCGTTTGGTACGCAATTCATCAAGGGTAATGCTAGTTGTATAGATGCATTGCATATGTCTATGCATGCAGTATGACAAGATATGTGTCCTTACAACGTAGATGTATTTGGCTTATACCCTTGTGATTTTACATGATTGTCTTTTGAACTTACTTTTAGGCAACCCTTCCTTCCGCTGTGCAGGATAGTGCTGCAGCCTCTCATTGCAGCTCGGAGGATTCATCTGATATTTCATCACCACGTACAAGTGGCAGAACCAGTGGAAATTCAAGGACGTTTTCTGCAGATTTACTGTCTTCCACAACCTGTACAAATAGTAGAAAGGAGCATCCAAGTGGAAGAGCTAAAGTGGGAAGCAGCCACGAGGCATCCCGTTATAGGTCATCTCCAGTCCAATCTGCAAGGACTTTAGTTTCGCTACAGAGGTCCTCCCAATATACAAAAGGTGGCCCACATGACTCTTTTTCCCAAGATGTAGAGCAGCCGAAATCTACTAATGGAGGTCCTCAAGTAGATATGATTTCCTATGTAGATGCTATAACTCATGCTCAAAGGTTGGAATTAGATGTCAAAAATCTCAAAGAGCAACTTGAAGAACAGAAAAGAAAACAATGCGAAAGAAGTGCAGAGGTGACCGCTCTTGCAGATGAACGCGACAGACTTGCCCTGGAGATTGACACCCTCAGATCTGCTAAACAAGCTCGTGGGTTGAGGTTTGATGCAGTGAAGTTGCATTCTGACGATTCGAAGAGAATCATTAAGGGTCTTCAAGAAGAACTGGCTTCTTTTAAGGCAGAAAATTATGATCTTACTATTCGGCTGAAAAGGACAGAACAATCAAACATGGACTTTATGGTTGCTTTACAAGATTCAGATAAATCCTTGGCGGAGCAAAGAACAGAACTGGAATCTGCTATGTCAGAAAACCAGCATCTTCAAGCTTCTTTGCTTAGTGCAAAGGAGCAAGAACATGCTTTGAACAGAAAAATAGCACAGGAGGAGAGTGAAATGAGGGTACTTCAAGAAAAAATTATTGAATTGCAATCAAGTCAAAAGAAGCCTGTCAAGCATCTTGAAGCCGATGAGGGATCATCTGAACACCATCAAAAAGAGGTAGACAACCTAAAGAGGGATATTGAAGAATTAGAAAAAGATTGTAAAGAGCTGACAGAGGAGAACCTGGATTTGATTTTTAAGCTTAAGAAAGCAAATGAAGAACATGTTAGAAATAATGTGTTATCTAGTACTATGGATGGAGATATAGATTATGAAGAGCTGGAGAGAGTCAGATCACATGCACATGACTTGGAAAAGAAGGTCAAGGAAACGGAAGAGTTCTATGCAGGACAATGTTCTACCAATGCAAGTCATATCTCTGATTTGCAGACTTTAATTCAGGGTTTGACTACAACAATTTCAGAATTGGAGTCACAAAACGAAAAATACAATGAGGAAATTCATACGATGGAGGTGGAAATAGAATCCCTGAGATCTAAGTCTGAACAGGAAAAAGAAGAATATGTGTCAGCACATCAGAAGATAATGGAACTATCAAAACAAATGCAAAAAATGACAGAGCAATTTGACAAAGCACTAGAGGAGAAGGACAAATTAGAAACGGATGCAGAGGCTATCAAGGTACAAAAGCTAGAGCTGGAACGTAATATTGCAATCCTAGAGGCTGATAATCATGAGCAGAAAGCAAAGATTGAAGATTTGTTACAGCAAATAGCTTCTCAAGCTGGAAGGTTTGGGGAAATGGAGTCTTCCATAAAGCATCTGCAAATGGTAAAGGGGAAGTTGGAGAAAAGGGTGCACAATCTACAACAACATGCAAATCTTGACGTTGTGCAAAAGGAGACTACTTTACAGCTATCTGCTTTACAGGAGAAATTTGACTTGATTAATGCATCCAAAGAGGAACTTGAAGTTGAAGTCACTGGTTTAAAAGCCGAAAAAGAGATGCTAAGCAAAATGTTTTCTGACTCCCAGGAAGCATCAAAACAGGAGATTGGCCTGCTCGAAAATGAGTTAAATTCTTTGAAGCATCTGGAAATAGACCTTAGAACCCAGTTAGAAGAAATTTCACAAATAAAAGATAATCTCATGCATCAGATATCTCAGGTTCAAGAGGAGGGAGAGCGCTTAGCCGAAAGAAACACGGATCTGGAAAGACACCTGATTTGCTGCATGGAGGAGAAGGAAGCATACAGGTTCAAAAATGCAGAGTTGGAAATCCATGCTATTGAACTTGTTAATAAGAACAATGATATAAGGAATGAACTTGAAGCACTCCGAGCTAGAGTTCTCGTCTTGGAAACCAACAAATCCGATTTAGAAGAAAGATGCAAGGTCTATAATGAGTCAAAAGAGAAGTTTGAGTTGGAGATAAAGCAGATGGAAGATGAAGCCGCAGGACATCTTGAAAACATAAAAGCATTAGAAGGCCACATTAAAGACCTGCAAATAACAGAGAATGAACTTAGGAACCAGTTGCAAATCACCGATTTGAAACATTCATCATCAGTATCATCTCTTGCTTTAGTTGAAAGTGAGGTTTCAAGGTTAGAAATGGAACTTGACAAGAGACATGAGGAATACAACAAAGAGACAGGACACATGAACACATGTCTGAATGAGGCAATAGAGAAAGCTGCAAAGTTTGAACAGCTGCATGAGCAGGCATGTGTGGAAAAGCTGGCTGTAATAAGCCAACTAGAGAATAAAATACAGCATCTAATGCAACAAATTTCTCTCATGCAGGATGAAAAGGAAAGGCTATACTCAGAGGCACAGGCAAAAGCTATGGAATTTCAAGCTGGAAAGAAAGAATGGGATGGTAAACTAAACAATATGGAACAAAGGGTTGAGGAAGCAGAGTTACTGGTGAGATCCATGAAAGTAGAATGTGACGCTAGGATTCAAGATTATCTAAATGATTGCAGAAGGCTAGAAAATGAGCAGCGTGAACTGACAACAAAATATATGGAGGCAGAAAAAGCAGCCTCGGAGAGAGAGAAAGGTTGGGAATCACGGGTGGATGACATTCAGAAGCAGCTTAAGATTATTAATAGGGAGAAGATGAAGCT